>JACEFZ010005934.1:277500-390000 GCA_014155875.1 Cepaea nemoralis | reverse complement strand
CGCGTGCAACAGAGTCAGATATAATATTTCGATGTACACTCTCATTGATGATTATAGATGATGGTGGTGAATGAAACATTTACCAATACACAAAAACAAAATAAGGAGCAAAATAAATGAATAACCTAAACAAATATATGTATTTATAACAAAAATGCTACAAGAATACCAATCCGTATATCATCAGCATCATGTACACGCAAGTATGTGTGTGTGGTGATGGTTCGCTATCTCACTCGATCAACAGTCTCGAATTGAGTCTTTGTTTTTGTTCCACGTATGGTATGTGGCCAAGCCATTCTGGTACTTATATCTTTGCATTCTCTTTGCACTTTTTATTTTAGATTTGCCATTTGGCATTTAGTTTTTAGCTGTGGTTCTGTTCACAACATGCCCAATAATATCGAGTGTTTGTGTTTACTTTGTTTAATCTGTTAACGATTTGCAGCTGTTTCCATATGTAAAAGTGCATATATGCTGTAGATTTTAACATAGCAATCACGGCATCATGCTAAATCAGGATACTGACAAGAGTATCCTAAGAGGGACGTAAAATGATAATATCCTTTATGTCGGTATTATATATCCTAATAAGGGTAGAAACTACTGAGCGTAATCTTGCCAAGAAAACAATCAGCTGAAAGATGCTGATGTTGACAGCGATGTCCTGTAAAGGATATGCAAACATTAATAAGGGTAGAAAGCGATACAAGGGAAAGAAGCAAATCAGTGCTCGTGAAAGGAAAATAAATAAACTTTGATTTAAATTTAAACAAACAAACAAACAAAAAATAAAAAATAAAAAACATGCCCGCTTAGACATGCAAAACTGTATATTGCTTTAATGTAGTATTACAGATTTAATAAAAATAGAAAGCGATGAAAAAAGTGGAAGATTGCGAAGCAAGGCATTTCAGAAATAACGTTGTTTCTTAAAAGAAAGCAAATGAAAGAACTCGATATTTATTAAAACACAATCTGCTGATTCAGACATACAGAAAGGTAGTCATGTCGTGCATCACAAGAGTTCTTGATTGCAGCTCTGATCTCTCCCATATTTGAGTTGTTTTGCGCCACTCACAACCAGATTTTCTGGTTTTGCAGTGCTGGAATTACAAGAGCTACAACTAGCTAGAACTAGCAGTGTTTATTTATTATTTATTTACCCATGCCGTATTGCATTCATTGTTCTAAACAAGTGTAATTTCACGTTTTACGATTGCTGCTCGAACAATATATGTAATCGCTGTTATTGTTCAGATGTTTCTATTCCCGTTCAGCCGCGCGGGATTTTCCGTGTGGGACACGGTTACCTCTCTGAACTGAACAATGAACAAAACAATGATTATATTTTAAAGCGCTCGCTCGCTTTGAACTCAAGCGTAGTACATACACGTGCTACTATTTCTAGTCTACAGGACTAGATTGTTGTAGAAAGTGAGAAAATGTGCCTTAGTTTGAATAATAGAAAGACGGTGGTCATGGTAATATCAAAGAAACAGATTGTGCCTAAATGTGCAATTAAAGTAAATGATGTTATTTTGGGGCAAGTGCAGCAATTCAGATACCAAGGCAGATGGATAATATCAAATGGAAGATGAATCACTGAGATAAAGAAGAGGTTAGGACAAGTAACAACTGTATTATATCAATAGAAGAATGGTTTGTGCAATAAGCCATTGTCGTTGAAAGTTAGAAAAAGAGTTCTAGCATGTTACATAGAACGAATTTTAACACACGGATGCTAATCCTGGACAATTAGTAAGCATGCGAAAAAAAATTTCCACGGAAGCCTTGAAGATGTGGTTTTATATAAGAATGCTGAAAATTAATTGCACAGCCAATGTGAGCAATCTGGACGTTTTGAGGGAAGCTGAGTCGCAAAGACAACTTATCACAAACATCAGAAAGAAGCAGTCATCGCTTTTTGGTCACATTATGAGAAGACAAAATCTGGAACCTGTTGTGATAACTGGAAATATTTGCGGCAAGAGAGATATAGGAAGGCAGCGTGAGAAGATTCTTGACAATCTTGTGTCATGACACGAAAGAAAGTCAACACATGAATTTACCATGCCGTCGGAGATTGCAATTTTGGGAGAGGCATGATCGCCCACGCCAGCTGGCAAGGCACTGGATGATGATGATGATGATGATGATGGTTACTATTGGCCCTCGTCATCATGCAAACACACTCCGACTTCCGAGGTAACAAAACGAGAATGATAGCCATGCAATGTGTAAGCAGATATTCATCTAACAACTTAATTTGGGCAGTGGGGGATAGTTATGAACACTAATTACAATTATTTAGTCTGATTATTTTCTGAATCCTCTTGAAGACTGATGTTTAACTCTTACGATCTGTGCAGTTACGAAATACAGCTTGAAATGCTGGTAGAAATAGACAACTGAAACATTAAGACAATAATTGGGATCCCGCCGATTGCTGACTTTACTGAACACCATAGAATAAATATTTCAGACATTTAGCTACAATGGAACCAGATGAACCAGCGGTTAAAGCTTTCCACACGAGAACATATGGATTCTAGTCGAGAAAAGGACGACCCATGAGAAGATCGTTACACAGAGCAAGAGAGACATTGAAGTAATCAAATATTAAATTAGCACTAGCAATAAGACAAGCGGAACACAAATTACCTCTTATCCCTCTCTGCGACGCTACACCGTATAACTATAAGCAGTATGACAAACAAAAGAAGAAGAACCATGCAGTGGCGTACAGATCACCAGAACCATGACAGAGGCTTGCATCTATTGCAGTGAGGGTACGGCAGACACTTTACTCACGAGCCCGCTCTCAAAGTACCATCTCCACGGGACTGTTTTGTGGAGTATTTCTTCCCCTCTCCAAGCTCAGAAACTAGCAGAATATGCAATACTCAGCTGAAGAAAGGTACATAGGATGCAGTCAAGTCGTGATTTAGCAGGCACACGTGGGCGGCTGTGATGGTTTCCTAGGGTAATATGTTATCCACGAGTTTGATGTGTTTCAATGCAAGAATATAAACATGTAATCCTGTGACATCAATAATGTGCAAGTGTGAAGAGACAAAATTGCACGTATACGGGGTGGCTGTATTATGAATTAGGTAGCCCTACCCCTCCCCGGGAGCCGCGCTAGCGTTATGGTTAGTCGTTGGCCTTCTGTCCTGGTGGTCATGGGTTCGAATTCGCACAGAGGAGGCTGAGTTTTTATAATGACTAAGGCTCCCGGGTCGTATCAGCCTAAAATAGGTACCGGGAAATGTGTTGGGAAGCAGATGCTGCCGGCCTATTACTGATCACGTCATGAGCCGACTGCCGATTGGTTTACACAAATATGGGTCTAACACTATATGCCCAATGCTTCTCCCAGCGTATGAACGGGCACTTTACGTCTGTTTTAACTGATATCCCTTTGTTCCCATGTTTCCACTGTAGAAAATGCTTATCATTAATCTTTTGATGAAAACTCGACCTCAGATTAATATTCATAAGAAAAATTGAGCTATGTTGATAATTCAAAGCGCTAGGCACCACAGAGCCGAGGTAGTCGAGACGCTAGCATGCTTGCCAACCGTAGCATTGGTCTTGTGCTCGAATTCCCATCGAGGCGGTAACTTTTGTTTGGTTGATTGATTGATTGATTGTTTTTCTTTGTTTGTTACATAACCCTGCCTATAATGGGCACCATAAAATGCTATAGGAATTAATTGTTATTAGACGTATCACAAATCTAGTGCCGATTGGTCAATAAAAAATATGGGTCAGGCAACATATGCCGAAAGCACCTCTAGGAGTGTAAAACAGTCACGTCCTTTTGTATTACATGTAGAACACGATATTTGTTAGGAAAGAGATTTTACGATAACATCATAGTGAATGACATCGTGCACTTTAGTACACGACTGAAATCGATATCAATACGCTGATAGAACATACAGCCAGGCAAATTACCATTCTATCACATTAGTAGAACGAACTCGTAGAAGTGGCGTGACTGGAATAATATGTAACGGAAACAGAGTGGCACAAGGGCCCAGAAATGAAACGAAATGAAATTAATGATAAAGCGAGGAGAGATAGAAGATCTCCGTTAAAGTCGAGACGATAGCAATGTTAGCAAAATATGGGAGACGCGGTATGGTAATGTCCAAGACGCTAGGCTGCCCGTCAGGGTGGCAAGGGTTCGACTCTGTGTCACAGAGATTTTAAAATTGAACTTGACACTCAAGTCGACCCAGCCAAAAATGGGTACTGGCAATTATCGTCAGATGTCAAGTGTGATACTGACCACTCTACTCTCAAGCACCCGGTGACCTATAAACATATGGATCCAGCACCATATTCCTAATGCGCTTAAGGTATGTAGAGATGTCCTGTACTTATTTGTATAGCATACGACTTTGCAGGACTTTGTTATTAATCCGTGTCCTTGTAGGTTGTTGCACGCATTCTCGAACTTGCTTGCATAAGAATCTCAAATCAGTAGAACATCCCGAAGTTGTTGAAAGGAGGCGGAATGAACATCCTGTTGTGTGACTTGTTCAGCTAAAGAACAAGAACAACCCACATATGCAACCTCACCTCACCTACTGAACTTTAGTAACTAGGTCAATAAATGATATTGGATTTCCTGTTTTCACACCGAACATTGGACGCTTACTTTAATTTTCCGAAACTGTGTCGATTCATTTCTTTAATGCATGCATACTCTGGAGCCCACATACATGTAATGGCCACTTCTTTAGTAGAGTTCCCTTTTTCACGCCTTGTTGCGTCCTTGGTATATGGTGCAAGGACAATAATTGTAAAGACAAATCAGCACCCGAATGGTGACGTGGTCAATATTACGCCGGCTGCCTTTATATCCCAGAACATGTCCTGGTTTCCATGCAGGTTGGGTCATCGTGGGAGCCCAGGTTATCACAGAGAATACAAATCCAGCCTCGACGGTGTGATATCGACTAAATCACCCACCCATTGCAGATGAGTTACAACAATATGGGACCAGCACCAATATGCATTGATGCGTGTAAAATGTCCTCTACGTT
Organism: Cepaea nemoralis; assembly: GCA_014155875.1. Lineage (NCBI taxonomy): Eukaryota > Metazoa > Mollusca > Gastropoda > Stylommatophora > Helicidae > Cepaea > Cepaea nemoralis. The sequence goes on along the minus strand of JACEFZ010005934.1, from coordinate 384,940 downwards.
TTACTGCACCTACCCTGTTTGTTAGAACTATTAAATTAGGCGATTACTTCGGCATGTCTAGACAGTATCACTGGAATTATGAGAAAATAAAACAAGCACGGGTTTATTTCTCAATTTTATTATTAAACAACCCTACAAACAATATTTGGTTTTGGTGCCAACGATTTTACACCTGATTTTGCATATACGAGGACTTTTTTTTGGCATATCCTTTACAGGACATCGCTGTCAACATCAGCATCTTTCAGCTGATTGTTGATTTCATGGCAAGATTACTCTCAGTAGTTTGCCATTACTTTCTGAGAGACCGGCTCACATACCCCGTAAGTTACCGACGCGATTCGGACCACTGCATATTCTCACCGTCGTCACGTTACTTACGAGAGTATACGAGATTCCGGAGAAAAATTGCTAACCTCCAGGCCACGAAGCCGGCATATGAGGACTGCTAAATCCAAATATCACATTTATTTATCTATAGCAGCTCTAGTTTTCTTTTCTTCTTTTTTTTTTTTTTTAAAGAAACTAGCATTTGTGTATTTAATTTATATTATTACAGTATTTTCTGTATAAGACTGTGGGGAATAAACTATTGCTATCTAGTCCCTTACAAAATGAAACTGCTTTTTTACTTAAAATTTCAGTTTTCCAAGAATCATTCAAGAATTTCATATTTTAGATTTTAACCCACTGCATGCATGTTAGTATGCTAGTTATTTTCTTACACTTTTAACACAGAAAGACATTTTCTTGAAGAAGAGCATGTTTTCTTTCACCGGATTTATTTTGTTATATTTGTGGAGAGTACACTTTGAAAGAAGAATATAAGAAGCATATTACTGTTTTTGTGAAAAAAGGCATGCTTTGCTTACTTTAAAGTAAAACAAGGTTACCAGGACAAGTCTTGGGCTCCTCATATTGTTTGCAATATATTATTCCATCCATTGAAAGCTTGAAAAAAAGCTGAAAAAATTTCTGTGTCACAGAGATTTTAATATTGACCTTGACACTCAAGTCGAACCAGCCAAAAATGGGTACTGGAAATTATCGTCAGATGTCAAGTGTGATACTGACCACTCTACTCTCAAGCACCGATTGATCTATAAACATATGGATCCAGCACCATATTCCTAATGCGCTTAAGGTATGTAGAGATGTCCTGTACTTATTTGTATAGCATACGACTTTGTAGGACCATGTTATTAATCCGTGTCCTTGTAGGTTGTTGCACGTATTCTCGAACTTACTTGCATAAGAATCTCAAATCAGTAGAACATCCCGAAGTTGTTGAAAGGAGGCGGAATGAACATCCTGTTGTGTGACTTGTTCAGCTAAAGAACAAGAACAACCCACATATGCAACCTCACCTCACCTACTGAACTTTAGTAACTAGGCCAATAAATGATATTGGATTTCCTGTTTTCACACCGAACATTGGACGCTTACTTTAATTTTCCGAAACTGTGTCGATTCATTTCTTTAATGCATGCATACTCTGGAGCCCACATACATGTAATGGCCACTTCTTTAGTAGAGCAGAGTTCCCTTTTCCACGCCTTGTTGCGTCCTTGGTATATGGTGCAAGGACAATAATTGTAAAGACAAATCAGCACCCGAATGGTGACGTGGTCAATATTATGCCGGCTGCCTTTATATCCCAGAACATGTCCTGGTTTCCATGCAGGTTGGGTCATCGTGGGAGCCCAGGTTATCACAGAGAATACAAATCCAGCCTCGACGGTGTGATATCGACTAAATCACCCACCCATTACAGATGAGTTACAACAATATGGGACCAGCACCAATATGCATTGATGCGTGTAAAATGTCCTCTACGTTTTACTGCACCTACCCTGTTTGTTAGAACTATTAAATTAGGCGATTACTTCGGCATGTCTAGACAGTATCACTGGAATTATGAGAAAATAAAACAAGCACGGGTTTATTTCTCAATTTTATTATTAAACAACCCTACAAACAATATTTGGTTTTGGTGCCAACGATTTTACACCTGATTTTGCATATACGAGGACTTTTTTTTTGCATATCCTTCACAGGACATCGCTGTCAACATCAGCATCTTTCAGCTGATTGTTGATTTCTTGGCAAGATTACTCTCAGTAGTTTGCCATTGCTTTCTGAGTGGCCGGCTCACATACCCCGTAAGTTACCGACCGGATTCGAACCACTGCTGATTCTCATCGTCGTCACGTTACTTACGAGAGTATACGAGATTACGGAGAAAAATTGCTAACCTCCAGGCCACGAAGCCGGCATATGAGGACTGCTAAATCCAAATATGACATTTATTTATCTATAGCAGCTCTAGTTTTCTTCTTCTTTTTTGTTTGTTTGTTAAAGAAACTAGCATTTGTGTATTTAATTTATATTATTACAGTATTTTCTGTATAAGACTGTGGAGAATAAACTATTGCTATCTAGTCCCTTACAAAATGAAACTGCTTTTTTAAGAGAATTTCAAGAATTTCATATTTTAGATGTTAACCCACTGCATGCATGTTAGTATGCTAGTTATTTTCTTACACTTTTAACACAGAAAGACATTTTCTTGAAGAAGAGCATGTTTTCTTTCACAGGATTTATTATGTTATATTTGTGGAGAGTACACTTTGAGAGAAGAATATAAGAAGCATATTACTGTTTTTGTAAAAAAAAAAAGGCATGCTTTGCTTACTTTAAAGTAAAACAAGGTTACCAGGACAAGTCTTGGGCTCCTCATATTGTTTGCAATATATTATTCCATCCACTGAAAGCTTGAAAAAAGCTGAAAAAATTTCTGTATAAGACTGTGGGGGGAGGGGGGGGGGGAACTATTGCTATCTAGTCCCTTACAAAAAGACTCTGCTTGTTTACTTACAATTTCAGTTTTCCAAGAAGTGCGTTGGTTGCTTAAGACATATTCAGACAAACAAGGATACAGATATTGTCATGTAGTGTTTTTCATGTAATGTATATATTTGTTCTGTGCTGACCAAGGCTTTAGCCGCAACGTACAGTTTGTTTCTTGTAATTGTGGTCTAGTAACGCTCACAATGTACTTCTAATTTTTTGGTGATTCATTCATTCATTCATTCATGGCCAATACCTACAGTTTCAGAGATTCACACCTGTCCAGTACAAACGGGGCTTAGTACGGATTCTGTTTGACCGTGCTAGAAAGATATGCACCCAGGACACACTGACAGAGGAATTTGAAACTCTGAAGAATGTTTTAAACCTGAATGGGTACTTCACAGGATTTATAAAGCGCCACTGCCAACAGCCCAAACCAAAACCAGACGAAACTACAGTCCCTAAACTCAAGGTATTCATCCAGCTAATCTTTCGAGGGGATGACGTAATGCAACGTCTACAAGACCGGCTTACTACAGCAGTAGGCCGAACATTCTGTGCTGCAACTCCAGTCATCAGGTATAGACCCATACCGATTCCCACACCAACAGTAAAAGAGCCTGTTCCTCTGTACGCCAAAAACAATTGTATTTACCAATTCACATGTAGGTGCCCATCCGTCTACATCGGCAAAACAGAGCGACAGCTGAACAAAAGAGTGTCAGACCACATACCTCAATGGGTGGACAAGATACGACATACAGGCGGTGAGAGCCTAGTGTGGTCGACACACAGGAAGCTTCCCGCGTCATCAATTGCTAGGCATATTCTCGAAAGCGGCCATGTGATTTACAGAGACATTGCCTTTCGCGTGTTGTTTAACACACAAAATACTCCCTTGTTAAAGTTTGCAGAAGCAATAATGAGTAATCTACGCAAGCCAGATTAGTGCAAACAGAAAGACGTGTTGGTCAGCTTGAAATTACTGTGTTAGACATTTGACATTACTGTGCGAACATGTGTATATTTCAGCTTGAAGGAATTATCTAGTTGCTTGCTTGCTTGCTTGTGTTCGTTGGCTTGAGCTCCAACGCGAAGTCCTGTATGTCGGATGAAGACATCCTGTTGTCCAACATCAGTGTGATGTCATACAGGACCTGAGTTTTGCGTGAGTATCCGTTGTCCCATGTCTGCCTTATTGGTGTGCAGACTGGTGGTTCCTCGCCGTACAGGCAGACACTCTCCGACTTCGGAGGAATCGGCGATCCTATTGACTTTAGCCAAGACCCTGAAGGGACCTGTTGCCCAGGACGCTCGACGAGGACGCGTCAATAGGTCTTGGCCAGTATATAACCCGGCCCTGGTGCCTTGGAAACACCTCTGCGTCCCAATTATCTAGTTAATTTACTTTATGTTGTGTGAATTCTGCAGTATGTACCTGATGAGATGCAGCGAAATATGCCAGGCAATAAATCGTGCAATCTATTGTTTCTGTCTTCGTTATTCAAATTCACTACGGGAAAACATTGTTTTGGATTCATTCATTGTCATATTGTTTGCAAAACATGTATTGAACACCTGCGACAGTGGACTTGTGGGAAAAGAACATGTTTACAATGTAGAATTTCAATGATTTGGAGAGAGCCCAAAAACCACAATGTTGACTGTCATTTCTGTGTTGTCAATATTAATGGGGAAAATAACAAAACATGGAAATATCCAGATCGGCTAGACGACCCGTTCCATGCAGAGATGACAAACCAATTCTAACTGTCAGTCAGATTTCCAATACCCTGCTAGAAGATGAGACAACAGTGACGCGTGGAAGGACAATTTTTAATGATAATGATTTCTAAGACGATTTTCCAGCTGTTCAAAGCTCCAACTAGCGTGAACTTAATGAGTTAATCTGAGATCTATATGTCTGCAAGAAATCTTCAGAACATTTGGCTTCAAGATTGAAAAAAGAAATTACCGACTGCTGAAACAAAGGTTGCATTTCATCACAGCAGAGAGCAAGGTGTTTTTTTCCATTCTTTTGTTTAAAAAAAACAAACACCTTTTATTTTGTATTAATAGAAAACAAAATCTGATTACATTTTTTGAATCAGCAACACAAAATTACCAAAACATTGTTATACAATTTAAGGTTCCGAAATGTGTATATCCCAGTGTTATCAATCAGAAAATCCTTTATAAAACGTCACTCTCCGATGATGATGATGATGATGATGATGATGATGATGATAATGATGATGATGATGATGATAATGATGTTGATGATAATGATGATGATGATGATGACGATCATCATCATCATATACCATGCCGATAAGCATGTGCGGCCGTGTTTCTCCATCTCACTCAATCACCAGAATCGTGGATCAGCTCAGTATTCCTGCCTCGACCATGCCATATGGCCAAGCCATCCAGATATTTACTTCTCTTCCTTCTCCTTGTTCTCTTCCCCTCGATCTTGATAGATGTCACACAGTTCTCAAATTTATTTCTTCTCATAACGTGAATAACAATGTTTTCAGCCTGTTTGCTTATTGTCCACGCTGCACACCCATATAAAAGCACAGGTTGTATATAACACCTCAGCACTCTTTTTCTTATTGCAAATGACATCTTTTTATTTGTCAACATGTTTTCCATCTTGCAAAAGGCTACCTTCGCTCTCCAATCACCAGGCTCTTGAATCTACGCTAGTTCCGTTGCCTCATCGAAATTGCTGGGGAAGACCCCAGACCATTAAATAAACCTTAGAAATGAATTGGAAGTTATTGATTGACACTCGTAGAAATATAGAAAAGTAGCATATATTAGATTACACGCCAGACTATATAAAAGTCCTGGTACACAGTAAGTAGTCATAGGTGACTTCGCCTAGCCGCACTTTAGAGTCCGTCTAAACCACTGTGATGCTTGATGTGACTAGTGTTTAAGATCCCATGACATGTCAGATTAGCCAATTGTCTTCGAATTTCAGATCTTTCAGAATATCGGTATTTTGATATTCTTTATCCACGCTATTTAAAGCAATTTCCTGCAATATTTCAGGTGAATAGGAATTATTTTACTCTTTAATATTTTTTAAATGACTCATGATCCACTTCCTTAAGTTTTCACAGGAAAGATGTATGTTTAAAAAATCTTTTATTTGTTTGCTGCTGATGTATAGCAGCTTTTTCATACATACATCACAGAGGAGAGTAGGAATTAATAGCATCAACTGACAAGCTACATCGCTAACTGGTATTAACGATTTTGCTAATGAATCTTTTTTTGAAAGTTAGTAGCATATTCTTAAACGACGTCCAGGTCAAAGCCAGCATTTGTTGGCTTTTTGTGATCTCTCGGAAAGTTTACGTTCAGAAGTTTGCAATTGCTTTCTGAACGACAGGCACCTATACCATTTTATAAAAATCCCAACGCAAGGCGGACTTCTGCCAAGTCGCCTCCAGCTGTGTTTCGAACGTAATATGCGGGATTACGAACTGCGTCTGTAACCCTTTCTCCACTGAGCCTTCTAAGTCATCTTAATACAGTACTCGTATTATCTATTCTCGATGTTACATTACTGCGATGCTTTTTATATTCTACAAGACAGTTCACTATGTACATCACTTCCTTTAATAACTTATTAATGAAGTTGTTTCCCTTCGTAAATACAATTGTAGCGGTCGCTTAAAAAAAATGTTTGCATATCCTTTACAGGACATCGCTGTCAACATCAGCATTTTCCAGCTGATTGTTGATTTCTTGGCAAGATTACGGTCAGTAGTTTGCCATTGCTTTCTGAGCGACCGGCTCACACACCCTGTAAATTACCGACGCGGTTAGAACCCCTACCGATTCTAGCCGTTGTCACGTTACTCACGAGAGTATACGGGATTACGGAGAAAGTCGCTAACTCTGGGCCAGGGAGACGCTGGGAGATCCGGAAAGTTCTACCACAGACACCCGAGTAACTAATCACTCTACCCAGAAGGTGTGTCTATGTGTAAGTGCCCCGCCCCACATTTAATCTACCATATATATATATATATATATATATATATATATATATATATATATATATATATATATATATATATATATATATATATATATATATATATATATATATATATAAACAATGACAAGTATACACTGTCATGCACATCCACAGTATTACATAACAGATGGGGACTAATCACGGTTAGATGCAACAATTGTATTACATAACAGAGGGAAACAATCACTGTTAGACAAAAACACCACAATATATCACTGTATCACATAACAGTAACCGTGACTGGACTATAAACAACAACTTTGGAACAATATGTTTACAATGAACGAACGAACGAACGAACAAACAAACTTTATTTTCAAAGGGTTAAGAATTGGGCACGCAGGCCCGTCTAACATTCTGCCCTTCTATCGCTCGCTTTCACACATTATTTCATTCACACATCATTCAAGGCTAAAAGAGAACAGCAACAATATAAAAGATATGCATTATAAAGGCATGGGCAAAAATGCGAACATCAAAACTACACGACACAGTAAAATTAGATAATGGTCTGACACTTGTTATTAGCCATGTGGAATATACTGGCCTACCAAAAGGGGACTGGCTGTTATACAAGGGTTTTGTTATTATTATTGTCATCTCTATTATTAAGGGGGAAGATAATCCGTACTGAGATAGTGTTCGAGTAATTTGCGATTATATGAATAGGGATTGGTGATGTCTTTGATTTCTTGTGGAAGATTGTTTCACAGCTGAGCTGCAGAGTACGTTAAGCTTGTTTTGTATAAGTCAATCCTAGGCTTCGGAATGTGTAATATATGAATTAATATAATTAATAATATTAATTAACTTCAAGGCTTGGTTAAACCAAAAAACAAACAATTGTATTGTGAAAACATTTGGGTCCTGGACAAACCATGTTGGCTGAATCATTTTGACATATACATGAAAGAAATGATCATATTCAGGTAATGCACACAAATTATACAACCAGAACAGACTTCCCCAAAAATCCCCCCCCCCCCCAAAAAAAAAAGGTTCACATCAAATACACGTTGTCACACACAAAACAAACTAAATAATACACACAAAGAAATAGATAAAGGAAATCTATCTAATCTGTCTCTAGAACTATCCTATGGGTCTGTTGATGACTCCTCTAGAAACAAGTCTGGCCATAATCACACTCTCTATAATCCAGGAAAACAGCTGCTATATATATATATATATATATATATATATATATATATATATATATATATATATATATATATATATATATATATATATATATATATATATATCCACCTATTCAGAAAATTGGGGATTGCACACACACACACACGGAGCTTCCACCTCCTAATCATATATCCAAAGTGTAAACATGAAGGGGTAATCCATATGAATCCAACGTGGATATACTGTAATCCACCAAGTCACAGCTGCTAAGTAACTGGGCTAGAGGCATTCCGGAGTGGTATAACAGACAGGTACAAGTCTGAAGCGTTCCGGTGTGGCATAAAAAACCTGTATAAAACTTCAGCTGTCCATGCGATTGATTCAATCAGGATCGGGCACCGAAACTTTCAGCATATCTTTGGATGAGGAGGGACATCACATTATCCTTATTATTTCCTGACAGTACTAACTTGAATTGGGCATGAATATTCCAGCCCTTTTCTGGGTTAAGATGTAGGCATCTCTTTCTTCATCTAACTACACGACTTGATTGACCGGGAGTTGGTATAGTGCTTGATTGTCCATGTCTGGGATATGATGGATGAGAAGATTCAAAGGAAGCTGGGAGTCCACAAAAGCAGTTGGTAAATCCATACTGTTCAATGATGGTGAACCCCAGACTATCCATGAACCTTTGGTATATGACTGTTGAATGAGAAATCAGGCAGTGACTTTTAGAAGAGGGTATATGCTGGAACCATCTAAGCCAGGCATGCCTCATGCCTTTGCAGACATTGAAAAGATGAACACCGTCTGTAAGTTCCCAGAGGTAGGGAATCCACTTCAGCATAGTCACAGTCCATTAATTATCCAGGCATTGACATTCAGGTTCAGGGTGTGTGGCAGTAACCAACACTCCCTGTAGAATATTAGGGGTGGGCTGATATCCCAGTTTCCCTCCTCTAATACCAAGCATGGTGACTATAACTCCAGTTCCAATACTCCACCCGCATCTCTCCAGCGCTATATAGGGAAGAAAAAAACAGGGTGGATATATATTAGTAATAAACCCAAACTTTCATAACAGTGTATCATAATAAAATATATATTCTGATAACAGTGTATCATAATAAAAATAAAGGAAACAAAAGGGAAGAAGAAAGAAAGGTGTTTCTAGTTGTCTAGCACTTGTCACCTACTGTAGAATTTTGTCTCACTTCAAAAGTGAGTGAGGTTTCTACTCAATAGGTACATCTCTTCTGGACTGCCACAGGAGCTTCCTGGGGGGTTATTCACCTCCTAAATATCCAAACATCTTGATAGTACCGCTGTCACAACATGGACAGAATCCCTGAGACAGTGGCCTCATGTAAACAATTCAGAAATCTCCTTTCCATAGTTACAAACAGCATTAGGTAAGTACCACTGACAAATGGCAAAAGGCTAGCTACCAGATCAGTCATCTCCTCGTGCATCATCATCACACCACCACCACCACCACCACCACCACCACCACCACCACCACCACCACCACCACCACCACCACCACCACCACCACCACCACCACCACCACCACCACCACCATCATCATCATCATCATCATCACCATCATCATCATCATCATCACCATCACCACCACCACCAACATCACCATCACCCTCCTCCTCCTCATCCTCATCATCATCATCATCATCATCATCATCACCACCACCACCACCACCACCACCGCCGCCACCACCACCACCATCACCACCATCATCATCATCATGATCATCATCATCAGCATCAGCAGCAGCAGCATCATCATCATCATCATCATCATCATCATCATCATCATCATCATCATCATCATCATGTGTTTGTCCCCACTGGGGTGAATTTAAAAGATCTACTTCAGCAGTAACATCATGAATAGAATATACATATAACGAATACAGAAAAACTTTAAGTCGTTTTACTAAACATGGGATGAACCACCTAGTGGGTATTACCCAACATCTCAACCAAACCACAAGAGCATGGTGTCATTTCCCACTCACTTGAGATTATATATCATACAAAATGACAATCCCATAACATCATTTATGAAAAATACTACAAGACAGTCACACCTCTGTGTATTTACAACACTGTAAACAAAAGATTAACTCTTAAGTGCATGAAAAATTCAAGCAAGAATATATCTCTCTCTCTCTATCTAACAGACTATTTATGTTGTACACAAATAGCAATATTTCTCCCTCAGAAGAAAATAGAAATATAATATGCACTCAGAAAGAAAATTTTATAACACAAAGACACGTTGTGAAAGATAAGCATTTAGGAATAAAACAGGTTCACAAAAGCGTATCAGAAAGGTGACTCATATCAAGATTACATTGTAAGCCTTATGAAAGCTGACTGGCCAACATGGCGATGGACAGACTGCTGCAACTCAAACCAACTTTTCAATGAAAAGTGATTCTCATATTTTTCACACACCAACTTCAATCATGATATTAGTTATATCAAAGCATTCATCCTAATACATAACATGATACATTTATGATTACCCTAAGCGCAGGGAGGATAAAGGGGCGATTAAATTAAGCCCCACTGAACTAATGTGTGACTACTATGTAGAACAAAACATGGCGAGTCTAGCTTTGCCTTTGTCTCCTAAAGCCCTGTGTTGTCGGGGCTCAGCCAATCAATGGCCTTAATTCAAACCAAAGTTAAGTTCGTTAATTCTCCCGTCGAAAACTTTTAATAGCCTATCCTTTTTAAGGTAGCGCGTATAGCAACGTCTGCTGGGAAAGGAATGCTGGATGAAACACATATGTGACAGTCATATAAGTCCATAAGTTCTCGGATCCCCTCCTCAGCAAATCCCCGCAGCTAAGGACACCAGTTCTGTGCTGTTTTATCAATCTTCTTTGGCTTCCCGCGTAGTGTTCTTGTTTGGCCACACCTCTTTTAGCTTGCTGTTCTCGCAGTCTGACCATAGTTGTGGATTCGCAGTCATCACTTGGTTCTCGCAAAAGTCTTAATTCTCGTAGTGCATTCAGAATGTCCATGCTCAGTCTTCGTAAACTCAGTTGAATAGGACATGTCAGGAGGATGGATGATGGTAGAATACCAAAGGACATCTTTTTGGGTGAATTACAGATGGGTAAGAGATCTCAGGTCGGCCTCTACTACGATACAAAGATGTGTGTAAGCGGGACATGATTGATACAGGCATTGATAATGCACAATGGGAGCAAGTCACCGCTGAACGTGTTGCATGGAGGGCAAACATCAGAAATGGAATAAAGACAAAGGAGAAAACTATTGCAGATAAGTCACACACCGAGCGTGTGAGACGTAAGATGGTGCATGATGGTGGAAATGACCACGTGTTCACATGCACCCACTGTGAACGAACATTTACAGCGCGAATTGGCCTTATCAGTCACATTCGCTACCGCCATAGGTAAAAGACTTTTAAAAGCACAAACTATCGTCTGTCAAGAAGGCAAGGTGCCAATGTGATATATAGTCACATTATTTTCTCTTAGTCTGATCCCTAGCCTCAGTTCAGGATGACCCAACCAGTAGCCTCCAATCCCCGACAGCTCTTGGAGTCATTGCAACATGCCAACTGTTTTAGCACATCAAGGAGTGAACAAGTTAGGGGGGAAATGTGGTTGGTGGAGGGGGGAATTTTAATATTAAGTATTAACAATTTCAATCCTATGTGAAGCCTGTTCCCTGGCCTAGGGATTAGCGACTTTCTCCGTAATCCCGTATACTCTCGTGAGTAACGTGACGACGGCGAGAATCGGTAGCGGTTCTAGCCGCGTCGGTAACATTAGGGTATGTGAGCCGGTCGCTCAGAAAGCAATGGCAAAATACTGAGCGTAATCATACCAAGAATTCAACAATCAGCTGAAAGATGCTGATGTTGATAGCGATATCCTGTAAAAGGATATGCAAACATTTTTTATCCTGCTTGAAATATTCGTTTTTAAAGGGAAATTACATTAGCTCTGAAATACTGAGTGAAAAACAATGAATGTGTTTTCTCCCTTATTATGGCATACCTACTTACTGTTCACGAGTGTACATCTATTATTTTCCCTCTCGTTACCCTCATTGAACTCGAGCGTAGTCCATACACGTGATAGTACTACTAGTAGTAGCTGCTTCTACTAGTGAGTGTCGTGGACTGATTTTGCATCAGGGTTAGCTTTACCTATTACCAGTGTCCCTCGCCATCAGGCGAACCAACTCCGACTTGTGATGTAATGTTAATTTACATCCCCAAGTCAAGGACGAGAAATCAACATTTGAGTGCACAGAGCGGTGTGTAGTATAAACCCACAACCCCGCCATTTCTTGATCTAATACACGGTTGGATGAGAACATTAACACTTACATCTACACAGCCTGAATTGTATCATCTCAGATGAAATGTAAAAAAAACAGCAATTTCTGCAATCACAGAATCCATGCTTCCTACTTATAGAAAATATCACAAGCGAAGGGGTTAACAACGAAGTTCGTAATCCCATATACCGTATTCGAAACACAGCTGTCGGAATTTTGGAAATAGACTGCCTTGCGCTGATTGTCATACAATGTTGTGAATGCCAGGCGTTGAAACATCAATGACAAATTATTCAATGTAAACTTGCCAAGAAATCACAAATATATAACATATGATGGGGTTGACTGCAACGTCGTGTAAAGGATGCAAAAAGCTTTTAAATTTAATACTATTTGGCGAAGGGGTTACGAACACTATTCGTAATCCCGCATAACGCGCTCGATACACAGCTGCGGATGATTGTGAAGCAGACCACCTCATATTGTATTCTCATCCAGTGATATAAGTGCCGGTCGCTTAGAAAGCAATGGCAAACTACCGAATCTAAACTTGTCAAGAAATAACCAAAAGTCAAAAGCATTCTGGTGTTGACTGCGACATCCTGTAAAGGATATACAACTTACTTTTTTTTTGTTTTTTGAAATCTGTATTGTGAACTATGAAACATATAAGCGTATATAACCAATTGATATGTTTTGATTTTTCTATTATTTATCTCTGCGTGGTCACTACATTGAACATTTAGTCTTCTTTGCTCTTTATGATAAGGTATTTATGGTGTAGAGCAGTGGTTCTCAACCTTTTCTGGCCCGTGCCCTCCTTCACCATTTTCAGAACGTCATTCCCCCCTTTCGTATATCCTACCTAAAAATTGGGCCCGTGCCCCCCTTTACCATATTTTCAGAACGTCATCCCCCCTTTTTTCGTATTTCCTACCTAAAAATCCCCCTCCCCCACCCTTACACAGTATACGTAATAACGGAAGCTAAATTTAATAGCACATACTAAAAGAAGTCTAGACGTCCACATAAAACATGACATGTGGGTCTACTTACTTTATAAAATGAATTTTAGAAGGGTGAGACGTACAGAACCGTAAAGTATGAAGGGAAAAACAATATCAAGTAATCGGTTCTTGTATAACAACCCCCCCCCCCAACCTTCTTCCCCTTCCCCCTCCCCCCCCCCCCACGTAGGCATTCATGACTCTCCACGTGACGACGGCGAGAATCGGTAGCGGTTCTAGCCGCGTCGGTAACATTGGGTATGTGTGGGTATCTTTGGCTTTCTGGATCAACTCTGCCGTTGATATTCCTTCATGCCACCGTCGCAGTTCATCCAGCATCATTTCTCGTGGTCTGCCTCTGCCTTTCTTCCTCTCGATCTTTCCAGTTGTCACGATGTTCTCCAACGCCTCTCTTCTCATCACATGACCAAACAAAGTTGTGTGTTTCTTTCTTATTGTTGTATATAATGTTCTAGTTTCGTTAGCCTCTTTAAGAAATCCGTTGTTGGTTACTTTGGCAGTCCAAGGAATTCGCAACATTCGTCTAAGGAACCACATCTCTGTTGCTTCCAATCTCTTCCTAATTTGTTCATTTATATTCCAAGATTCACAGCCATACAGCAAAACAAATTCTGTATAACTCTTCAGCACTATCTTTCTTACATTCAATGATAGTGACTTATTGCATAATGAATCACCCAAATAAACGAGAAGTAGATTGTGAGCTTTACTAAAACACGACTACAAGAGACAAATTGGACGTTGCGGCCAAAGCCTTCGTCAGCACAGGACAAACAAATACAAACCAACACAAAACTACATGAAACACACTATGACAATATTAAACTATTAAACTAATTAAAATTAAATGTACTCATCTGAATACTGTGTCCTAGCTTGGAAGGTCTGACACACGTAGGGCGCCAGTGGATCAATAGACCGGATGTATGGTACACGGGTCAAAGGTCAAGCGGGAAGGGAGTGGGGTGGAGACGCGCCCATGTGTGCGGAAAAGTGAAATTAGAGACCGGCAAAGATGTTATGGACGCAGATGACAATTAGCAATTATCGTTAAGCGCTCGAAACACCGCTGCTGGAAACCTATATAGTGTTAGTACTACACAGAGAGGCATGAGTGGCGGTCGTTCAGAAAATGATGGCAAAACACCGAACGTAAATCCGCCAAGAGAGTTGACTGTGATGTCATACAAAGGATCTGCACGTACCCAGATGGTGGACTGTAAGCTAGGGGTGGGAGGGGTGGGGTGGGAAGTTAAATGAAGCTGTGTTGGACATTAAGGCCGTGAGGGGAGAGTGTGCCCAACTGGAAGATGAGACGGTGTTCCAATGTCTTCCGATCCCGTTCGTGGGATGCGCATGATTTGATGGCCGTGACCTGTATGTCGGCTACGCCATGGTGGTCAGGACTGTTGAAATGTATGGATACTGGTTTCTGGGCGCCGCTGGTGATGTCAGAAAGATGTTGTCGAAATCTGTCCCCAAGACGTAATCCTGTCTCACCGACATATCTCATGTCGCAACGTGTGCAGGTAATCGCATAGATGACGTTGCGACTGATGCATGAGAAACCCTCACGGATGTGGAAGGTCGTCTTAGGGAATGTCAGACTCTGGGTTTGAAGTACGTATGGACAGGTCTTGCAAAACCGATCGAAGACACGCCACCGTGCCAGGAAGAGACTGGTGAGGTTGGGGTAGCCTGCTATGGACCAGCACATCTCTGAGGTTACGATCCCGCTTATATGCCACTAGAGGAGCCTCTGAGAAGACATCACGAGTGGTCGATTCCGCCCGGAGAATGGATAGATGTTTAAAAAGGATATTCTTGGCAGCAATATTGTGGGGATGATAAGTAAGTGAGAGGACAGGTCTATTGTTTCGTGGTTTCGGCCTGGAGGAGAGAGCCTCAGTGCGACTGATAGACTGGCAGCGGTGAGAGCTGTAGATAGAACATTATCAGGATAGCCACGAAGGCGAAAGAAATCAAGCATCTCGTGGGCTTTTTGATGGAAGTCGTTGTTATCCTGACAAAGTCGTCGGAGACGTAACAGTTGGGAGAAAGGAATAGAACGTTTGCACGAGGGAGGGTGGGAGGAGGTATAGAGAAGGAATGAGTGCGAGTCAGTTGGTTTATAATAAACCGTCGTGCATAGACCAGCGGAACCTAAAGAGACTGTGAGGTCTAAGAAATTGACAGCCGACGAAGAAATGGTGGAGGTAAGTTTGATGCTGGGATGGAAGTCTGAAAAAAAGGCAATGAAGTTCTGTAGGTCAGGCAAGGGCATGTCCGAGACACCAAAGCAGTCGTCAATGTACCTCCTGTAGAGCTCCGGGAGCCTACCGGTGTACTGACTTCCATACCTGGTGCTCCAGATAGCCCATGAAGAGGCAGGCATAACTGGGACCCATCTTAGTACCCATGGCCACACCGCTGATCTGGTCGAAGTAGTTCCCATTGAACTCAAACGAGTTGAGGTTGAGGACTAACTCCGCAAGACGCAGTAATGGTCCAGTGGCTATCGAGGGATTAAGCCTTTTCTCCAAGAAAAATTCTAAGGCTTTAAGGCCGTCAGAGTGAGGAATGGAAGTGTAGAGTGAAGTCACATCTAAAGTGAAGATGTGATACTGAGAAGGGTTAGTGAAACTGATGGAATCGAAGATGGAGATAGCGTGGTTGGTGTCTTTGATATACGAAGGGAGGCTGGCAACCAACGGCTGAAACATGCTGTCTAGAAACTCTGAAATCCGTTCTGTAGGGCAAGAGCAGGCCGAGACGATAGGTCTGCCTGAGTTACCAGGTTTGTGTGTCTTAGGCAGCATATTAAAGGCGGGTTTGCCCAAGCAGCTATCGTGGATGATCAACGAGGTGGCGGAGCTGGGTAAAAAACCTTGCTGGATAATGGCGTTAGTCACGCTTTTGACCTGGGTGTTGTTTCTGACTGTCCCATCTTGTATCCTTGGTCTGTAGAAGGTGGCATCACTCAGTTGCTTGTTGCCTTCCTGTATATATAAGTCTTTCCTCCAAACCACTAGCGCCCCTCCCTTATCGGCAGGTTTGATAACTATGTCATCACGACGTTTCAACTGTGTAAGTGCCCGTTGTTCATCCGCGGTGAGGTTGGAATATCCGTAGTGGCTTAAATTTGAGTTTTTGGATGTCGTAAAGTGTTTTGTCGATGTATAAATCGAGGGCCTTAGATGCCCCTGGATTGGGAACCCAAGCAGACCTGCGTTTGGAGAGGTGAGAGAAATGGTCGGTAGGATCCGAAGAGTTATCGTTATGAGGTTGATTTCTGAAGTGATATTGTAGCCTGAGAGTGCGATGGAACCGATGAACGTCCTGCAGTAATGCGTATCTATCACCACAGGGACGTAGCGGTATGAACCTGAGCCTTTGCTGAGGACCGATTTCTCAGATGCCGATAGTGGAAGGTCGGGAGGTATGCACACAACTAGGTTATCGGAGTCAGTGGTAAGTTGAGGTGGGAGAGGGGGCGAGGAGGGAGTGGAGGTAGGGGCACGGAGTTTGGCTAGCTTGGCGTTTTTGGCCGCGGAAAGACACTTGTATAGATGGTGGTTAGTGCTATTGATGATACACCGTATAACACAATACAAGAAATAATTACTCGAGGTAAGTTGTCTAAGACGCTGATCGAGGATAGTTATATTCGAGCTGAAGTCAGACAGTTGTCGCGCGTGGTTGTCGGCAATGCATCGCATGCGAAGAGTAGAACATTTAAACTCAACTTTAGATAGACGTCTACTACAACTGTCATCGAGAGTGCCTGCCGATGGGTGAAATCTAGAGATGAAGCCACGTGGGGTGATATGAAGCCGTAGGCAGTTCTTGAGGAAATTAAAATGGCATGTGGTGCGGGTCTTTTTGTAGATGTTAAGAGTCAAGTCGGTGGCTGTGATTTTGATATCTGTTGGTAAGAGACTAAAGCAGAAAATGACATATAATCTCAATTGTTGAAATAACTGAGGTGGATGAGTGGGAGGCATAGCGGTGGAGATTTAACGGACGTGGGGATGAAGGGCTGGTGTGCAAAAGTAAGGTGTTGTAGCCTAGCGGGGGGAAAAACAACACGTGTGTGGGGCGGTAAGGGTAGCACGCCGCTTAGAAAACACACTGACACGCGCGCACAGAATGGACTACAAATCGACAACAATCTTACCGACAACGAAGACGAAACGTGAAATATATAGTAGCAGTTCAAGGGAGCGGACAATGGTAAACAAGAATGAGGTGAACTGCAGTAAAGCTTAAAAAGGCAATGCCTGCCTCTTCATGGGCTATCTGGAGCACCAGGTATGGAGTCAGTACACCGGTAGGCTCCCGGAGCTCTACAGGAGGTACATTGACGACTGCTTTGGTGTCTCGGACATGCCCTTGCCTGACCTACAGAACTTCATTGCCTTTTTTTCAGACTTCCATCCCAGCATCAAACTTACCTCCACCATTTCTTCGTCGGCCATCAACTTTCTTAGACCTCACAGTCTCTTTAGGTTCCGCTGGTCTATGCACGACGGTTTATTATAAACCAACTGACTCGCACTCATTCCTTCTCTATACCTCCTCCCACCCTCCCTCGTGCAACGTTCTATTCCTTTCTCCCAACTGTTACGTCTCCGACGACTTTGTCAGGATAACAACGACTTCCATCAAAAAGCCCACGAGATGCTTGATTTCTTTCGCCTTCGTGGCTATCCTGAGAATGTTCTATCTACAGCTCTTCACCGCTGCCAGTCTATCAGTCGCACTGAGGCTCTCTCCTCCAGGCCGAAACCACGAAACAATAGACCTGTCCTCTCACTTACTTATCATCCCCACAATATTGCTGCCAAGAATATCCTTTTTAAACATCTATCCATTCTCCGGGCGGAATCGACCACTCGTGATGTCTTCTCAGAGGCTCCTCTAGGTGGCATATAAGCGGGATCGTAACCTCAGAGATGTGCTGGTCCATAGCAGGCTACCCCAACCTCACCAGTCTCTTCCTGGCACGGTGGCGTGTCTTCGATCGGTTTGCAAGACCTGTCCATACGTACTTCAAACCCAGAGTCTGACATTCCCTAAGACGACCTTCCACATCCGTGAGGGTTTCTCATGCATCAGTCGCAACGTCATCTATGCCATTACCTGCACACGTTGCGACATGAGATATGTCGGTGAGACAGGATTACGTCTTGGGGACAGATTTCGACAACATCTTTCTGACATCACCAGCGGCGCCCAGAAACCAGTATCCATACATTTCAACAGTCCTGACCACCATGGCGTAGCCGACATACAGGTCACGGCCATCAAATCATGCGCATCCCACGAACGGGATCGGAAGACATTGGAACACCGTCTCATCTTAAAGTTGGGCACACTCTCCCCTCACGGCCTTAATGTCCAACACAGCTTCATTTAACTTCCCCACCCCACCCCTCCCACCCCTAGCTTACAGTCCACCATCTGGGTACGTGCAGATCCTTTGTATGACATCACAGTCAACTCTCTTGGCGGATTTACGTTCGGTGTTTTGCCATCATTTTCTGAACGACCGCCACTCATGCCTCTCTGTGTGTACTAACACTATATAGGTTTCCGCAGCGGTGTTTCGAGCGCTTAACGATAATTGCTAATTGTCATCTGCGTCCGTAACATCTTTGCCGGTCTCTAATTTCACTTTTCCGCACACATGGGCGCGTCTCCACCCCACTCCCTTCCCGCTTGACCTTTGACCCGTGTACCATACATCCGGTCTATTGATCCACTGGCGCCCTACGTGTGTCAGACCTTCCAAGCTAGGACACAGTATTCAGATGAGTACATTTAATTTTAATTAGTTTAATAGTTTAATATTGTCATAGTGTGTTTCATGTAGTTTTGTGTTGGTTTGTATTTGTTTGTCCTGTGCTGACGAAGGCTTTGGCCGCAACGTCCAATTTGTCTCTTGTAGTCGTGTTTTAGTAAAGCTCACAATCTACTTCTCGTTTATTTGGGTGATTCATTCATTGCCTTTTTAAGCTTTACTGCAGTTCACCTCATATTTGACTTATTGCATACAATTTTTTTCGTTTTCTGAAATGCAGCCTTTGCTTGCCATATTCTGCTCTTTGTCTCTGTTGTGCACCTTCCATCTGATGCTATAAATGTCCCAAGATATTTAAAACTAACCACTTGGTGAAGAATTTTCCCTTCTACCTCTATTTCACATTTGGGTGTCACCTGTTTCTTTGATATCACCATTGTTACTGTTGTTGTTGTTGTTTTTTTTTTTTTTTTTTTTTTTGGGGGGGGGGGGGGGGGGGGGTCTCGAGGTATGGTGTCCGCCTCGAGTGCTGGAGGCTCCGGGTTCAGGCCTCGGCGAGGAACGGAATTTATTTAAAAATAAATCCATCAGGACACCCAGTAATAAAATTTCCCCTGGTCTCTGGGTAGTGAGATCGGACGCCGGTGTGCATTGTTGCAAAGTAAAAAATCCCTTGGCAGTTGGAAATCGAAAAAGAGTAGCCTAACGGCGCTGCCCGGTCAAAATTTCGAGTTAAAAATCTACCCAAAGTATTTCAGGATCCTCGCCGATGCAACGGAGTTCGTGCATTGAGCTGAGTTTCTCCAGACTCAGGTTTGAGTTAGGAGGAAAACGGAGCACTTATGGGTTAAACCGCGTGCCGTGATGTTGATCAAACGACTAACTAAACTAAACTAAACTAAACTAAACTAATTGTTACTGTGTTCTTGATATTTAAGGAGAGTACTTTCTTCGCACTCTCTGTAAATACAATGTCCAACAATCTGCTGTAGATCTGTTGCATTATCCGCTATCAGTACTGTGTCATCTGCATAGCGTATATTATTTATATTATAACCTCCAAATATTATTCCTAGCTATTCGTTGATCTCTATCATTATTACTTCGCTATAGAGGGAGGAGAGATCCGGTGACAAAACACATCCCTCTCTTACACCCAACTTTATGTGTTCTTAATTTCCTTCTTTATTTCCCATTTTAATTGCCGCTGTTTGGTTCCAGTAAATATTTTTTTTATTATTCTGTGATCTTTCCCATCTATGTTAATAATAATAATAATACTGTGAGCTGTGAGTTTCACGTGGAATGCTTTTACATCTGTCCGCGGTTGTGTGTAGCGTGAACTGCATGTTCGGAACGATGGCGGCCGGCTGTTGCTGGATTGACTGGTTTGCCTTTTCGGCTCACGAGTGCATTTTTCAGGAGACTACTGGGAGTCGCCACTGGAGCTACGGAGTTCGTGCTTTGTGCGCTGTTTTCGGCGGGTCGTCCTGTGAAAAGAGACCGAGCAATATGGGATAAAACTCGGGTCAATGAAGTCTTTCTGGTGACTGCCATTTCCATCGACGATGAACTGTATTTTTCATGGAGGACTTTTGTGTTGGCATTCTGGCGGCGGCATTATGCACAGTGTACCTGTGCGGGCTGTTGGCTTGCCGATACTCCTGTCTGTTCCATTGTTCACTTTTGGCAGTGAGGAGCGTTTTGTGTGATATTCACTGGCACAGGAACGGAGCAATATGGGGGACAACCCGTTGCCGTGAAGTTGGAACCACGACTAACTAAATAATTTCCAACATTTTAATCAGTTCATCATGTTTTACTTTGTCAAATGCCTTAGTATAATCTACGAAGCACAAATATATGTCTTTCTTTGTCTCTACTGATCTTTCTAATAGTGTTCGTAATCCATACTGTTCTTCAATAATTTCCATTTCCATTTGTATTTTCTTCCTTTTTCTTCTCATTATAATTCTGAGTAGAAGCTTAGTGACATGATTTATGAGGTTAATCGTACGAAAATCTTCGCATTCAATTGCTCCTGGTCTTTTTGGTATATCTATAAATACAGATTTCAACATATCGCTTGGTATATATCCACTGCTATAAATATTATTCAACATTTTAGTTAATATATCTACTCCAAATTCTCCCATTACTTCCAATTCTTCTATTGTGATTCCATCTGGCCCAGCTGTTTTTTCTTTTCTTTATATGATTGATAGCATCATCACCTTCTTCTTTTAGAATAGGTGGCCCTTCTAAGTTACTTTCTTCTGTTAATTCTGCCCTTTCTCCATTATATAAGTCTCTTATATACTCATTCCACCTCTTTATTATAGTATCTTCCTCCAATAATATATTTCCTGTTTTTGACTTTAAACAACCTGTATTTATTGTTATTGTTCTTCCTGTACTCTCAGTGATTTGTTTGTGCATATTTTTGTATCTTTAATAGAATTTAATTTAATTTTCTTGCACTCTGCATTTAACCAACTTTCTTTTGCCTTCACACAATTATTTATTTTTTCTTTATTTATCTCATTATATACATGCTCATCATTTTTACTCTTTTTTCTTTGACCATTAACTTTAATATTTCTTCAGTCATCCATTTTTCTTAGCCATTTGGCTTCTCTCCGGTAATATTTCTTTGCTAGTTTGATGAATGGAATCCCTTAACATTTCCCATTGTTCGTTTATATTCTGTATTTTAGCTATTGCATTATACCTATTTTTCTCTATCACTCTGTATTGTTCTTGCATTTCTTTATCTACCTTTAAAACCTCTTTATTAAGTCTCATGTTCGTAACCACTATTTTTCTTCTATTCAGTCTTAAGTTTATTATACCACATAGTGGTACATGATCACTATTATAGTCAGCACCCGGCATTGTCTTTACATTAACTAACGCATTTCGAAACCTTTTATTAATAAGTATGTAGTCAATTTGGTTGAGTATTTTCTTATCAGGGCTTTTCCATGTGTAAAGTCGTCTGTCATGGTGTTTAAACCAGGTGTTTCCAATTATCATATCATTGATATTTGCCCTTTCTATTAGTTGTTCTCTTCGTTCATTTTTTGTACCTAAACCATAATTCCTCACTGCATCTGCCATTTTTCCTTTTCCTATTTTTGCATTAAAATCATCTAGTATTATTTTTATATCTTGTGATTTAATTTTAGACATTGCCATGTCTACTTCGTCGTAAAAATGATGTCTTTCTTCATCACTACTGCTTGTTGTTGGTGCGTATACTTGTACAATGTTTATATATATTGGCTTGCCTTTCAATGTGACCATAAAAACTCTGTCTGAAATACACCAGTAACCATTAATTGATTTGGCTGTTTGTTTATCAAATATTAGCCCTACTCCTTTTTCGTGTGTTTCTCCTCCAGAATAAATTATTGTGTGTTGTTCGTTTATAATTTTGCCTGATCCCTTCCTTCTCATTTCACTTTTGTTTCGTTGCGTATCCCTTACGGGACGTTGCAGTCAACACCAGCATTTTCAGTTGCTGTTGATGTTCTAGGCAAGTGTTACGTTCAGTAGTTTGCCATTGCTTTCTGAGCGACCGGCTCCCATACCAGCACGTTATAACACAACGCGACACGGTCTGCTGCACAAATCGGTCGCAGCTGAGTTTCGAACGCCTGGTACCCGACTCACGAACCGCGTTCGCAAGCCTTTAGCCACTGAGCCGGCATCATCTCACTTACGCCTAGAATATTCAATTTCATACTTTCCATTTCACTTATAACATTTAGTATCTTTCCAAGCTCACTTTACGTTCTAGCATTCCATGTACCCTTTTTAAACTTATTTGTTTTAATTAAGATGCTGCCTTCAGTCTTTGGATACAGTTCAGAATTAGCATACTGTTCAGAAATATGATACAGTTGATATATATTATACAGTTCAGAAATAGGATACAGTTCAGAAATAGGATACATTTCAGAAATAGTATACAGTTCAGAAATAATGTACAGTTCACAAATAGTTTACAGTTCAGAAATAAGATACAGTTCAGAAATATGTTACGGTTCAGAAATAGTATACAGTTCAGAAATAGTGTACAGTTCAGGAATAGTGTACAGTTCAGGAATAGTGTACAGTTCAAGAATAGTATACAGTTAGGAAATAGTATACAGCTCAGAAATAGTATACAGGTCAGAAATAGGATACAGTTCAGAAATATACAGTTCAGAAATATGATATTGTTCAGAAATAAGATATTGTTCAGAAATATCATATTGTTCAGAAATACGATATTGTTCTGAAATATGATATTGTTCAGAAATAGTATACAGTTAGGATATAGTATTCAACTCAGAAATAGTATACAGTTCAGAAACAGTATACAGCTAAGAAATATTATACAGTTCAGAAATACGATATTGTTCAGAAATTTGATACAGTTCAGAAATAGTATACAGTTCAGTAATAGGATAAAGTTCAGAAATAGGATACACTTAAGAAATATGGTACAGTTCAGAAATAATGTACCGTTCAGAAATATAATACAATTCAGAAATAGTGTACAGTTCAGAAATAGTATACAGTTCAGAAATAGTGTACAGTTCAGAAATATGATACAGTTCAGAAATAATATACAGTTCAGAAATATGATACAATTCAGAAATGGTATACAGTTAAGAAAAATAATACAATTCAGAAATAGTGTACAGTTCAGAAATAGTGTACGGTTCAGAAATAGTATACAGTTCAGAAATATGATACAGTTCAGAAATGGTTCAGAAATAGTATACAGTTCAGAAATATGATACAGATCAGAAATGATTCAGAAATAATATACAGTTCAGAAGTATGATACAGTTCGGCAATTTAGAAACCAATGTCAAATGCAATGACAAACTATGACACTTAGAATTTCCTGGGCAAATCACAGTGGATAAATGCATAGGATTGATTGAGATGTCCTGCAAAGATCATGTATCTAACTTTTAAAAAACAAAAACTATGTTGGCTTTACTCATTCAATATCTGACTGGTTTAATATGAGAGACTGCCTTTACCGCAATTGTGTGGGTAGATTTTCAAGGCAACGGAATTTCGCTTTACAATGTACAATTTTAAACAACCTAAGGATTTACAGTAATAATAGATAATATGACCATTAAAAGAACGGAAACATACAAATACCTGGGTACAATCTTCAACTGCTCCAACATCATAAGGGAAGAAATACAAACTAGAATCAACTCTGGAAATAAGATATACTATGCACTACAACATCTACTAAAATCAAATGCGCTATCTCGTAACACCAAAATCACAATATACAAAACACTGATCAGACCAGTTGTGCTGTATGGCTCTGAAACCTGGAGTACAACGAAAGGAGACGAAGCCTTGTTACAAACCTTTGAGAACAAAATTTTAAGACGCATCTTTGGACCCATTAGGGATACACAAATTGGAGAGTGGAAAAGAAGAAGTAACAAAGACATTTATGATCTGTTTAAGTTCCCGCTAATCACTGGTATCATGAAGGCTAATAGACTACAATGGCTGGGGCAAAGAGAAAGAATGGAAGATAATAGGGAAACAAAACTCGCTTACACTCAGGAAATAAATAACCGTAGACCCCGAGGTAGACCAAGAAGGCGGTGGAGAGATAATACATATACAGACCTACAAGCACTTGGAATCAACGACTGGCAAGAGAAGGTCCACCAGAGAGACGAATGGAGACGGATTGTATCTGCAGCAAAGAACCTCAAAGGCTCGGAACGCTGAAGAAGAAGAAGAAGAAGAAGAAGAAGAAGAAGAAGAAGAAGAAGAAGAAGAAGAAGAAGAAGAAGAAGAAGAAGAAGAAGAAGAAGAAGAAGAAGAAGAAGAAGAAGAAGAAGAAGAAGAAGAAGAAGAAGAAGAAGAAGAAGAAGAAGAAGAAGAAGAAGAAGAATTTACAAGCTTATCAATCACACATGCTGGTTTAATATAAAATTCTGAGGCTCGTGGTGATTTGCAAAAGGGTTAAATATGATTTATGTCCATATTCCATAGTTGTGGGTTCAGGTGGATGATAAATCTGGCTAATGAAGTCGTCTGCCAGGGTGTCTTGTTGGTCGTGCGTCGAAGTTCACTTGTGCCTTCTGCTGTCGTTATTAGGAGGTGACAGGTTCGAAACCTTGTGGAATAATAGCTTCCAATTGTTATGTTGTCTAGTGTGTCTTCCAGTTTCTTCTGCTACTTCTATAGGCGCGAAAGAATGCACGTGCATTTATTTATGAGCTGTTTAAGTGGCTACAAAGATGTTCCCCATTTGATGTGTCTGTGTAATAAAGATGCATTTTTCGCTCTCACTAAAGCAGATTGAACTTCTAATCCACTATCAAGTTGTTCCAAAATAAAGAACACAGTCTTATTCAGCTGGATATGAACCTGTAGTTTCCCAGGTAGAGTAAGCTATTATACTCCTTTGTCTCAGCCATCATGATAAATATAATTTTTTGTAACTAGACATTGGCCACATGAGACGACACTGAAACATAATAAACAAGATAATCGAGAAACAAAAGGGTGACACTAAAAAGAAAAAAAAAATAAGGAAACCCTGAGACCACGTAGATATCATTTTTTTTTTTTTGGGGGGGGGGGGGGTTCATCATCATCATCAAGTGCCGTGCCGGCTTGCGTAGGCGTTCATGGCTCTCCATAGATCTCGGTCTTTGTGTTCTCTGGATCAACTCTGCTGCTGATATTCCTCCATGCCACCGTCTCAATCCATCCAGCATCACTTCTCTGGTCTACCTCTGCCTCTCTTCCCCTCGATCTTTCCAGTTGTTACGTATGTTCTCCAATGCCCTCTCTTCTCATCACATGACCGAGGAAAGCTGTTTGTCTCTGTCTTATTGTTGTATATAATGTTCTAGTTTCATTAGCCTGTTTCAGGCAGTCGTCGTTAGTTACTCTGGCAGTCCAAGGAATTCGCAACATTCGTCTCAGGAACCACATCTCTGTTGGGGGGGGGGGGGGGGGGGGGTTGGGGGATGTTAAATAGACACTAATAAAATAGATAATCGAGAAATATATGGGTGACAATAAACAAATATAAGTAATATATAAGTAGCCTACGATGGGTAGCGTTGTGATGTTCTGTTGTGATAATTTGGTGTGTCCAGTGTGTGCCGCGTGGTTACACACCCGCTTCACACGCGTGATCCGGGACTGTTTCCGGATCCGGTAAGAGATATGCAATACTGACGAGCTCAAATGAGGGCGAAACTCGAGTATAGTGCTTCAATATTGACGTGGATAGGCCTTAGGTTCATACCAGAATGCGATCGGCGTTGCCAGTAGTGGGTTGTGCTCAATATTTAAATTTCAAATCCCGAAACAACCACATAATCAAATATAAGTACATCAATAAGTGCAAGAGACATTGACAAATGAATTATGGAGTGAAAATATATAGCGCAAATAACACGAATTTTACTTGAGACAGCAGCTGATGTATTTGGTACTTTCAGACATATACATTTCGCAAATACACACAATTGTTGGTTTCAAATATGAACTTGATTTAGAAATACATGCGAGCATTTGATTTCAAAACATTGTAACCCATAACAACACTCAATTCGGTAATGATGATCATTTTCCATGTGTGCTTTCTACGATTGTGTAAAGTTTCTATTTGTCCAATAGATGGAAAACTCGTAGCTCACCTCCTTTTGCTCAAAATCTGTAGGAAAATATTTTTAACCCTTCGGATAATACGACATAATTAGTTAACACAACATAAAATCCATAATAACTTGAGGTAAAGAATGTGTGGACAAAGATAAACCACTGAGTTTTGTTGACTTTTTACATCCTTACTGCTAAACTAGCCGGTTTCTGTGGCAAAGGAGTTACGGACACAATTCGTAATCCCACACATCGCGTTTGAAATACAGCTGGAGACAATTTGGCAACAGACCACCTTGCATCGGTTTTCATATAGTGATATGTGTGCCGGTCGTTCAGACAGCAATGGCAAACTACTTGCCAATAAATCACAAACAGCCAAAAACTTATGGGATTGGCTGTCACGTCATGTAAAGGATATGCAACTAACTAACTGACTGCTGCAATGCTCAATTTGTGAATTCATTCTCAGTATGTAACTAGCCACTTTGGAAGGAGATGGCTACTGCTCAATATTACCCAAGTTAATATCATTCCCTATGCACCTATACTTACTTCTCACCATATAATTCCGCTTCAGATAGTATCATGTTTTTCATAAAGATTTACAAATGAAAACATCTACTCAAAATTATTAGCTGTCTGCACCAAAGTTAGTTGCATGTCCTTTATAGAACCGTGCAGTCAACCCCAACATTTAATGGTTGTTTGCGATTTACTAGGTAATTGTACATTCAATAATGTGATATTGCTTTCTGAGCAGCCGACGCTCATACCGTCGAAATCAACGCAAAGCGATATGCTTAGAAATGGTTTGGAACCCACAAACTGGTCATTACGGAACATTGTAAAACTACGTTCACTAAGCCCTAAGCCACAGGAATACACTACGTACCTCACAATTATTGTATATACTCTTTAACGAGAGCGTTTGATGTTGCTTATTTCGTGTGGGGCATTAGCGCTGTATATTTAAGTTTCTACACCGCAGCTTCTTTCTGAATCAAAGTCCTTACAAATTACAATTTTATGGTTAAGAATAGTGTTTAACATCAGACGTTAATGCACTATATTCGAAACGGTAGCGCAGCAAGGAGGTTTTGGAGTACGGAGCTACTTATGATAATTACATGGCAGCATATGTTGGGTCTATAGATAAAATAAAGTTGAGGTGATTTGATTTGATTTAGACCCTGTTATTATGTGTTCGAATAGCCCCTTAAAGGTGTTAATTTTGGGGTAAAATTGACCACTTTCTCCAGGCCGACCGCACATAAAATAGATACGAGGAATTACTCTAAAACATACAGGCAAGCGATATAGTATTTATCACCCTACACACCGAATGCAGATTGGTCTATAAATAGAATATCCTGGCACCATATGCCCAATAAGCCTCAAAGTGTTAAAAACGGCTTCCTGTTTTCGGGATGGGGATTCTTCCACCTAAATACTTGGAGATCTAAAGAATGAGATGCACTCCCTTTGTCTCCTGCGCTGCTAAACCTCTGTTGACTAACTATTCATACATAGAACATGGCAGTATACAACTTGTTTTTTTTTTTTTTTTTAAACAAGAAAGAAACCATGAAGTAAAACAATATTCGTTCAATTTTTTTTTTAAATTAACTGTTGTCGAAACAAAACAATTAACATTTACTATCATAAACGTGTTGTGATTATACAATAACAATTACTATCAGGATTGTTTCAGCGCTGAATATTTTCAACAATTAAACCACACAGATGGAAGTCGAAGTGGCGCAGTTGCAAACGCAAGCTTGGATTTCGGCCACGGAGCCATGTGATGAATACTGACCGAGGCGAGTAGCGTTTTATTTAAATATTAATATGGGCTTCAAGATTAGCCCAGTCTAAACTGGCATAAGGATATGCTCATGGAAGTAAAGGCGACCGATGTGATATATACCACACCATCAATCTTTAACATTTGTGGATAAGCATCACATACTCAGCCCTCCTAATATGGTTAAAAAAGGGTTACTTTTGTCTGTTTTATGTTAAAAATTAAACCAACAAGGTATAAGCGAAATGAAAACGTACTCTTCGACACCAAATACACATAATCTCAACTAGAATGAGAAATAAAGCTCTTGTGAAGATACTAGGAAGCTTTACAATCGACTGATTCTGATAGTCGATAGTCGTAGTATATATGTGCATACAGGTCAGTGCAATAGGCTTTTATGCAGGGCCATGCACATTTATGAAAGACGAATCCACGAGACAATACTCAGGGTTTTAGACAACTTTATCATTTTACGACAAACTGCATATGGGAGAGAACTGTTACAATGTGTTATTTTCAGTCCAATGAATAAAATAACAAAAGAAGAGACAGTGGAAAAAATCAAAATTTACAGTAACACAATCAGAAGTGGTAGAATTACAGTGGTGGCTATAAAGTTTTCATCAGCAATAAAAAACAGATATTGACACACCTATACCTTTAGATTTAGTTGCATGTCCTTTACAGGACATTGCTATCATCCCTACCATTAAATTGCTGTGTGTGACTTACTAAGCAATGTTTTTTCAGCAGTTTGCCAGTCCTTTCTTAACTATCGACGCCTCATATGAACGAAATCAACATAAAACGGTCTGCTTCCAGATAGCTAGCAGCTGATTTCGTACCCTGGACTCTGTGTATCGGGCAATTGTGAAACGTATCATTATTCAATAAGCTACAGCACCCTCTACAACTACATTAGAAAACGCTAAAATTAAGAAATGATATTTAGTAGAAAACTCTCGAGAAATAAACACAGTTCCGTTGACATTGTTTGTCTAATTTTGATTACGTATCTATGTGGTCATTCCTGAATGTGTCGTTTCAATGGTGGCCAACCCTTCTTTGTTCCGATCCCTATTTTCTTTTTTTCTGCCTCCTTCCTTATACGTTCTTAACCTATTTCAACACTTACAGAACCCCCCCCCCCCCCCCCCCCCCTCCTTCTGATCTAAGGAACACATTTTAAGTGTTATGTTCTGAGAAGAAAGATGGCAGGCTTTTCTTTTTCTGGCGGACCCTGGTCTTCAGCTAAGCACATTTTACAAAACTATTTTTTTAAAAATATGTAATTATAGTAGAGTCTATTTGTTTTTAATTGCTGATGGAATCTGGCCAGCAGCAATGTCCGTTATGTTATTTCTGATTATGTTTTTGTTAAGCCAGCTATTTCTATTTTCTATTTGATAATCTGGGATAGTTCATAGTTTCAAGGATTTCAATTAGCCATTACTGAAAAGACCTATCAATACAATGGCAAGGAATGTAGTTAAAATGCACCGCGTGATCGTATTTCATATATTAAGTGTGCACATGCAGTTATTAACAACTAGGGATTACTGATACAGAAGTATCAGGAATTACGCATAATGGTATTACATTAGCCACAAGAGGAACACCTCGAAGAAGTAAAAATTCACAGCATTCTTCATGTAAAATAAATGCTTCGAACACACGATCGGTAATCGACATATCAATGTTCAATAACACGACTTTAAAAAAGGCCTGTAAAAGAATATTAGGAGAAGATACACAAAAAACGAAATGTGATTCTTGTATGAAGAACACATGAAGAAGTATGAAGAAGTCAATAGGAAAGACAGTTTGTAAACAGTGTATAGAGATTAATGTAATTTTCTGATGTGAGTCATGTAATCTTGTAAGAAATACATGCATAATACAGAAACATAGTAATATGAGAATAATATAAATATGCTATAGATGGGAAAGAAAAATAATTATGTAATGTGAAAAGAAAGTGGACCATTAGTGTGTATTTTTAATGACTGTGGGGTTTTCAAAAATATTGTCATTCCAAGTTTTGTATTCACCTTCTGTGAACTCTTGCAACATAAAAGGTAAATACAAAAGTTGAACGGCGATATTTTAATACACCCCACATTCAATAAAATGCACACTGTATTCAACTATAAGAATGAGACAAACATATGTTGATATGAGCATAGGGGCATTTTACAACATCGTGACTACTTGAAAGATGAGAGCTGGGAGAGGCAGAGGCAGACCCCGATACATGATGCTGGGACTGGATGGTTTAAGATGATGTAATGTAATGATATCATCAATAACATTGATTCAAAATACTTCGGTTCAAGATCTGTGGAGAAACGTGAGTGAAGAGGTATATCTTGACATACTTAAAGGCACACGATGATGATGAGAGTTACGTCAGAAAGGAATTATATTACTGACATCAACAGTAGCACTTAGAAAATATTTGAGCATGAAATCAGAACACAAAAACCTTGATCCATCATATTTTGGAATGTGAATGCAGACACAGATAACCGACAGGCGAAATGGGCAGATGACTATCATAAGCTGTGAGAATGGAGCCACACGTTATTATAAACAGTGTTAGAGACTAGGAGGTGAAGAGCGCCGTTCTCCCAAGTATCATTGAACATGAGGTCTGCTGAAGTATAAGCCGCGGTGTTTCGTCAATGACAAAGACATTTATCGAAACTATTGCAGGCGATACCTAACAGCTGATGGTTAGTTGAACAATAGTGGCACCATAAATTTGTAGTTTTCGTCACGAATTCTATACCAGTTAACTCTTCATATCATAATTTGCTGCTTTCTGAATTATATGTAATGAAGATGCCTAGGTTATGTCGAAAGTTAACGATTAGCGTGTGAGTATATTCAATTATTGGCACAGAATAAACAATTCAGTGTCACAGTATGTGACTATCATTATGTTATTCTTAGATCATCACATTTTTTTTTTTGGGGGGGGGGGGGAGGGGCTGTATAAAATAAGTAAAACTACACTGTACACTAAATGTAACTTTACATTTTTGAAATTTAGTTGTACAACTTTATAAAATAATGAAAACCACATTCTACCATAAATGTAACTTTACATTGTTACATTTTACTTGATGATGCATTTTCGGTGTTGTGTTCTCTTATTTTTGTGAAGCCTGTACCTCAGCCTTGACTGTCTGCTGCATAGAACATGATCTTGCCACTGCACTCCCCATTGTTCACTGCTGTGGGATACTGCCATGTTTCTTTTCACATTTTTTTTCTCAGCTCCTGAATGCGCTATTGTGATATCAGTTGTCGGTTTTAATGTCACAGATGGATGAAACATCCCGTGTGTGGCATATTAAATGTATGTTTACAAAGGTGTTCTCTCAACTCCATCAGTGAAAGCCCCGTTGACATGACCATGATTTCGATGGTGCAAACCGGTATTGTTGTGATCATGATCTGGTGGTGGTATGAACATCGGCTGAAGGTTGTTATGGACTTTTACTTCGAGATCGAATGATCCAGGATCTTTGACATCTTTGACATCTTTGTTGTAAGCTGAAATGGAGACAGCAAAATACGGTAATGTGAGAGAGAGAGAGAGAGAGAGAAGAAGAGAGAGAGAGAGAGAAAGAGAGAGAGAGAGAGAAAGAGAGAGAGAGAGAAAGAGTTATATATATTATATATATATATATATATATATATATATATATATATATATATATATATATATATATATATATATATATATTATATATATATATGAGTGGCACCTTACAGTCTTGACAGACCAAAGTATGTGAGTTGGAATTTGGCCAAAATTCCATCACAATGCCTTGGCAGAGCTTCAGAGATCATGTGGTGCTCAAACGACATGTTCCCTTTCTCGGCCTTGCCTTGTTTGATCCAGAGGAATGGATAACCAATACGTCTGGAACAAGGTAGGCTGCTGACGCTGGCGGCTCAGCGTCAAACCTCCGAGACCTCGCCTCCACGAGCAGGAGACGAGCAATGGCAGTCCCTAAACCCTTGGGATTTGACTTAGAGGCGTTCATCCATGTCTCGTAGGTAAGGGTCGTATACGCGTCCGGAGCACTGGGCACGTACACCTGTCAAACGCAAGTGTCTGGACCTTGTAAGCGTGTAATACCGTCAGTATATATAGTGTATGTGTATGTGTGTATGTGTGTGTATGTTTATATAATGTGTATGTGTGTGTGTAAAAGTGTGTAAAAGTGAAGTAACAAATCCTATACGCATCTTCAGGCATGTTGGGTATATGGTGTTAGTCCCATATTTTATAGACCAAACTGCTCTCAGCGGGCTATACAGGCAATATAAAACAGGCTACCTTTACTTCCCCAGTCATTTCCTGAAGCCCAATTTTAGGCTGGATCTACCCAGGACCCCAAGTAACTATTATAATAAAACATAACCTGTCTCAATGGCGATTCGCGCACTTGACCACCGGGCCGGTAGCCATGCGTAGTAGCTATATTGTGTGTGTTTGTGCGTGCGTTGTGTGTGTGTGTGTGTGTGTGTGTGTGTGTGTGTGTGTGTGTGCGTGTGCGCGCGTGCCTGTTGTTTGCTGGTTCAGTAAACATTAGTTTCTTTCACTTTCATTTTCACACATTAGAAAATATTAGCTTTATTATTTATTTGTTTACAGATTATTCCTAATTTATGCAAGAGTTATTTAAACATCGTGTATAGTCTATATAATTCGAATCAGAACACAGTGGTGTTATATAACCCCAACAGTATTGTCTTTATGAGACTTTTAATAAACATTTTTGTATTCTGCATCTGTCCCGGAACAGTCATAACATCTGATGGGAGGTGCGTTGAAGAGATTAAAACAAGAATCGCTATGGCAAATGTAGCCTTTTGCAAAATGGAAAAACATACTGTCCAATAAAAAGATGTCAACAGCAACGAGAATAAGAGTGTTGTTGTGCTACATAGAACATGTACGTTTGTATGGATATCAAACATGGACACTGAGCAGCAGACAAACTGAAACTCATCTAATGCCAGTGGACATGTGGTTTCTGAGGAAAATGCAAAGAATAACATGGACAGACAGAAACACCAATGAGCCACATCTACAAGAGGCAAATGAAAACCGCAAACTGATTAGATAATTCAGACGTAGACAGTCAACTTAATTTGGGCAGGTTATGAAAAGAATTAAACTGGAGAGGAAAAGAACAAGGAGAAGGCATAGAAGTAAATATCTGTATGGCTTGACCACATGACATGGTCGGGACAAGAACACTGAACTGATCCACGACTTTGATGATCGTGTAAGATGGCGAAACGTGACCGGCAACACTGACTGGCATGGCACATGATGATGATGATGATTCTAAATCCAAGTGCACTTCGAGTTTGTTTTTTTCTTTTCATTCTAATGTTAGGTAACGTAACAAATTCGGGTTTCTGACTCAGAGAAAAAGTTCAACAGAAATGCTTCATAAGAAGATTAAGGATCGACGAAAGGAAGAATGAAATATTGCTGGTCTCAGTGAAGAAAACAAACACACTTGGTTAAACGCCATTAGTATATCTTACATATACTATCCATAGATTCACATGTGCATTTATTAGTGTGACTTTGGGCTGGCTTTGCGTTGACAACTCCGTAGCAATGAGATGACAAAGGGAAGAAGAAGAAGAAGAAGAAGAAGAAGAAGAAGAAGAAGAAGAAGAAGAAGAAGGAAGAAGAAGAAGAGAAGAAGTACGAAGAAGAAGAAGAAGAAGAGAAGAAGAAGAAGAGAGGAAGAAGAAGAAGAAGAAGAAGAAGGAGGAGGAGGAGGAGGAGGAAGAAGAAGACGGAAGAAGAAGAAGAAAGAATAAGAAGAAGAGAAGAAGAAGAAGAAGGAAGAAGAAGAAGGAAGAAGAAAAAGGAAGAAGAAGAAGAAGAAGGAGAGATGGAGGAGGAGAAATATCAACAACAATAAAACAAGAAGAAGCAGAAACCGAAGAGGAAGAAGAGGAAGAGGTGGAGGATGAATATCATCAACAACAACAGCAATAAAAAAAAACAACAACATAACAGTCCATAGTTTGGTCATCTTACATATTTTCTGTGGTATTTGGACACTGTCGAGCAGATACGCCAATTTCTCCTGCAAGTCTGGAGTCAAACATGTGTAGTCAATCTGGTATGCTGCCTCATCGTGCTCTGGCATATCCGAACCTGCAAGTGACAAGCAATTAGGTAATATAACAACATAATAACATGCTTCTGAAAGTACAATACTAATGTTGTAGTTTTATGAAATAAAATGACAGGGAACGGATAATAGAATTGTGTAACCTAAATATCTTCAAAGCATTGACGGATGGGCCAGAGTGTCCAATTGCTCGATGGCAAGTGAGCCATGTGGAATCTTGATAAAGGGGCCCCTTAAGAATAAGACAACATGTCAATAGTACCAATGTCAATTTTAGTAGAATTGCCTCCTGGCACACATTATTTTAAAGTGCAGTCCGCCACTGCACAACAGATCTGTATTGCAATGATTCGATCAATTAAGCCACTGTCCAGGATATGTCCAGGATGTATGTCAAACATGGCAAAACCAGCCCACCACAGAACATTCATAGTCGTGGCTTCTTGGTTAGTTTGTGGATCAACTGAAAAGCTGTCTATTTAACTCTTAAGTCGGTGCATTGGAAGAAACGTCTTAGCTCAGGGAAAAAAAGGCTTATGTGAGGCGACGTTTCAGAAATTCAAGACAATGTTCTCTCGTAGTGAAGTTGAATAACGAAGACACACACAATAGATTGCACGATTTATTGCCTGACATATTTCGCTGCATCTCTTCAGGTACATACTGCAGAAATCATACAACATAAATTACAGTAAATAGATAAATCCTTCAAGCTGAAATAAACACATATTTTATTACACATAATTTTGGATCAATGTCAGGTCTTAGTTAGATATGATTGAGCTACCATATGACAGTAGACGGTACTACCTGCTTCTGTTAGCGCCGAATGTTGGGCGACGCTTACCAACCCGACACCCCACATTGTGCCAACGGATTCAGGCTGAGGAGTGCAATTGGGAGGGTACAGCCTTATCCTAGTGCGATGAAATGCAAGCTAAAGATGTCATGGCATGGCAGACCAGGCCCTAAGCCTTTGTTGGTAACTGGTCTAGGATCGAAGCTCTGACAGGCGACCAGTCAGAGCATTCCTTTGCTGATCCGGCAGCTTCTGCAGCTTGTCTTGTTCCAGATGTATTGGTGTTACCTTTCTTCTGGAGTACACTAAACAGGCCGAGAGAGGTATGTACTGTATGGGCAACACATGGTCTCTAAACTCAGCCCAGGCTTTGTGTTATAGACTCCATTTTACAAACTATCGTCTGTCAAGACGCAAGTCAGTAATAATTTTTGACACAAATTACACACAAATTACTGTGCGAATATGTGTATATTTCAGCTTGAAGGATTTATAAAACCACTTTAATTTATGTTGTGCGCTTTCTGCAGTTTGAGCCTGACGAGATGCAGTGAAAACGCTAGGCATTAAATCGTGCAATCTATTGTTTGTGTCTTTGTTATTCAAACAGCCTATAAGAGTGAGGCTGATCTAGACACTTCCTTCCCGACTTTGGATGAAGGTACATTCTCAAGCGGGACATGAATGACACAGGCATTGATATTGCACCTTGGGAGTTAATCGCTTAGCATGGCGGGAACAGATCAGACTGGAATAAGACAGAGGCATTAGTTGTAATTTTATGCCTTTCTTGAAGCACATTGTACCTCTCTCTTTGCCTCTCTCTCTCTCTCTCTCTCTCTCTCTCTCTCTCTCTCTCTCTCTCTCTCTCTCTCTCTCTTCCTCTCTCCCTATGTCTTCTCCTCTCTCTGCCTATCTTCCACCTTCAGCCCCTATCTCTTTCTCTCCCCTATCCCCCTCTCTCACTCTCCCTCTCTGTTATACTGATGCTGGTAACATTGGCACCACCACTTACCAGATTTTTCTACTTCTGGTGACACCCTAAAGAGTCCAAAATACTTGAGAGAACCAAACAGCAAGATACTGAGGCCACCTGTCCACAAGATGATTGAGACGATTCCAACGAACTGCCAAGCCAACATCTGGTAAGACAAGATATATAGATACTCAAAATGGCAGCATTAAGCGAACAAACATAACACGTGAGGATTATACTCATTCCGCTATACTGTATGTATTTGTGTAACGCCCTAACAGTGGATGAAACAAAAGAAAAAACAAGATTCCACAGCAGGAATCTGCTGTGGTTACGTGGATTGTTATGACCATCACTATTTTGTAGGTCTGGGTGCACTGAGGAATATGTGGCCAATCTTCCCTCGCGTAGCAAACGACGAGAGCTGGCATCAAACCCTTGTCCGACGGCGCTCATGCCATTAGTAGCGTAACGTCATAACCGTTAAACCAACGCGAACGCTATAAATGGACCAGTTCATATTAATGACGCAATGATCGCACCTCACAATTACTTCTCTTGGATCGACCCATCTTAGGTTGAAGGTAAAGGTGTATATGGGAAAATGCAGCCATTCAATGTTATAACTACTTCGCTCTACAGGGCGAAGCAATAAACACTAGCATTTACTTCATTTACTGACTGCAAGTGATTTTCATGGCAAGTAGTAGTTTGAGTTCAGTAGTTTGAGATTACTTTCTGAACGGCCGATGTTCGCACCATTGTGAAAATAAACACAACGCGACCTGCTCCTACGACTCATTTCAAACCCGTTATTTTGGAATTGTGGCAATACATTTAAATTATAACCCCCAAGCCACAGACGCTAAGCAATGATCATGATAAATGGGGCATTACATTTGCAGGGTATGTGGAAAGAATAAGAAACATGCAATAAATATGAAAGACAATTAACAAATACTTTTAACACTGAAAAGTCATAAGAATCAAATAAGATAACTGGTAGCTGGGCAAAATAGAAGGAATAAAATGGTATGACAAAATCACCAATGTGGAGCACATGGAGAGAAATAGACAAATACAAGTGAACCAAGAGGTAAGAGAATACACTGACGCTGGAATGGCCATACAATGAGAAAAACCTGAGAATAATATAACAAGAAAAGTAAAAGTATGCAATCCACAGGGCAAAAGAAATAGAGGAAGACATACAAACTTACGGGGAAGAGAATAGAAACAGAAATGAACGATATGAGAAGGACATGGACAGACCTTCATGAAATAACTAAAGATGGGAGCTTTTGGAGAGAGTTGGTTGAAGGCTTATGTCCTAATGACGGATAGAGGGCAAAAGAAGACGAATAAATAAAAATATCATTGAATTAAATTAAACAAGTCAATACTTAGCTGTTTGTGTTGGTGCAATCGATGTAATTCACTGATTAAGTGGCAGAGTATGATTAATCGTCTTTTAGTGGATTCCTGCATCTGCCATTGGCTAATATATCACCGAAATGTTGTCATTACGTTATAATACAACATGTCTGCTACCATATTACCAACTTTTAAGTAATAACTGTGACACACCTCTACTTCCCATTTTCCTTAATTCATTTTATCGGGTCCAAACCTACTGTTTATTTGGCACAGAATCATTAAATATCCTGGTGCATTAAAGACAAGACTGTTTCCGGACTAGATAAGAAATGATTGTGTGGTACTTACCAGTCCTGACCTCCTGTCCCAAGCGAACAGTATTCCAGTTCCGTATGTCAGGAAAGGACAAGCAATCAGACCCCATATTCCGCCGGCAAAGTGAACTGTTAAAATAGTTGATGTTTGTTATTTAAGCTATGACAAATCACATTTATTACTGATAAATAGTTAAGTGTTGTTATTGAAACAACTTTTAATTATATCTACGACTGTGAGTTAAATAAACGTTCATTTCAGTAAAAAGATGACGCTAGCGAAGCTGATAGCGCACTGCACTGATAATATCATGAGCACAATCGGACGCTGGTTCGACGCCCGGACTCGTCGCGTGCCAAAGTTAGGGAAAGATGCCCCCCCCCCCTAATTCCTTCGTGCATTCTGGTCCACAAAATGTAATGATGTAGTGCTATAACCATGCTTTTACAGATGGGTTGGCACTGATTGTTTGATGTGATGCTATACCAATGCTTTTACAGACGGGTTGGCACTGGGTGGTTGATGTGGTGCTATAACCATGCTTTTACAGACGGGTTGGCACTGGGTGATTGATGTGGTGCTATACCCATGTTTTTACAGACGGATTTGCACTGACTTGTTGATGTAGTGCTATACCCATGTTTTTACAGACGGGTTGGCACTCTGTGGTTGGCACTGGGTGGTTGATGTGGTGCTATATCCATGTTTTTACAGACGGGTTGGAACTCGGTGGTTGAGATAGGCACTCGGTGGTTGATGTAGTTAGTATCAGGTCAGCCACCTTCACTTCCCAAGACGTGTACTGGCACCCAGTTTAGGATGGGTCGAGACCAGGTAAAATGTGAACTTCATCCTGGATATTAATTCGAACGTATGACTACCAGGCGGGCAGTCAAGCATTGCTAGCTACAACGATACCATATTCTCTTGTTATATAACCCATAGTAAATGAGATTTTATTACTGAGAAATGCGTTATTTAAACCATAGCAAATCACATTTATTGAGAAATTGTTGACCTTTATTATTGAATCTATAGTACATCATTCTTATTACTAAGAAAAGGCTTGGAACTAGCCCTATTGGATACACTTTTCCAAACTGGTGAAAAGAAATGGAACATAACTGTGGATTGAGTTGAGGGGAGGGGGGGGGGGGGTGTACATTTAAGAAAACAATTATTTCTCAATAGAGAAAAGAACCTGGTATTTAAAATATTGTTATCATAAATATGTCACCTGCTACAAGTCCCAGGAGATTTCGCTACAGATGTCCAAGTGGGAGTCGATAGCTAACATGGAAAACTCACGTGTGATTTACTTTCAAAGGAGCAACAAGTAAACACGGAATATTAGCCAAACGCTGTAACATATATTATAATAAATAGCCAGATTTCTGAAGCGTGCTTAGACAGAAGTATAATAATACAATATTCGTTGTTTAGTAGGCGCTGAGATATCTAACCACACAGTGAGTCTCATGAAAAACAAAGACTGAATTACGTTTGGGTAGAAAAAAAAAAAAAAAAAGGATATTAATAATCACGAATGAAAGGAATGTTTCTGTAACAAAATAGTTAAACTGTCACTACATAAATCTCCTTACTGCCAATGGAATCTGCTGGGTCATCAATTTTGGATTTAGCTACAAGCCAGGATGCCAGGTTGAAGCAACCGCCAGCAACGATACCAATGACTGCGGCTCCCCAAGGCCTGACGACATTGCAACTTGCACAGATGGCCACCTGAAAGTGAAAAGTTTATAAACAATAGACAGTTACGTTTATTATTATCCGACAATTATATTTATTTGTAACTATATTAATTTGTGGCCTTTTCGTTGTGTTAAATGGGTTGATAATAGTCTTCGGGATTGGAGGGGGGAGGGGAATTGATGGGGGGTGGGGGAGGGGGGGAGAGTTCTCAGCGGCGAAATGGTCAAGCGTCTGCCTCTGGCAGCGAAGACCCTAAATTGATATATGTGCTTCCTTACTAAGTTCATTAGTGTCACGTTTTCAGAGAAGCATGTAGGTCATAGTTGAAGCTACGGAGCTCGTGCTATGTATGACGCTTTGTGCGGGGACCTCTGCGGAAAGAGACCGAAGCATATACATACATTCACAAACTGTACACACATATACATGCATATACAGATACTCGCGCGCGCGCACACACACACACACACACACACACACACATATATATATATATATATATATATATATATATATATATATATATATATATATATATATATATATAGTAAGCTGTATTTCCACGAAGAACAAACATAACAAAAGCGGCCTTTTGCCTACATACCATGCCGCAAACTGCTCCGTTAACTGTGTTGAA
The DNA here is from genome assembly GCA_014155875.1 of Cepaea nemoralis. NCBI lineage: Eukaryota > Metazoa > Mollusca > Gastropoda > Stylommatophora > Helicidae > Cepaea > Cepaea nemoralis. Next base: position 344,238 of record JACEFZ010005934.1, on the reverse strand, counting down.
CACACTCCATTTGTGGTTGGGAAATACTAACCTGTGATGACAAAGAAATAGTTAGTATACCATGTAAACACAGAAGCAATAAACAATGCACTACGCGATTCCCAACCTGAGGGTTGTGGCTGCATCTCGTCAGGTGGATGAATAGACCGATTGGACAGAATGGACCGACTCAGCGCTCAAGTCGAAATCAAAATATCAGCTTCGTTACACACATTGCATCTCTATCACACCAAAATGTTTGCTTGCTCATGGAGTAGCTGATGTCATGTCTGAATGGCTCGGAACACAATTCGGGGAAATTCAGCAGACAGCACATAAACTGACTGGTGACTCGCTAATCACACCTGCCGATCTCAACATGCTAGTTTCTGAAGAGACTATAAAATCAACACAAGCTGCAGCTGTTGCCATCACAGCATCAGGCCATAATAGCACCATATTAGAACAAATCATGGTTCATCACAGCAACAACACGAAAGCAATTTCTTCTAACAGACCAATGTTGCTAACCATTAAGTACCCGATGAAATGTATAGAAGACAGTGTACAACCAAACAAAATAAATTCAAATCAAATTGAATTTGCACCATCGGTACCTAGATGAGAGCCCAGCAACAAACCACCACCCGTGCGTTGTCAGCAGCATATTGAAAAGTTAGAGTCAGGTTTGAAAGTTCTTGTAGATGCCGCCTCTGACAACACAGACAAGATCGCTAGGATCATTAGTGACTAAATCAACCTCAAGTCGGAGGTGACTCTCCTGAGAGAAGAAAATGTTAAACTAAAACACACCATTGAAACTTTACAGCGCTCGCCCACTACTGACCTGGCAGCACACGCAGACAGTTTGAAGTAACAGAACCAGTCATGTAGGCGCGTCAATTACTCAGCCAATCAAAACACATCAGCAAATAGAAAAGTTACTCAACAACACTCAACATATCCTATCGCAGTTAAGGCCAGCAATAGATTTGAAGCATTACAAGAGCAACTGTTAAAAAACAGGCAGGACGACGGACCATTGTCGACAGACAACGCCTACATTCAGGAAACATCTGACAACCTGCTAGAAGACAGACTACAGCTGGACAGTAATCAATTTCAGAAACAGCATGCAAGACATGTCAGAACCCAACACACACAGAAAACACCGACTGACTGCACCCATATGACAATTGGTGACTCTTTGATCGGAGGCATATAGTTACCGTATGTCCTTATCAGACACCGACATAGTCGCAACAATTCAGATTCCAGGTGCAGAGGTAGACGGACTAACAGACAGTATACGTAGAATGGAAGTTAATACGAACATAAGAAAGACAGCAATACATATTGGGATAAACGTCAATATGAGAAACCAGTTAGTTAGTTAGTTAGTCACGGTTCCAACTTCATGGCAACGGGTCGTCCCCATATTGCTCCGTTCCTGTGCCAGTAAATATCACAAAATGCTCCTCACTGCCCCATGTGAACAATGGAATAGACAGGAGTTTCGGCAAGCCAACAGCCCGCACAGGTACACTGTGCATAATGCCGCCGCCAGAATGCCAACACAAAAGTCCTCCAAGATAAATACAGTTCATCGTCGATGAAAACGGCAATCACCAGAAAGACTTCATTGACCGGGGTTTTATCCCATATGGCTCGGTCTCTTTCTGCAGGGCGACCCACCAAAAGCGCCGCACAAAGCACAAACTCCTTAGCTACAGCGACGACTCCCAGGAGTCTCCTGAAAAATGCACTCATGAACCGAAAAGACAAACCAGTCAATCCAGCAACAGCCGACCATCATCGTTCCGAACATGCAGTTCACGCGAAAAACAACCGCGGACAGATGCAAAAGCATGCCACGCGAAACTCACAGCTCACAGTGCTCGTGCCACGCACTCACTCAGTAGCAGGGCGACGGAACCATATCCTCCTTAGTCGCCTCTTACGACATGCATGGTAGGCAACAGTGTTACTATTCTTTGCTCTTCCTTATGGGCCCCGGCAACATACGGGCGATGAGAAACCAAAACATCACCAATTGTCAATTACGAAAACTATTATACTTATTACGTTAGATTTTTCCATATTCTAAAGGTATTTTCTCCTCCATCATACCACCAAGTTACGGCTCCCAGCGTCGACTAGTCGAAATAATCAACAACACCCAAGAGAAAGTATGTAATCAGTATAACGTACAATTCATCAATAACACAGCATTCTTCACATCGCAGAAAGGCGCGCCAAAGAAACGACTGTACAGAGACCACACTCACACATCCACATTAGATAGTAGTTTGCTGGCTAATAATATCAAAATACCCAGAAAGGGCACAAAACACTACCAACACACTCACGCGACGAATATTGATTTCTAAAGTACGAGACTCACATGCCAACATACCCAATACACCAGGTAATCGTCTGCTGGCGTCTAACCCCGGAACTCTAGCCACTCAACAATAACACGCGCTACCGAGAATAAATCAACCTCTCCTCCCCACCCTCACCTTCACACGGGAAGGAGATAACTCCCAAAATAGTTTCATGCCCTCTTCTGCAAAGTATCCTCGCTGCAAATATCGACAGACAAACACACGGCAGTAATACCACTTTGACACACACCCATCACGCAACCAATTGACCATCTAGCAGATAGCAGCAGATTCTGCATCACTGGAGTCTAGAACGTCACGTCAGCAATGGGCCACCTAGCAGACAACAACAGGTTCCGCATCATTGGAGTCCAGAATTCAAGCCAACAATGGGCCACCTAGCAGACAGCAGCAGATTCTGCATCACTGGAGTCCAGAACGTCACGTCAGCAATGGGCCACCTAGCAGACAACAACAGGTTCCGCATCATTGGAGTCCAGAATTCACGCCAACAATGGGCCACCTAGCAGACAGCAGCAGATTCTGCATCACTGGAGTCCAGAACATCACGTCAGCAATGGGCCACCTAGCAGGCAACAACAGGTTCCGCATAATTGGAGTCCAGAATTTCTATACTTGATGCAATTTAGTCCGGTCTCACTGAATCAAGCCTCCATGATGTCCCTACAATACAGACCTGTAGGATAGAACATGTATTAATAACTGAGCCCTATACGCAAGATACCGGAAAAAGATCTTACTCCTTGAGCTTTAACTAATTACTGTTTAACGTTTTATTTCCCTTGTGGGATACCCAACTTTAAACAGGAACATTGACTTATATAGTTATTGACTTATATAGTCATTTATTCAAACTTTTTATAGCAGCTGTTTACTTAGCTTGCCAAGTAGTTCGAGTTAATTAATTGTTGCATGTTCATACGTTTTAATTCGTTTTGTTCTGTGTTTGGAACTGGTGTCTGTCACTATATTTGTTAGTCTAATTAGTTATATCGTTATATTATTGTCATTTACATATCGATCTATATTACTGGTATTTTGCAAGTTAATGTAATTGTGAATTTTTATGATCTTGTATTTTTGCTTAATTTTACACTTACTAATTAACACTGACATTGAAACTGACAAATTTACACTTACTTCATGGGCGAAATGTCTGAGAAGTGGCAACATTGGCTTAATAAGTCAGGAATACGCCTTGGACACTTAAACATTTGCAACTTATTTAACAAGATGCCAGAGTTATCTTCTATTGTTAATAAAAAAATTCATTTATTTGGAATAAGTGAGATTAGACTAAATTAAAACATTTCAGATGAGGACATCTCTATTAAAGGGTTCAAATATTTTTAGAAGAGATCCCTGTAGGAAACAAGAGACAGGCATAGTAGCCTATGTTTCTAATTTACTAAATGTTCACCGTAGGCTAGACTTTGGAAACTTGCGAAATAGTATGTATTTGGTTAGAGCTAAAACTTCAAAACCGCACACCCCTGATAATTGGCTACCTCTATCAAAATCCCACCGCTGGACACGTCTGGTACGAAAACCTCACTACCATGATGGATGTGGTTTTCGCTTCCGGGAAGGAAATCATACTACTCGGAGACTTTAACATTGACACCATCAAATCCCACATAATATGGGGAAATATAATTGTATCATACAACTTCCAACAAATAGTAAAACAAGATACTAGAGTAACAAAATCATCTTCAACACTTATATATCACATTTATGTAACTTACTCAGACAACATCATATAATGCACCGTACCCAATTGTGCAGTGAGCGATCACTACCCAATATGCTGCACATGGTCTACAAAAGGGATTAACATTCCTAAACATAAACACATAATTGTAAAATATAGAAGCTACACAAATTTAAACCAAAACGCATTTTTACAGAACTTGCTCAGTTCACCTCTAGACAATGTTTATCAACTTCCAGACACGGATGATGCTCTGGAATCCTGGATGAAGACCTTTACTGATGTGTTTGATAGACATGTGCAAATCAAGGAAGTTCGTGTAAAACATCACGTCAAACCACATTGGATCACTCAGGAAATACTTGAAATTATGAGAGACAGAGATAAAGGACATAAAAAGCGGGATCTCAGCACATACCGCACTCTTAGAAACAAAGTTCAGTATACCATGCGAAGAGAAAATAAAAATTACTTTAAGAACTTAGTAATGGATAAAACAAATAGTAAGATTATATGGAAGGCAATTAACACCTTGACAAACAAGTATAACTTCTCAAATTCATTACCATCAAATCCTATTTCATGCGACTAATTCATAAATATTTTTTCAAACTGAAATAGATCATTTGAAGGCTTCAATACCAAATTCTTCTTGCAACTTATCTTTACTGTCATCGGTTTGCAAAAATAGATGCTCCCGGGATATTCTTTCCGACATACCGATAATAACAGTCATTGAAGTATTCACTTATCTCAATAACCTAAAAAAACATAAACTCATCTGGGTTAGATGGAATCAGCAATCGGATTCTCCGCTGTGCTGTGCCAGTGATCATCACTAACCTATGTATATAATCAGTGTCTCACAAAAGGTCACTTTCCATCAGCACTCAAAATCGCTAAAGTGTATCCTCTTCTTACATCTGGTTTATTGGACAATGGTCTCCCGAACAATTATTTCTTTACCAGCATCACTATCTAAACAACTAGAAAAACACATCCATAAAGTAACATTACAGTGTTTAGATCGCAACTAGCTTATAGTTGACAGTAAATCAGGATTTCGATCAAAATATTCTTGCCATACGGCCCTCACAAACATGATAGAAAATTGGCACCAAAATATAAATAACAACAATCTGTGTGGAGCTGTGTTTATCGATTTCAAGAAAGCATTTGATATGACAGACATGTCATTTTAATTTTGAAAACTAGAGACAATGAAAATTGGCCCTAATGTAGTGACGCTAATAACGTCTTTTCTGTCACACAGAAACCAAGTAGTGTCATACAATAAATCTCTGTCCCAAACCACTACCTCCAATACTGGAGTATCGCAAAGCTCTATTCCTGGCCGTCTATTATTTGACATATATATTAACGATCTACTTTTGCATCTTTTGTCGTCCTGCGATCTATTTGAAGACGACTGTACAGTGTATACAAACGCTGAAAGCAGTAATCTGCAGGAGTCGTCTTTGCAACAAGAATTAAATAATGTAGTTAGGTGGAGCTATGCCATATGAAAATTAACATCACTAAGACAAAATCTATTTTATTAACAACCAGACAAAGACTTCAAACTCTAAATTCACACAGATCACTTCAACTTCACATCAATAACATGCCAGTAGAAAGTGTAATTGAGCACGAATCATTAGGCCTCATCATTGATTGAAACCTAACCTTTAATCCTAACGTTCAAGCGCTCACTAAACAAACAGAGAAAAAGGTCTACCAACTCACCACAATTTTAAAAAAAAATTTCCTTGATGAGGACTCAAGGGAAATATTCTATGCTTCTCATATACAGACACATTTTGACTACTGCTCTACAATCTGGAACGGTTGTTCCAATTCAAGCACCAAGCGACTTTACTCACTCCAGAAACGGGCCATGAGTTTAATTTATAGCAAACATTTAACTGACAATGCTAGCATGCATAAACGCATTCAGTTACTACCACTCCTGCTTTTCAAAAAGGCCAAACTAATTCACAAAATCCTAGATCTGAATGTCCCAAATACATTTGGCCATTGTTTAAATATAATGCTAGACACAATACACAGAGAACCAGTTTTGCTGTATGGCAGTGAATCTTGGAATGTAAATGAACAAATTAAGAAGAAATTAGAAGCAACAGAGATGTGTTTCCTGAGACGAATGTTGCGAATTCCTTGGACTGCCAAAGTAACTAACGACGACTGCCTGAAACAGGCTAATGAAACTAGAACATTATATCCAACAATAAGAAAGAGACAAACAGCTTTCCTCGGTCATGTGATGAGAAGAGAGGCATTGGAGAACATCGTAACAACTGGAAAGATCGAGGGAAAGAGAGGCAGAGGTAGACCAAGAGAAGTGATGCTGGATGGATTGAGACGGTGGCATGGAGGTATATCAGCAGCAGAGTTGATCCAGAAAACCAAAGACCGAGATCTATGGAGAGCCATGAACGCCTACGCCAGCAGGCACGGCACTTGATGATGATGATGATGATGAGACACAGTAAACGAATAAATATATTACACATTCCAAAGCCTATGATAGACTTATACAAAACAAGCTTAACTTTCTCTGCAGCTCAGCTGTGGAGCAATCTTCCACAAGAAATCAAAGACATCGCCAATGGCTATAGATATAATCGCAAATTATTCGAACACTATCTCAGTACGGATTACCTACCCCCTTAATAATAGAAATAATAATAATAATAATAATAATAATAATAATAATAATAATAATAAAGCCCTTGTGTAACAGCCAGTCCCCTTTTGGTAGACCAGTATATTACACATAGCTAATAACAAGTACCACACCAGTCATTACTATTACTGAGTCGTGTAGTATTGATTTTTCATTATTACCATGCCTACATAATGTATATATTTTATATTGTTGATGTTTAAGTTAGCATTGAATGATGTGTGAATGATATAAAGTATGAAAGAGGGTGATAGAAGGGCAGACTGTTAGACGGGCTTGCGTGCCCAACACTTTGAAAATAAATTTTGTTGGTTGGTTTGTTTGTTTGTGTATACTGCAGAGTTTTGTATCATATTAGGTGAAAAAATGAATTGTTCTTTGGGTGAAACACTTAAAACACATAGTAACTGATATTGTTGATTCTAGATATGTATACTTTTATTATACTGAACATAGCAGCCTATTTATTAGAAAGCGGTAATACAAATGAAAGATTGCGTATGTTGCCCAGCCTTTTGAAAGATGTAAAGCATACTGACCAATAAAAAGATGTCATTTGCAACAAGAAAAGGAGTGTGGATGTACTACATAACACCTGTGCTTGTGTGTGGATGTGAAGCGTGGACAATGAACAAAAAGGTTGAAAAACATCTGATGGCTGTAGAAATATGGTTTCTTAGAAAAATGAAAAAGAATACTATGGACAGACAGAAAGACCAATGACCAAGTCCTTCAAAAAATTAAAATCGTAAACTGTTTAGAGAAAATAGACGCAGACAGTCAACATATATTTTCACGTTATGAGAAGAAATAAATTGGAGAACTTGGTGATAACTGGCAACATTGAAGAGAAAAAAACAACATGAAGACAGAGAAGTAAACACCTGGGTGGCTTGACCTCGTAACATGGTCGAGACAAGAACACTGGCCTGATTCACGGATCTGGTGATAGAGCGAGATGGCGAGACATGACCGCCCACACTTACCGGCATGGCAAATGATGATGAAAATACTATTATTTATTTTGATTGTTTGGTTGGTTCGTTGGTTGGCTTGCTGATTGACTGGCGGGTTAATTGGTTAGTTGGCTGGTTGGTTGGTTGGTTTGGTGATTAGCTGGTTTGTTGTCTGTCTAGTCGGCTGGTTGGTTAGCGGGTTGTTTAGTTGGTTGATTGGCTGGCTGGTTGGCTGGCTGGTTGAGAATCCTCTAGAAGAGTTATCTTCTTCTTCTTCTGCGTTCATCTGTAGTCTTTTTTCAGGTGTGATGGCGTTGTGCTTGCTTACAGCGAGCTGCGATACTGCTCCTTTAGGCCGACACATCCCACTTTTGTTGACGTTTGTTGACAGGGTTAACCTTCCCGTGGGAAGAGTTATCGCTTTGGTCCGTTGCATTTCCTCACAGGTTATCTGAACAACGAGACGGGCTTGCATATATCGGTATGATGTTGGGATAGAGACTATTCCCCCGAGCTAATTCCTGAATACCATCTTCATGGGAACTGTGTTGATGAGCTCTACTTATACTTTTCAAATTCAAATTATTACAGATACATTTAAAACATCTTGTACATCCAAGAATCCAAAACCATCCAAACAACATACAGGGCGATGCGCTACCTTCTTGATTTTCAAACCATTGAAGACAGAATACAAATTTGCAGAGCATGTGCCTACCTCAGAGTTAACGCAAATGCACAACATCCACTGCATAGTGAAATTATGAAGGTGAAGGGCAGCAGGTTAAAAAGAGGAAGGTCGTAGATGGGCCAAGCCGAAGAAATTTTTCAACGGTGTGTTCACTTGAGGACTTAGAACCTGACGAGTAGTGGGTACAAGTGCCAACAGATTTCTCTACGTCCTTTTCAGTTTGCATCCAAAAAAGAAAGAAAAATAGAAAATACAGACAAGCAAATCCGATTGCTTTGGAGGCGAAAGTACAGCGTTGATTTTCGAGAATTCGTTAGACGGTGATGTTATCATTTAAACAGATGGATCGGTCGTCCAACATGTGAGAAGCTAATGGGCTTTTACGGCTCAGGCCGGAGGGAGAATTGTGAATGGGGACTCCGGTGCATGTTTTATGACCACAAGTAGCCTGACCATGGAAGTCATGACAATAAGTAAAGCAATAACATGGCTCGAGACACATACATTCACTAGGGCATGTTTCCTTAGTGCCTCAATGAGCATGCTCAAGAGGGTAGAGATGGGGTGGATTCGAAGAGAGTGGTTGCAATCTCTGGAGCGGTCTCGGCATGCAAAGATTAGTTTCATCTTCGTAATAGGGCATGCGTGAGTACAAAGAGCTGGCTGACAAGCTCGCAGGTAAGGCTACTGTGGTGGGCGGACGCGCCATCATGGACCAGGCTGACATTTTGAAAACTCTACGAGAAGTAAGACTTTTACGGGAACCAAGTGATGACTGTGAATCTACAACCATGGTCAGACAGCGATAACAAAGTTTAAAGAGGTGTGGCTAAACAAGAACACTACGCAGGAAGCCAAAGAAGATTGATAAACCAACACTGAACTAGTGTCGTTTGCCACTGCACGCTGCGGGATTTGCTGAGGAGGGGATCCAAGCACTTATGGACTGAATGGTTCGATGATGCAATGAGGATGATCCGAGTAGTATGTAATGTCCTATTTGATTATTATTTAGGGTGTAGGAAACTAAAGATAACGTTATATGTTACTATATAAAAAGGCTAGTACACTAACGTGACGTCAAATAACTGCTCCCAAAGTGACCTACTTTTTAAAAATCGCCCGTGTTATTTTTTGGGACTTCCGGTGGTACATCCGGTCCATGGATGGCAAACGTGTGTGTGTGTGTGTGTGTGTGTGGTGTGTGTGTGTGTGTGTCCCGCTGGTCTCCCCCGGCAGCCCCCATTCGAACCGGACGCCCCCGAGACGGTCCGCAACGGCCCGATTCCTGCCGCGTGAGGAGATTGAAGTCAAGACAATCGGATATTGACTTTGTTCATCACTCGAGTATACCCGAGTAGTCCTAACTTGGACTTTTCGATTATTACCGCGACCCCGTTCAAGGCCGTCACATATTCAGAATGACAGTCCTGTAACTAGTCAGCCACTAAAGCAGCTGTCCATGGTTTTACCCTTCACAGTGGTATCAATCAGAAGGTTATTGTCCATATTGGATAATAAATTGGCCATGTTGTAACTTTACGAAATAAGCTGAGATGAGATTATAGTGTAAAATTTTATATACGGGTAGCTTACCACACACAAATAACTTAATAACATATAATTGCTTTATTCCTAGAGAATCTAACATAAAATAATAGACTTATAATTACACAGTCACATGAAATAACATTGGTAGTGAATTTTGTGAAATAATCATTAAAATATAAATTCATTATTAAAAACGCGAGTTATTGCCCTTCATCAAACAGGAATAAATTGTGTATTCTTGATAGTTTAAAACTCAGTAAACAAAAATCATCAGTAAATATCTTACGTGCGCAACCAAATGTAAATCACGGTAGATTTTAATGCACGATAATGAAATTTGGAATATAGAGGTTTTAAATTTTGCTGAATCGAATGAGCACATCTCTGACGTTGTAAATAAATATTCTAAGGTACTTTGCTTGCCAACCATTTAAACATGGGGGAAAATGTGGTAAATGTGAACACATAACTTCCAATCGTGTCAGAAATGTTGCATCTCGAAAGGAAAAACTGATGGTTATGCGTGGTTATTGACAACTCTGCTTTATTTTGCAGTAATTTCACAAAAGCTTTAAAAATTTTACTGATGGCAGCTGACAGCGTATTTACTGCACGACAAGACAAAATTCGGGTGGCTATATCAGAGCACAAACAAGTAAGAGGTGTACAAAAATATAACAAAAATTGAACAACTTTCCAATCAGAATCACTGTAACCGAAAAAGAAATAAGGCATGAATGTGTGTCTGCGTGCGTGAATGTGTATTTGTTTCCATTCCGAAAGGTTTTGACATAAATATCACATATGTGTGAATGGTAGTGCCTTGTGAATGGTAGTTGTATCACATGTCGTTATCGAGTAGTATTTTTGGTTCACTCCTGAACCCAACATACTTTCGTATATCGCTTACGTTCAGCACAACAAGCATTAGAAAGCTGAATTTTCAAATCTCATGTGGTAGGATACATAGCAACTTCCAGTTTTGTATAATTCAAAAAGATAAAATTTAATTATTAAAAGTAATATTTTAAATAATAGTATTGTTGATGTGTCAAGAGAAAAGTAAAGATGACGAGATAAGTAGGAGGTCTACATATAACAATTTCAAAGCATATTTACGGATTCGAACGTCAGAAGACCTTGGCTTTTTCCAGCTATAACTACTGTAAAGTAAGCGATTATATATTATAATGATGGTTGTTACTGTCTGTAGTGGATGGGACTTAAATACTGTCATCATACCAATGGTTAATGAGTAGACATAAGACTCGTCCTTGGGCTGTGTGATGGTATACAACCAATCACACGGGCACGTGTCTGAGGAATACATCTGTACGTGTGGTTAATGACTACAACAGGACTACGTGGGATGTTACATACACCGAATACATGCATGTACATCCGGTGCACATGTTTAATGGTTACATCCGGTAAAAGATGTCGGTGCTTCCGATCACATGTGTAAGGGGTACATCCAGTACACGTGATCACTGGCTAAAGCCGGTCAAAGAGGCGTTGCATCCGTTGACAACCACAAGGATAAAAGCGGAACACGTGGGTAATGGTTAACTCCGATCAAAGATGCTTTGCATGCGGTCATATGCATAAGGACACAGCCAGTGCACGTTGGTAATGGTCGCATCCGGTCAAAAATGGCGCTGCATCCGATCACACGTGGTTAATGGCTACAACCAGACCACATGGGCAATAGTTACATCCAATCAAAGATGGCGTTGCTTCTTGTCACATGCTTAAGGACATAGCCACTACACGTGGGTAATGGTCACATCCGAGAAACATGCTAATTGGCTAACGCCGGTCAAAGATGGCGTTGCATACTGTGACAAGAATAACGATAATGCGGAACACGTGGGTAATGGTTACCTCCTACAAATGATGGTGATGCTTCCGATCATATGTGTAATGGTGCATCCAGGGCACGCGTTCACTTGGCTAAAACCGATCAAAGATGACGCTGCTTCCGGTCACGTGCATAAGGATACATGCTGAACACGTGGGTAATGCTTAACGGCAGTCAAAGATGACGTTTTATCTGAAGGCTAAAATGGTCACCTTTCTCACTCTTTTCTATATCCTTTATGGTGGTCCAACGAATAACACGAAGCGACATCATGCATCAATACAACATAAGACAGGTTCGACCACAGTATACGCGTGTGTAAACAATTCATCACATTGTCCGACTAAGTCTGTCAGATAGGAAATATGTGATCACCAACGTCAGTTTGGGAGGGCGTATCTTACGTAACAGTACCTTACGTAACAGTTATCGGGTCATATATCGACGAGTGTTTAGCGCATTTTGTCAGCTGTACACACCAACACAACAATCTGTCGCGGCTCAATCATCAGAGTCTCATGTAACACACCATGTCACGTGCAAGCTGACCTGACCACCAAAGTTATCACGTGTGACATCACGTTAGGGTGCTAGACTTTTTGTGAAATAAGATATGGCGTCATATTTAGGGTGCTTCACCCTAAATAATAATCAAATATGACATTACATACAACTGATCTGTCGAATAACTAACTAACTTAAATCATCTAAATTTTGTTTGGTAATTCTGCGTAAACGGAATACTTTGGTTGATTTATTAGTTCTCTTTATAGCCGCTTTTCCCTCCAGACATTTCTAAGAAAATTCGGACAATTATCTGTAGCCTCTTGTAATAATCTAGATTGACACCTGATCTGTACTGTTTAGAAAACAAAAACAACAACAACAACAGCAACAACAAAGTACTGATCTTGACACTGCTATTATTAAAGTACCTACATACTACAATGCATTGTCTTGTTTAATGTTCCATTCATTTTGATGTTTCATATGTGATCGTTGTTATTTCCGTTACCTCTACACCGTTGAACTTCAGAAGATAACTTAAATTAACAACAACAACAACAACAACAACAACACCAACAACAAGAAATAACACAGACAAGAACAACGGCTATGTTTATACTATGGGGGAAATGTAATAATTAATAACAAATCACAAGAATGTGGAAACTCACTTGCGAATGAAAAGTGACGAGTAACCGGCGGTTCCTGCGGCAATCATCGTGTTGACAATAGACAAAGACATCGCGGCTGCATTCCCTTTGCTTGAGACTTCCATGACCGACCCGCCGTTGAATGCCATGAAACCGATCAAGAGAATCATAGCGCCATAGCCTGCGTACTGGAAGCAGAAATATATTTTTATTATTAAATTAGTAGAATACTTGTGCATGCTGAATACGTTATGTTAACAAGAAAGTACAACAAGGCAGCCGTCTGTATTGCAGGCTAGAATAAGGTATGTATATTGTTTGTTTGGTTCTTTTATCCTTTCTAAAACCTTTAAACGCCAGTGCACAATAGAAAGGGGAAAACACATTTTCTTTTGGATCTCGAAACAGTTTCCTGCTATGGAAACTGTGATATGATAGGATCATCATATTTTTTAGGCCTCTATTCACCAAGGATTAGGTAGCCAGTTTCCCCTCACATTAGCTTGCGACGTGCCCAGGTGTCAAACCTGCATCCGACCGTGCTAATGACATCATCAACCTAAGTGCGCATTTATCTTCGCTAAAGGAGCACAATATCCAGCTATAACGATACAGGTTGTGTCGGTTTCGAGATGACGCGTGACAGGAATCTGGCATAAGCCAGGTGTTACGTTTCCAAGTTTGGTCCCCATTGCTATATGAATGCCAGCAAAGACAGTTAACTTGTGCTGGTGATTCGATGTGTCCTAGCTACTCACCGATCTGGTTATGGAAGAACGATGCAGGTCGCAATTCCACCATCTCCATTATTCGAACACTCCTGTATAACTTAGATTTTTTTTAAGGCATTAATTTAAATCTGGTTGCGTCAGGTAGTCATTGTTTAACGTCACTCTGTACATAAATAGTCATTGAACTAACGCCTTATGTTACTTATAATTATCCATGTATAGTATTTGTTACATTATACATAAAGAGTTAATGGTTGATGGCACACCGACAATCATTAGTGCTTATCCACAAAACTTTAATATTAAAATTATACTCGTTTAACTTTTATACTGTGCGCCACTTCAAATGGTTCAAAAATCGTTCTCCAATTTACCAAACCCCATTTAGAATGGTTGCAGTAGTTGAGGTCTTCCAACTGAGTCAGTGAGGGATATTATTGTTACCAATTACAGTTATCGTCAGAAACATAATGACTACACGCGTATGTACGTTTCAATACTAACCGCAACATTGTGGCCTTTGAACTGTGCTGGTACCTCCCAACCATTATCAAAGCGCCCAATGCGTGGTCCAAGAATAACGGCAGCAACTAGGGCTGAGGTCCCTCCACACAGATGGACGGCCCCACTCCCAGAGAAATCCTGTTAATAATAATAAATATTCAGTTGAGTAAGCGCACATTTGAATAACGATGACACAAACAATAGATTGCACGCTATATTGCCTGACATATTTCGCAGCATCTGGTCAGGTACATACTGCCGAAATTACACAACGTACACTAAAGTAATTAGTATTTTCCCAGATAATTACAAAGCATTATTAAATATACATTACCTGGCTGAATGTAATTGAACAGTGGATATATATATATATATATATATATATATATATATATATATATATATATATATATATATATATATATATATATATATATATATATATATATATATATATATATTGAGAGAGAGACCCGAAAGATACCAAACAATAGAAGAAATATGAAACGTATTCCATACTCTCAGTTGTTCAGAAAGAAGCCATAAAATCAAGAAAACATAGATTCATTGAACACTTAGGACAAGCTTCACAGATGAGAAAAGTTCTGTAATGTCGTAGAATATTAAAAAAGAATGTCCTACACAATTTAGATGGGTCCACTAAGGCATGAAAAGTGGTGGCATTCTACAATGTATCATGCCCGTGCTGAAGTTGGACAATGTGTGATGCCTCAAACCGACGAATAAAAGAAATGGTTCTTTTGCACATATTCTTTCTCCAGACAGAAATGACAGACAGGGATGAGACGAAACACTCGAAACAGACATCATACGACATGCTGAAATGGACTCAGAGGAGGTCACAATGCATAACTGGACGGAAGATCTTAAGACAATGCTGAAGACTTGCACGGACACAGTTCGAGGGCCGAACGGCGTAGATACAGTGACATAACAGGAATAGGGGAGACAGACTTAGAGAAACTTAGTGACCTGTTCCTTGTAGATTTGGTGAGTTCCCACCCAACACCTGCAGCAAGCAATACCTTGGTATTTGTTTTCGTCAGATCATTGTTCCACAACAACCACATCTCAAAGACACATCAACTTTCCCACATTAGAACTATACTTACAAAAAAGCCGATCTGCTCCGGAACACCAGTGATGTTATAGTCAATTCCTCTTTTCAGCCAACCGACGTCGTTCCACACCCAGCGGGTTACCACTGGATAAATGAATCCTAAACGGAAGAAACCAACGTCGTCAGAATTCTTGCAGCTAAATTGACTAGCACCTTGATAGATAAAGTTTGTAACATGGAGTTATACCTCTCTATAAGCCTGAGCTGAATTTAGAGACCATGTGTTGTCCATACAGCATGATCTCTCTCTCTCTCTCTCTCTCTCTCTCTCTCTCTCTCTCTCTCTCTCTCTCTCTTCTCTCTCTCTCTCTCTCTCTCTCTCGGCCTGCCTAGTTTACTGTAGATCAGCACAGAATGCTATAGTTATCCGCCTGTCTTAGCTTCGATCCTAGACCAGTTGCCGACCAAGACGTATGATCTAGTCTGCCCTGCCATGACATTTCGCCTTTAGATTACATTTCCTCGCACTAGGGTAAGGCTTGACACTCCCAGCTTCGCTTCTCCGCCGAAGCCGATGGCACAATGTGGGGTCCACGTTTGGTGAGCAGCGCTCAACACTAGGCACTAACAGATAGTGCTGTCTACTGTCATACGGTACCTCAGTCATATCTGACCAAGACCTGACCTTCAACAGCTAAATAAACAAACACATAAGATAATTCATGGCTTCATAGGTACACAAGTAAAGAACCACGCCATAATAAGTATTGAGTTTATGAAGCTAGCCTTTTACATTTATTGACTACTCAGCACTCCACGGGTGGTGTGATTCACATCATGCTGATCATATTTACCTCCCAGAACATATTCTGGTCCCCTAAAAAGGGTGCATTGATCTGAGAGCTATTTCAATGTAAAAAAATAAAATAAAATAAACAACTCTGCCTCCTTTAGGATTCGAAGTCATGACCACCAGGCCCAAAGACAAACACCAGTAAGCTATTAAACCAGTGGTTCTCAACCGGTGGAGAATTTCGTTTACCGCATTAGGTATTTGACTAATACATATTTGAGAACATATTCTACAACACGCGCACACGCACACACACATGCGCACTCACTCACTCACTCACTCACTCACTCACTCACTCACTCACTCACTCACTCACTCACTCACTCTCTCATTCTCTCACTCTCTCACTCTCTCACTCTCTCTCTCTCTCTCACTCTCTCTCTCACTCACTCACTCACTCACTCACTCACTCACTCACTCACTCACTCACTCACTCACTCAATCACTCACTCACACACACACACACACACACACACACACACACACACACACACACACATTAAATATAAGAATGATACCCTTACACAAGTCATTCGACATTCCGTATTTGCGGCACCAAGCAAGTTGCATGTCTATTTTTTACAGATCGTCCCAGTCACCCCTAGAATTTATTGACTGATTATTTTTACGAAATTTTAAGATCAGTAGTTGGTCATTGTTATGTGAATGGCAGGCGCTCATATCATTGTAAAAATCACCGACAAGTTATCTGCTCTCAAATCGACTGCAGCTGACTTTCGAAACCAAAATTTCCGGATTGTGGAACTGCGTTCACTACTCCTAAGCCAAAGACGGCAATGTTAAAGAATGTATTCTCTCTCAGCACTGGATTAAAAGGAATGAGCAGGAGTAAGTGCATAACTTTCCCTCACTTAAATTCATTTCACGCCAAAGCCATATCGTGATCTTATTTCAGAAACAAAGAAAGCAGTTACACGCGGAGATGGAAAGTCAACAATCCTTAGCCCTTACAGGAACAAATATATCCTGGATGAGTATGGTCTAATCAATAATACAAACCAATACTACCACCAACAGTTGGTTACATGGTTCTCCCAGGCAACGACGGATACACAGTATTCTATTGAAGTCAATTAATGTGCGTGTCTTTGTTATTCGTCGTTGTGACTTGGGGGATAGTGAGACGCGCAGTTTTATAATTCCCTAATTTAACCGAACTGAGGGTTCGAATTCAGCCATAGGCGAATTAGAAGCGACAGATTTGCGTAATTTCGATGGTTTTATGTGCTGGGTGTTCAGAACGCAATGGAAAGCTACTGAACTAAAATTGCCTAGTAAATCGTAAACAATTACAGCGTTGATTGCAACATCGTGCAAAGAGTATGCACCTAACTATTTAATTGTTATTACTGATTTTTCATCGATCTCCGTATTAGTAAAACTCAAATGATGCGACCGTTTTATTTTCTCTGTTTGTTTCAATATGATCAACCCAGCTTAGGCCACTAAACTTCAATTGCTTGATATATTACAACAACTGACAGATGCCTGCACAAAGAACACACAATCCGGCGCTTCAGACGAGGAGAATTTACCTGTAACGATGAAGCTGTAGATAATGTAAGCAATCATTCTGCAACGTCCAGCTACAGAACCGGAGATAACAGTAGAGCACGTGGCCGCGATGACAAGTTCCAGAAAGACGTGTCCTAGTTTTTCATCAGGATGGTAAGCCAAGGCGAACCAGTTCCAGCCAATAAAATTGTTTCCGTCACCAAAGGCAAATGCCCATCCGACAACCCAGTATGCCACTCCAGCGATACCTAGGCGAGGAAAATAATACACAATTGGTAATTTAGATGTGTTTTGCTTTAGTTATGTTGTGTGATTTCTGCAGTGTATACTCGAAATAATGCAGCGACATATACCAGGCAATAAATAGTACAATCTATTGTTTGTGTCGTAGTAACTCAAATTCATTAGAGATTGATTGATTGATTGATTGATCTAGGAACCGACATCACAGCATTCGGGACATTCCCAATTCATTAGAGAAAAACATTGTTAATCTACACAGCAGTGAAGTAACGATGCCTTCTAACACTTGTTTTTATCCAAGAATTCTTCATAAAATGTAATTTTTTTTTCTATGCAATAATTCTTCAAGCATAAGAATCTGATATTGCAACAACACATAATGAACTAATCGCTTGTAATTGTCCGTTCTCAAATGCATTCATTGTCATACATGATCGTACTACTCAGTAGTTCAGACCACTTACCTACCCACAGTGTACATCATTCATAAAGTGGCCTTCCCTTTGATCGCAACCTATATTTTCTGTTTGCATAAAATATTTCTTAATCACACACATTCAGTACAGTGTGGGGTGCAACAATCGTCTTCTTTCTTTCCGTTTTTTTTTCCTGTTATCCATTTTATCGTGGTTCAGAACAGCTTTGCAGACACATTCCTATGTGGGATCCATACAATAAACCGTGTGTTGTATCGACTATCCCGCTAACCACCTGCTTGAATGATCTATCTTTTGCTCTGTAATCGCTGTATCTAAATGTCAGTTAATACTATGTGGATGTGTATGACTGTAACAATGATCGAGAAACCATACATTCTGAAAATGTCTCATCAATTAAGCACCATATAATATTCGACAACATGAAATCAGTTCGAAAACCTAACACAAAGGATTACCACTGGAAATTGTCAAACGTTATGTATATTCAACACTACTATATACCGCTGAAGCCTGGACAATGAATAAGCAATTAGAAATTCGAATAGAGACCTTGTAGATTGGGGATGTATGGAAGAATATGTGGTTTAGTTTAGTTTAGTCGACGGATCAACATCACAGGTTTTGGTAGCTTTCTGACTGATTTAATCATTCTTTTCTTTTGGTGGTATGTAACGCGCACATCAGGCTGTTCTTCTTTGGCTACTTCCTTAGCCAATTGATCAGCTCTGTCGTTTCCGGGTACTCCACAGTGGGATGGTATCCACTGTATGGTGACCTTATGCTGACTGCTAAGTTCAGAAAGTAATGTCCTTAGTACTGGCAATTTCCCAAACAGGAGCGCCTCGAGTACTGATTTGGCATCTGTCAATAGCACCACAGGTTGTGTACCATTGCTGGTATTTAGTAATTTCTCTGTTGCTATCTTGATTGCCTCAATTTCAGCATCATAGTTATGGCAGTACTTTCCTGTCGGTACTCTGGCTGTGTCCCTAGTATTATTTGGATTTTCTATGTACACTCCCGCTCCTCCATTTCGAACAGCATTTTGTGCTGACCTATCTGTGTCGACTCGGATCCAGAGGTCCTGTGGGTAATCTTCATCAAGGAAGCTGAGAGATGGCTGTTCTGCGCTGCACACTGTTCTGTTCTTCCTTGTCAAATATTCCTCTCACTTTTGTCTGGATTTATAATGATAGTCTATGTTCATCTTTCCATGGAGTTCGCTCTGGAATAGTTGTTAGGGGGATACCAAATGTGGGCAGATCGGTGGTTTCTCTGCAGAGTCGTTTGGCCTGGTGGATAAAACTACTTCTTTTCAACCGCACCATAGCTAGGTTTTCAAATCTGTTCTTCATAGGGTGGCCTGGCAAGCTGAGGAACTTTTCTGCTTGTATTAGCGTTTTTGTATCTCTGCGCTCTCTCAGTGCTTGTGTCCTCCCCATCTTCTCCATTTCCACTATAAGGGTTGATCTCATTACTCACGTGGTGACTCTAAGTGCTTGATTTTGCACCTTGTCCAGCTCTTGTAGTGTGGTTTTTGATGCCGAACACCACGCAGTTGACACGTATTCCAGGTATGGTCGTATGCTCTGTTGATAAACTTTGCTAAGTATTTTCCCACTGGCTCCCCATGTGGTTCCACTTAGCTTTCTTAGGATGGCTATTTTCCTTCTGGCTTTTGCTCCTGCTTTGTTGATATGCTTTCTCCATGTCAGCCTGCCACCAAATGTTACTCCAAGGTGTGTTGGTTCTTTATCTTCTCTTAGGGGTGGTCCATTTATCTGGATGATCCCTGCCTCTTGTTTTGGAGAGAGGGTAAATGGGGTGGTTCTGCATTTGTCAGTGTTTATGCTGACACACCATCTATTTGCCCATGCAACAAATGTATCTACAGCTTTTTGTAGCAATATGGTGGCCACTGATGCATGTTAATTTGTGCTCCATATAACAAGGTCATCGGCGTATATTGGCGCTTTAATTCCATGCGGTAGATTAGCAACGAGATTATTGATGAAGATTAGAAAACAATATGGGGGACAAGACTCCGCCCTGGGGAACACCGTGACGCAGTAGTACTTTCTTGCTCTTGCGTCCGTCTATCTTTACTCGGGATCTTCTGTTGTGCAAGTATGCTTTCACCCATTTGTACATTCTTCCATTGACTTTGCAGTTTCTCAGTTTCTTCATCAGACCTTCTTTGGCTTTCTTCAGATCTATCCATGCCGCAAACACCAGCTTCTTCTCTTGGAATGCATCCTCAATTTCTTGAGAGAGGTAGGTTGTCTGATCTTCCGTAAAGTAGCACTGCCTAAAGCCAACCTGCTGTGGCACTAGGATGTTTTTACTTTCAATGTACCACTGCAGTCTGTGATTGATGATGCGCTCCAGTGTTTTGCAGAGAGAGCTTGTGAGGCTAATTGGTCTTTAGCTAGATTGAATGGAACTATCTTTCCCTGATTTTAGGAGGAGTATCATGATTGCTTCTCTCCAGGCTTGTGGAACACTGCCTAAGGTCCAACTGTTATTGACGATCTGCAACAGCTTTGCGTTGGCCTCTGTTTCTAGATTCCTGATCATTTCATAGGAGATTTACAACTGCCAAGGGATTCTTCACATGCGCAACAATACACACGGGCGTCCGATCGCACTACCCAGAGACCAGGGGAAATTTTGTTACTAGAAGTTGTTTTTGTGTGTGTTCGCATATCCTTTTACAGGACATCGCTGTCAACATCAGCATCTTTCAGTTGATTGTTGATTTCTTAGCAAGATTACGCTCTGTAGTTTGCCTTTGCTTTCTAAGCGACCGGGTCACATTAAGCTACCGGCGCGGTGAGAACCGCTGCCGATTATCGCGAACTTTACTCACGAGAGTATACGGGACTAAGAAGAAAGTCGCTAAGTCCTAGGCCAGGGAGACCGGCGTTACTAGAAGTCCACGTGGAAATATCCCGGCCTTCACCGGGTCTTGAACCTGGAACTTCCAGCACTCGAGGCAACCATACCTCGAGACCACTCAGGCCCCAAAGGATATGACGTATTTTATGGAAACAAAACACAGTCAAATACAGAGAGAGGTTCTAGAAAAACTGAGAATGAAAATATAGTGCTCAAAAAAAGATTCTGCCGGTAGATACGAGCAACAGTACACCATGTTGTAATCATAGTCTACAAAACGAATGGCTATATTCCATCATTTGGCAACCAAACTAAAGCGTCTTCTAACGCAGCTTACCAGCGCAAAAGCGTATTGTTATACCGACATCACCATTGCATCTAGAAATACAGTTGTCTGGATGGATTTTAACTTTCTCACGAACACGGCTTCATGGATACTTACATGCGTCCAGTGCGTTCTTCATGACAATGTTAGAAGTGTTTTTACTTGTAACAACACCAGCCTCGAGGAAAGCGAACCCGCACTGCATCACTGATGGGAAATTAGACATCAACATATTTGAATACTTATGTTATTTTCAATGTGTAATAAAATATATACGTTGATGATGATGATTATATACATATATTAATACTATCTGCAAGGTGTGGAATGCGCCTGGCTCTGCAGCCAGCGGGGTTAGGATTGGCTAGCCTCTCCCAGGAGGGGTGAAGAGCGAAAATTAGTAGCCTGCCGATGACCTGCAGACTACACAAGTCAACCCCTACCTCCACGCGGTGCAGACCGGGAAACCATGACCGCGAGGTCATGGGCTAACGGGGCTATGGCTCGCCATAGGGGATGGACTCCCTGTGGTCAGATTAGTGTCCTAAACCTGCGACTGGCCTAGCAAGCCGGCAGGGGATCTTCATACTGCTCGTAGAAAAACTAAGAAGTATAAACGGACTGACCCAAACGGATATCGACCTGGAATGTTAATGGACTACGAGATAGATCAGCGACTCAAGAAATAGGCACAATGAACGTCTGTGGTTTCAGTAGTAAAGAAGAAGAGCTTATAGAAACAATGGAAGAGAGGAAAATTGCACTGATGGGAATAGCGGACACCAGAACAAAAGGGAAAATATGCAAGGAGCTCCACCGCAGTTACACGTTTGTTTACTCTGGATTAGAACAGCAAGAACGGGCAAGACACGGTGTGGGAATAGTCATCGAACCACGGCTAGCAAGAGGGGTACTAGAAATAAAATATGTATCAGAAAGATTCATAACAGTGAGAATAAAAGAACAAGCAATTACAACATATATACAAATATACGTACCATGTAAAGCAAACAATAATGAGCAAGAATGCGAGGACTTCTACGAAGACATACATGACGTGCTAAATAAAATAGGTAAACAGGACAACATCATAGTTATGGGAGACTTCAATGCAAGACTAGGACATAACAACGTGGGCATAGAAAAACATCTGGGAGCATTTGGAGATCAGCATAATGAAAGGAATGATAACGGAAGTAGATTGATAGAGCTTTGCAGCCAACACGACCTCTAGACAACAAACACATTCTATAAACGTAAAGATTCGCAAGTATACACCTTGTATAAATGGAACGATCTAGATACTAAAAGTCAAATTGATTTTATATTAACAAGAAATAACAGAAAGAGAAATATATTAGATGCAAGGGCAGTGCCCAATTTCAGTATAAACACAGATCATAAAGCAGTCGTTGCCACAATAAAAACCATCAGAAGAAGAAAACAAAGAGCAGGAAAATACATGCCATGCGAATCAGTAAACTTAAAAGAACTTAAAGACGAGGCAGTAAGGAAAAATTATGAGAAAGAACTAACTGAACTCTTTGTAAAATTTACCACAGAAAGAAAAATAGTGGAAGAAGAATGGGAGATGTTTAAATCAAGTTTTTTAAATACTGCAAAAATAAAATGTGGAACCACGAAAAAACGCAAAACACGGATACAGAAAATAACAAGTTGGTGGAACGCAGAAGTAG
The DNA here is from genome assembly GCA_014155875.1 of Cepaea nemoralis. NCBI lineage: Eukaryota > Metazoa > Mollusca > Gastropoda > Stylommatophora > Helicidae > Cepaea > Cepaea nemoralis. Next base: position 320,906 of record JACEFZ010005934.1, on the reverse strand, counting down.
AGAAAGCGGTAAAAGACAAAAAGGAATAAAATATAAAAAAGTGGTTGAAGCGCAAACAGGACTACATAGAATATAGAATAGCGAGAAGACATGTGAGTAGAATAGTAAAGAGGGAAAAACAAAAAGACTGGGAAGAGTATGGAGAAACCCTAAATAAAAACTACAAGGAGGTAACTAGAAACTTCTACAAAAAGATAAGTGCAATAGAACCAGAGGAGAACCCTTTGACCCATCTGAAATAATTAACAACGAATATGGAGAACCAATAAGTGAACAAAAACAAATCATAATAAGATGGAAGCAGTATTTCGAACAACTTCTCAACATCCCATCAGATGTCACCGGAATTCAAGAGACCTACACAGATGTCACCGAAGAACTAGAATAAGAAATACTAAAAGAAGAAACTATAGAAGCCATCAGATTAGCCCCATTGAACAAATCACCGGGACAGGATGAAATACCAAATGAACTAATTAAAGCAGCAAGAGAAGTAGGAACAGCTTGGCTACATAGACTATTCAACAATGTTTGGGTAGAACAACAGACACCACAAGAATGGGGAAACGCCATAATTATCCCAATTTGGAAAAACAAAGGCAGCAAAAGAGACTGCACACATTACAGAGGCATTTCACTATTGAGTCATACTGGGAAAATATTTTGCAAAATTCTTGAAAAAAGATCACGAACTACTTTAGAACCCCAGCTAAGCGAAACACAACTTGGAGTTTGGAAAAACAAAGGATGCACAGATGCCATTTTTGCTCTTAGACAACTTATAGACAAATCAATCGAATTTAATGAAACACTCTACTTAGCCTTTGTCGACCAAGAAAAGGCATTCGATAGAGTAGATAGAAACAAGCTGTGGGAAATCCTTAACCAATATGGAGTGAGTAAACATCTAACAAACCTATGTAGAAGTTTATACAACAACAGTGAATGCATAGTGAGAGCAACTGGAGGACACTCAGAACCCTTCACCATAAGATCTGGAGTACGACAAGGTAGTGTGCTGTCCCCTCTCTTGTTCATAACATATATAGACAACATATGTAAAGAAACCAGCCAAGCAGATACAGCGAGAATACAGCATGACGAGAACACAGAAGAAGAACCATCTGCAAATCTAACCATTAGAGAACTCCTGTTTGGGGACGACCAAGCACTAATAGCAAAATCAGAATTTGAATTACAAGACCACATAAAAAGTCTAAACGAAATGTGTACGGAACATAACATGAAAATTAGCACAAGCAAAACAGAGGTAATAACTATAACTAAAGAAGAACAAACAACAATTCACCTAAACGAACATCCCTTGAAACAAGTAAAGAGTTTCAAGTGCCTAGGAAGTATAATATCATCAAATGGCAGATCAGAAGACGAGATCGAAAATAAGGAAAATCAACTCATTGGACAAATGGCACCAATACTAAAGAACAAACATGTATCAATAACTACTAAGAAAGCACTTTAAAACACACTCTTCCTACCAACTCTATGTTACCAATGCCAAACCTGGACAATGACAGAAAAAGAGAAAAGAAAAATCACAACAGAAATGATGTTCCTGAGAGGAATACTCAACGTATCAAGACGAGATAAGATCAGAAATGAAGAAATCAGGAATAAAGTGGGGGTTAAAGCAGCACTAGATTTTATTAGAAAGCAGCAAGTCAAATGGTTTGGCCATGCAAGTAGGTTACCAGTCAATAGCATACCACAACAAGCAATGATGTAAAGACCAGATGGAAACAGAGGAAGAGGCCGACCACGTAAACGTTGGACGGAGGGAATAGCAGAGTCCATGGGAATATCGATATATGAAGCCCATAATCGGGCACTCTCACGATGTTTATACTTCACCTCGACATCGCAAGGTACAAGAGGAACATGATAAGATGAGATGAGATTAATACATGCGGGGCTTCAAATGAAAATAGTACGCGGTTTTTTTTTATTATGAATATATTCTGGAATAAAAACAAAACAAAAAAAACAAGATCACCATTTTTCGATGTAGTCACCACTGCGTCCTATGATGTCCTCCAGCGCCTGTAAAGTGCTTGGATCCTTGAAAGAAAAACATTCTCTTCGTAGCGTGTATTGCTACTACTGGGGTCACTACTTCCTCGACCTGACAGAAGCACGCCGTATTGACACCTACTACTTCACAAACAGACTTGCTGGACTCACAGGCATGCATCACCAAAATAGACCTTTATTCGTGGATGAATTTCTATACATTTTACCCATTCATAGATTAACAAAAAAGGGGCAATAGCATATGGTGCTCCTCTTTTGTGCACGTCAAAAGTGGGGTGGTCATCTTTAAACTGTCTGTATGACGTCACAATGTTTGTCTGCACCGTGATATCACCTGCTTTACATTTTTGGCATCCTTAACAACAATATTGACAGGTGTCAGAACAAATGGCATAGTTATTGTAATTGCTATCTCACTTTTAAGGTTTTAATTGAAGACCTACTCGTGGGTGTGTGTGTGTGTGTGTGTATGCATGCACACACACGCACACACACACGCACACACACACACACACACACACACACAGGAGCTCTTGAGGCATAATGGTTAGTGCACTTACCTGCTAAGACAGTAGTCCGGATTCAATTTTGAGTAGAAGTTGGATTTCTCTCTCTCTCTCTCTCTCTCTCTCTCTCTCTCTCTCTCTCTCTCTCTCTCTCTCTCTCTCTCTCTCATCTCTCTCTCTCTCTCTCTCTCTCCATCTCTCTCTCTCTCTCACCTCCTCTTCCACCCCACCCCCGCCTCGTCCCCAACCCCTCCTCCTAACCTCTAAATCAGCCTCACAATAAAAGGTATTAGACCATTTTCAGAATGTTCTAAAGATTTCAATACAGAAGCCACAAACAATGGGTTGCTTTATTTATTGCCAAGCACATTTCGCTTCATCACGTCAAGCGCACACTGCACTGTTAAATATCATATGAACAAAACAAATGAATTATACTTTGGCTGACAAACTTACAACACATAAGTTTGTCTTCTGCGTTTCGCTATGGGAATATATTGTTTTGAATTTCGGGAAATTGACTAGAAAAGAACGAACGAACGAACAAACTTTATTTTCAAAGGGTAACAAATTGGGCACGCAGGCTAGTCTAACATTCGGCCATTCCAATCACTCACCTTTCATTCATCAATAGTGCATGGTGACATTCACATAGGAAAAAAAACATTGTCAAATGAATGTTGCACACATAAACAATGCATATTAACATGTTATGAGACACATCCCCCACCCTTACACACACCCCCACCCACCAGACATCTCTCACACACACTAATCCACCCACCCACAAACGCACACACACACATCTCTCATCCACCCACACACAACACAGGCATACATGCATGCACCAACCCACTCACCCCCCCCCCCCCCCCATCCACACCTACCCCACCCATACACATCCCCCACCTACACACATCTCCCTACCCATCCCATAACCCACACACATTCATTCACCAACCCACCCACACACCCCCACTCACCAGACATCCCCGACACCCCCACTCACCAGGCATCCCCCACACAGTATCCCCAACCTACCTACAAACACCCAGGCATACATTCATACCCCCACCTATCCACCCATCCCCCTCCCACAAACACCCATCCATACACACATATCCCTCCTCAACCCACACACAACCCAGGCACACATAAATACACCAACCCACTCAACCCCCCACCCACACATACCCCACCCGCACACATCCCAACCTACACACATATCCCCACACATCCCATTAACCCACACACACTCACTTACCCACCCACCCACACATCCACAACCACCCAGCGAAGCACGCGTCCCCCAACCAAACATCCCCCACCCACACACACGCACACACACACACACACACAAATCTCCCCGCCACCCCACAAATTCTGCATCTACCAACACACACTTGCCACACCCACCCACACATCCACACGTACACGCATTCCCACACGCACGCAATCTCTCCACTCTCTCACACATCCCCACCCATCCCCAACCTACACACACTCACCAACCCGCATATCCTCCACCCACCCCACTCATACATCTCTTAACTACACATCCCCAACCCACACACCTCACCGATACACATATATCCCCACGCACACACATCGCCTCACAGAAACACACATCCCCCACACACACATCCCTTACCACACATCACCACCCACACACACACATCTCCCCTCCCACCAACACATCCCCCATCCAGCCACACACAGCACTGCCCACCAACACCCACACACTCCACCCAACCAAACACATACCCCAACCCACACATCCCCACTCACACAAACATCCCCACCCACCAGCACATTTTCCCACCCACCCTCGCATCTCCTCAGCACACACGCACCCTCACCCACACATCTCCCCACCCACACATATCCCCCATCCACACACCCATCCCCCCCACACACACACACACATCTTCCCACATCCCCACGCATTCCCCCATCACACATATACATCCCACCACACACATCACACACACATACACATCCCCACACACCCATGCCAACACACACACACACACACCCGCACACGCATCCCCCACTCACATACACACATCCCCACACACATTCCCACACACACATCCTCACATATAGACACATTCTTGATGTCTCACATAATCACTGAAACTAATATGAACAACAAGAATGGCAACGAGGGAAGAAACTGGTAGCCTCACATATATTGGTCTAAAATATGTGGAAGACTTAGCACTTCATAATACAATGGCAGTATCTACTATGAAGCCACTTGTATCTATATACATAGAATGTTAGACAAGAGTATATACTTACACTGGATTAAAAGACCCATCAGAATCATGTACATCTCATCTAGATTGTTCTCCAGGAAGGTCTTCACCCTTACTGGTGCAGCCGTGGGCATGGCCATGGTGGTGTCATTTAGGAACGACATGCTGGAGTGGCGATAGTTGATTTACACCTGGGAATTATATTTCAAAACTTGATTAGAAACCACCATTTTAAACTAACATTGCGCTTGAAGAACATACCGTTGAACAAAAAGGAGAGTAAGTGAATAAGTAAATGAAGAGCCGCGCTCTAAGCTTTAAGGTAATTTGGGTGTATAATACTGTGTAAATAAAAGACAAATTTACACGCCTTATGGTGAATTGGGAATATGGAGGTAGACCAATATTTTTATAGACCATTCGCGGATTCGATGGGTGGTGTGGTCAATGCTACGTCTGCCACTTTAACTTTCCAGACATTCTTGGGAATCATTTATGCTGGGTCGACCTGGTAGCCCAAGTCAATTAAAATGTGAGTCATGCTGGGATTCAAACACATGATCACCGGACGGGCAAGCAAGCGTGCAAGCCAATGTGCTACAGCGGTTTCAAGAATGGTGGTTACTTGGTCATATTATGAGAATGAAGCGTAACAAACTACCCCTAATATGAAGGCCACATGAAGAGTCATGTGCACTTTGAGTATGCTGTGCTGGACACACTAGGGCAGAGGTTCCCAAACCATGGCCGGCGGGCCACTTGTGGCCCGCCAGCTGTCAGAAAGTGGCACGCGAGGCCTCGCTATTTAATATAAAATATTTTAACAATTTAAAAATTTCACCCAGAGCTACCGGTCAGCGTGCGCAAGGCGCCATGTTGACGTCTATTAAACTGTTTAGCAGAGTCGGTAGTATTGTGTTGAAATTAGATTTTATCAAATAAAAATTTACCGTTAAAGCCTATAAACATAAGTGTGGAAAATCTTCTTCTTCTTCTGCGTTCATCCGGAGTTGTGTTTTTTTTTTGGGACGTGATTGCGTTGTGCCTGTTTACAACAGAGCTGCGTTCTTGCGCCGTTAGGCCAACACATCCGACTTCTGCGGGCATTTATTGACCGGGGTAACCTTCCCGGGGTGTGGAAAATCTAAAACCAAACAATGGTAAAAAGCGACAATGTGAAGACATTGCTTGTCGTGAATTCAACGAAGATTGGACAGATAAACTTATTTTTATGCCTAGCCGTAGTGGTAAACAAGTTTGTTTAATCTGCAGATTTTGTGTTTTTGTTACACATTTTTTAAAATCTGGAACGACACTTCACGACCACACATTCAGACATAAATGTTCAATATCCAATCATTCGGAGTTAAGAGAAGAATTCATAGCTTTAAAAAAAAAAGTTCTCTGACCAGGCAGCAGTCATTTTTCACCAAGGCTAACGAACAGAGCAAGAGTGCTGATGTTGGTCGTACGAAGTCGCTCTTCTGTTGGCTCGCAAAAAGAAGCCGTTCACAGATGCAGAAAAAATAATCAAGCCTTTTCTTAAAATTGCTGCTAGAATGCTTGGCGATATAAAGTGTGAAACAAAATTTGATCAGATTCCTTTGTCTAATAATACTATGGCCAGGTCATTTGCAGAATTATCCAACGATGTTCATCGTTAAGTAGCAGTACATATGAAAAATTGTAAATTTCTTTCATTGGCAATGGATGAATCCACTGACATTTCTGACACAGCTCAGATCGCAGTTTTCCTTCGAGCAATAAAAGATAATTTTTGAAGTCATTGAAGAACTTCTAGGACTTGAATCGATGCCTTGCAACTACCAAAGGAACTGATCTGTTTGAAACTCTGAAGTTGTGTGCAGAGAAAAACAACATAGAATGGACCAAATTTGACAGTGTATGCACCGACGGTGCTCTGGCTTTGACTGGTAACAAGTCAGGATGTCTAGCATTATTGGAACAGTTTCTTGGCCGCACTATATTAAATTATCATTGTATCACTCATCAAGAAGCTCTGTGCGGAAAGACATTAAATCTGAAACATGTCATGGATGTTGTTCTGAGATGTGTGAACAAAATTCGAAGTAAGGCGCTGAACAGGCGTGAGCTCAGACAGTTTCTATCAGACCTGAACGAAAAATACGGTGAGCTACTGTTACACTGTGATGTCAGATGGCTATCTAAAGGGAAAATTATGTCACGTTTCTGGGCACTGAAAAATAGTGTCTATCTGTTTCTGTCTGAAATAAATGAATTGCCTACACAACGGGATGTCTGCTGAAGGATGACTGGCTTAATGACCTGACATTTTTGATGGACATCACGTCTCATTTATAAACTCTTTAAATGCGAGGATCCAGTGAAAAAACGACTATTCACAAATTTGTGCAATGACATTTCTTCATTTAAAATGAGACAACGACTGTTTATCGGACAGCTGGCTGAGGAGACTTTAGAGGCGGTTCCAACTCTGAAGACGCCTGTGGTGGAAAAGAAATTTGACTTGTTACAGTACAAAGTAAACGTTGAAAGTCTCCTGGATATCTTTCATTCGAGATTTCAAAAGTTCACAGTAGAGGAGGATAATGTTGCCCTCTTCATAAATCCTTTCGTATTTCCAGATGTTACGCTCTGTCAATTACATAAAAATCTTCAGCACGAAGTAATTGATTTGAAATGCAATTCTGCACTGAGATGTACATTTCTGGAGCTGCCTGCTTCACCTTCAGCTGATCATATGATTTCATTCTGGTGACTATTGCCTGTCGAACAATTTGAACACTTGCGTTCATTCGCCCAGAGATACATTTGTCGTTTTGGTTCGACTTACAGACGCGAGCAGTCATTTTCTGCAATGACCGCTATAAAAAAATAAGCAACGTTCCAGACTCATCGACAATAACCTAGCTGCGCTTATGACTTTGGACACGACAGATTTGTGCCCAAACATTGATAAACTGGCATCTGAACTTAAGTAACTGGGTATGAAGAACAGTGACAATTGTAAATTAATTACACTAATAGCGATTTTCGAAACCGATTACAAATGTAATGTTAAGTGAACTTTTGATGTTAAACCACAAAATGACCGCTGTTTAGTACTGACACTGACTGCCTTTAAAGGTTTAGAACTTTGTTGTCGAAAGTTAAGAAAGGTAAGAATGATATTGCACGACTTTTAAAATTTTATAACGTTGTGGCCCGCTTTACTACCGAAAATAGTAGATATGGCCCTCTGCTTGAAAAGTTTGGAAACCACTGCACTAGGGGTTGAAAATTGAACAAACGCTGCCCGTCTACATGTTTAAACTTCACAAAACGTAAGATTGGTAGTTTGGCGGGGTGGTTGGTGAACTCTGGAAGACTAAGTTTTGACGCTTAACACCGACACGTTGGCTTATCATGTAGTGAGTCCTGAAAGAAGCGTTCACCTACCGGAGGCAGGTTGGTGTAAATACTTTCAGCCGGTCACGATACCAAAGTGCCATCTCCATTGGGAGATGTGTTGCTGAGGTTACCTGCCTATCTTCAGGATAAGAAACTATCGGGGTGTGCAAGACCTGTATTGGAACTTTACATCACCAGAGAGGCATATTAAGATGTAAGCAGGTCAGGATTCAGCACAACACATACAGGATAACTAAAATTAGACCTATGTCTGGGACGCTTCCCCACCGAGTTTAGGCAGTTCAGTGTCAACTCTAAATTCAATGTCCAGAGGGAAACACACACACTTAGATGAAATGTAATATGTTGAGATTGAAGCAGTTATGATAATCTCCTTGCGCAATGAAGGCGATCCTTGGCAGACTAAACTAAACCACACGAACTACTGTATTCTTCCATTTATTTTCTTGCATGTCCTTTGCAGAATGTTAATATCAATCCCAAAGCCAGGTTGATTTACTGGGCAATTTTACGTTCAGTAGTTTGCCATTGCTTTCTGAACGAGAAGACGACGTTTACGTCCAAATGACTGGATTAAGGAACAATCCCATTACCCCGCAGTCATATATGAATTAACACACTTTAAGGACATTTCTAAAGTTTTGTTTGGCTTACACAAGGAAATCAAATATAAGCGTTTTGGTAAATGTTTCCTCCATAAGTGCCCAGCGGAAGGACTTTCAATTGAAAATGATGTTCTTTAGTGGCATACTTCAAATTTGAACCGGTGCATCATATTATGGACTGATGGGTGCGGTTTTTAGTTCTCGTGGTGTTAATCATATGCACTTATACACGTATCCTCTGATTAAGCATCTGAATAGGCCCTATATTTAGCAGGTAACAGAACAAAGCAGAAATGACAAAAAATTACGAGCTGCTGTTTTTACTATAGCTTCAATACAGACAGACAGACAGACAGACAGACAGACAGACAAACAGACAGCTAGACAGACAGACAGACAGACAGACAGACAGACAGACAGACAGACAGACAGACAGACAGACAGACAGACAGACAGACAGACAGACGATATAAATATTCTGTCTTACTAAATAGAAATTGCCTAATAAAGTCACAATCTTTAAATGTCTCCTTGCGAATATACTTTTGGCGACAATGTCACACACACACACACACACACACACACTCACACACACACACACACGCACACACACACGCACACACACACACACACAGTCACTCACACACACACACACACAATTCAGAACAGACTCCAGAAAGAATGTACCTTTCCATAAAGAACTCACAAGAAAAGATAACACTATGTCTAACAGCATGTACTTCCAATGGGGTAAGCTGATCTGTTCCCTTACTTAAGTAACCTCGTCGCCCAATTTCCCCAATTCAAAACAAGGTCAGACGTCTAGCTTCCCTGTCGTGCGATGAAGCGAGGCCGTTAGCTGGGTTCAAGCTAAGAAAGTTCGGAACGGAAACGGAGAGAAATGCACGCATTGGACAAACTTGGCAGTAGACAAATAAAACCGAACTATAAACACGTTGGATTTGAACTTGTTGCCTCAACAGCAGGCATCCGTTTCGTTCAAGGACTAGCAAAAATAAAATGAATCAGATAACTAGGCTCCGCAAATTATTTAAAAAAAAAAATAAGTTATATTGCATGTCCTTCGCTGGACGTTGCAGTGGACCCAATCATTTTATGGCGGATTAGAATTTACTACTCAGTTTTAGTTCAGTAGTTGGCCATTGCTTTCTGAACGGCGATGTTTCGTATCACAGAAGACAACGTGAATACATATCTCCGGGCGAGTATAAACTTCTCAACAATGATAAACCATAAATAAGACAACAAATCAGAATATATCTGCCACTAAAGAACTCACAAGGAAAGCTAACATTTCATCTCACCCGCAATGTGCTCTGCTTTCTAATCGCCAATGACTGATTTCGAACCGTCGACTCCGAAAGTCGGGGAATTATGAAATCGGGTTTCACTGCCCCCTAAGCCACAAACACCAACACACATAACTGTATACTTTTTGAGTTCTTTATTTTAATTTTCCTGCTTTGTGAAATCTACATTGCCCTCTTACCTTATTTAAGCAGCTATGCATTTAGCTTGCAAACATATCAATTAAGGCTGTCTCTATTTTCCCGTGCATACATTTCATCAGAACTTTAAGTTTGCATTGACTCTTAACAGCTAATGGTAAACTACTGAACGACAACTTTCCAAGAGATAAAAACCAGCCTCAAAATGATGGAGTTTACTGCCACGTCCTGTAACTAACTTCACAGCTAAGCCCAACATCACAGTAACCGCCTTGAGACATACCAGTAGCAGGACGCTAAATGATAACTCCTGCCGCCGCTAGTAGATGGAAACACAATGTAAACAAACGTTACCTTCAACCGGTGTCCTCCGAACCAGGTTACAGGGTGAAATATTTGAGACAGTTACTCGTGGGCCTTTTAATAGTAGCGGCTTTGAGAAGGTACCAAATACCCGTATTCACGTGAAGTTATAAAATACAATAGTAAATTCGTTTTACACCAAGTTGCCAGCCGATTTCCTTTTGAAATAATTCATGCATATAACAATCAGTTTATGACCTACTGCAAGTTCAAACTGGAGTTCTGCGTCAGTGCTCATTCTGATCACATAGTGACACAAAACCCAACTTGTCCCTATCCAGAAATATCTGGTTCCTCCTGGTTTACAGTATGTAGTCTTTTCTTCCCAGTAACTTGTGTTGTTCCATATTTTGTTTTCTTCTTTTTTTTTTTTGTTGTTGTTGTAAAAGTGTCGGCCTTTGTGCAGATGGCTGGTTGGCACGAATTATTTGAACTTGGTCATTCCGCATTGGGCAATCTATCACGTGCTCTGGGCTATGACGCATTTACTGTTGAATGTAAAGTCAATCTTTTGTTGGAAAAGGGGGGGGGGGATGCGGTGACATTAAGTACGCTGATTTGTACATGATGGCTGAAAAACATCTGTTCGTTTGTCTCTTTGAAATTATGAATAAGAACTTTTATTTTTGTTTTTAAATGTTATAAAAGTACAACAATGAAGAATGAGAGAATGTATGGGAATCCCAGTCTCTACTATTTATGCAATCTGTTTTCTCATACCAGGTCATACAAGCACATTAACTAACAACTCTTGTGAATCATAAGCGATGAGGGAAATTAATTTTTACATGACCTACATACTGTACCGCATTTCTGTGGAAATGTGATAACAAGATATCCCTTAGTGCAGAATAAACATTTATTAACAAACACATGATGATTATCACGCTTTCAGTTCAGTAATTGTTGAACTGTTGGGACACATTAGGTGTAAAGGGAAACATCTGTAAGGTATTTCTATGGAACTAATTTTTGTTGTATGATGTTTCAGTGCAAAATATACATTGCTACACCAACACATGTGAATTAATTACACTTTAAATTTGCTTGTATAAGGTGAGGCATTTTTAATAAAATTCAGATGTTAATGTTAATCTGTTATTGTAGAAAACAAGAGGAGAGTCTGTCAATGCAGAGATCTGTCAATGCAGGGATCTGTCAATGCAGAAGCAAGAGACGAGTCTGTCAATGCAGGGATCTGTCAATGCAGAAGACAAGAGACGAATCTGTCAATGCAGTGGATTAGAGATGAGTCTGGACTTTCAATAGACAAGAGACGCTCTCCGTATAGACAACAAAATAATATAATAGCCTCTGTCTTAACAATCTGATCACATGATATCGGAGACTAGAGATACAACGAAATAAATAACTTGATTTGGTATCAGACAACTGACAATACTTCGGTCACTCACTTCTTCTATCGCCAACACACTTTCAGTTTTATTCATGTCTTGATTCTTAGAATGTTATTACTCAAACACAGTCCTATGTTTCTTTGTTACTTTAAATGCTTCTGTTCACGTTGTTACTTCTTCAGTCTCAGACAGTTATTACTTTACCTCTTTCTGACATAATGCTATTTTAAATTATCAACTGTCTGGTGCATAATATCGCTATTTTAAATTATCAGATGTCTGGGATATGGTGTTATTATTTCACACCATCTACTGTCTGTGGCATGGTGTTATTTTACATCATCAAATGTCTGGAGCATGGTGTTGTTATTTTACATCATAAGCTGTCTGGGGTATGGTGTTATTATTTCTCACCATCTACTGTCAGTGGCATGGTGTTATTTTACATCATCAACTGTCTGGAGCATGGTGTTGTTATGTTACATCATCAGCTGTCTGGGGTATGGTGTTGTTATTTTACATCATCAATTGTCTGGGGCAGGGTGTTGTTATGTTACATCATCAGCTGCCTGGTTGTCGTAATAAGTGTCGTCCCTGGGGTGAGGGGAATCAACACCCACATTCTTTTAACCCCGTATCATTATCTTGAGGATCTTCTGGATTTCTGTCCACAACACTCCTTCAGTCCTTGGATCACTCTCTCTCTCTCTCTCTCTCTCTCTCTCTCTCTCTCTCTCTCTCTCTCTCTCTCTCTCTCTCTCTCTCTCTCTCTCTCTCTCTCTCTTATCACTGGACCATGCCCCTTCTCATTCTTTTCCAAAAAACATACTACACAACTCTAGCTTCTAAAAAAATGTCAAATTAATTTAATAACGAAAAGTGTCAGTATGTGCAACGTGTATGTGTAGAATGTCTGTCGTATAATCTAGTGTATATGCAGAATCAGACTGAACAGCTCAGGAGCAAAGTCTGCTTCATCACAGTACTGGCCACACAACAGCACCATTGAACAAGTACAGAAAGACATCACTAAATGATGCGTTTCCGGCCAGATGTCGACTTCCTCCAGTGGCTCTTGGATAGTCCGGATGCCTGGTCACCAGTAGTGGATATTGTCCAATACTGACCATGAATCTGACACACACAGCGTAACTAATATCTCACTAAAAGTTCTGTGCTCTGATAACACTTGTCAATTTGAAACTAAAAGTTAGTAGTTAATTTCTCATCAGAATTCACCACTTGGAAAACACAATGTTAATTGATAATGTCTCACAGGAATTCCCCATTTGGAAAACCGCAAATGTTTATTTTCAGTTTCTCCATATAAGTACTATTGTTCCTGTTACTGGTGGTATTGTAAGTATCTTCACTCTACTATGATGAAAACTACTACTGAGGAATCACTCTTATATGATCATCGGTTCCTGCTCAGCAGAGGCCAGGCTCTTGCCGACCCTCTGGGTTATGGGCCCAGTGCAAAGGCCGCTGAGTAAAAACCTCCTTCAATGATAGAGCCATAATCATCTTCTATGACTTTTCTGCTAGCTTTGTGGAACACACAGTGGAACCTGTTGAAGAGAGAACACACCTGGTGAGAGCAACCCGATTCCGACCTTTATTAGGTGAGTGTAGGCCGATGGCCGCACTCAGATATATAACAGAGAACTAAACTCTGTCATAAGGCAGAGGAGCTCATCACATCGGTCAGAGTCATGGTAAGACAAGGAAAGATTAAAGGAAAAGTGCAGAAGCCCAGTAGATACCCTACTGGAAGATCCCACCATTTGACATTTCCTGTATCCCCCCAACCATCCTCAATCTCCCTAAATATCAGCCCACTACATTGTTCTTAACTCACTGAGTTAATTGATATCTCACACTAGCTAGTTTAAGCAACGCGATAACCTACTGCTGCCTACGCTCATACAATACGTTCTCATAACGCACATTACTACTCTCAATTCCTAAGAATAATCTAATTTGGGTCTATTTAATTAAATACCATATATTTATTCCTGTTTGAAATTGAGACTACCAAATCACACAATGGATAAATGTCCGCCGATGTAAATCAACATAAGACACTGCAGTCTCTCTCCATAATCAAACCAGGAATATCACACACGTCCTTGTTGTCTCATAACATTTGGTCGACTTCCGCCAAAGTTGTTTGTCCAGACTGTTTTAATACGGTGTCTGAATGAAGTCACAAATCTGACTAGACACTAGGCGTCGAGAAGCTATTTTTCTTCTCCTTTTTCGACTCGATGTAAACAACTGGCTAACTGTCCTGCTTTAATCTGGGGAATCGTTCCCGGTACTCCAAAAAGTCTTGCCGGCCTGTGATCTGGAGACCTGTTTTCCCCACAACAAAAGATCTTGCCGACTCCCGTCAGTACAGTCTGTCTTCAACATCAAAGGATGGCTGCCGCCTGTAGACGAATGGCGCGACAGTCTTTCATAGATCGACAACTCTAAGAATTTCAGCGACGCTGGTGTTGTTATGTTACATCATCAACTGTCTGTGGCATGGTGTTGTTATTTTACATCATCAACTGTCTGGAGCATGGTGTTGTTATATTACATCATCAGCTGTCTAGGGCATGGTGTTGTTATTTTACATCATCAGCTGCCTGGTGTTGTTATGTTACATCATCAACTGTCTAGGGCATGGTGTTGTTATTTTACATCATCAGCTGCCTGGTGTTGTTATGTTACATCATCAACTGTCTGGAGCATGGTGTTGTTATATTACATCATCAGCTGTCTGGGGCATGGTGTTGTTATTTTACATCATCAGCTGCCTGGTGTTGTTATGTTACATCATCAACTGTCTGGGGCATGGTGTTGTTATTTTCATATTTCTCATAACGTAAGTGCAGCAGTGATATACATGGTGTTGGTTTTCTGGTTCCGAATCTTTGGAAGACTGAATTTTAACTCTATGTTTACTAATTCTTGTCTTGTAAGTTCTGAAATGGGTTTGAATCTATTGGTGTAAAGTTGGTGTAGATATTTTGCTGCCGAGTCGGCAACAATGTACCTTATTCATGAAGACGTTGTTGCTGAGCTCCCGTCTCCCTCTCCACATGAAGAATTCAGCTGTGTGTCCAAGATTTGCACAGTAAATTCACAACTGCAGAGAGGCATATTAGGTCATTCTTAACTACAACACAAGTGGACTGGCTGGGATTAGGTCTAGACTGTTGTTTACTATCAGAGAGTAATTGGGGGGGGGGGGGGGGAAGGCAGACGAGTAGAGTAGACATAAGAGCATGATTTGTTTGTTGGAAATATCTGGTATCAGCAACGACAAAGAACATTGTGGTGTAGTAGAGTTCTGACAATAAGACAAAGAAACCAGACTGGCCACATCTTCATCACCAGTGATCCTCTTCTGCGTTCATCCGGAGAGTTTTTTTTTTTTTTTTTTGGACGTGATTGCGTTGTGCCTGTTTACAGCAGAGCTGTATTTTTGCGCCGTTAGGCCGACACATCCGACTTCTGCGAGCATTTGTTGACGGGGTTAGCCTTCCGGGGGTTTCTTAGGACGTCTGACTCTCACTGTTGTGGTGTTATACTCCCATCCCAGCTGGTCCATTTAGAACAACCGAAGACATCATTTTCAGTCCTAAGGGATTGATTGATTGATTGATTTAGGAATCGACATCACAGCATTCGGGGCATTCTCATAAGTGCTCCGTCCCCATCCGCAGCAGCCAGCGAAGAGTTCCAACACTAATAGTACCAGTAACAATCTGATTATAAGTCCGTCTTGCCTTTCCTCTGAGCGTCGAGCGTCGGCCAGATCCCTTCGTCACTCCTCGTTGTCTTATTCTTGCCAGACCATGGTAATCCATTTGCTCCTCCGAGGTGTGCACATGCTCCCACAAGGTCGCAACCACGTCTGCCTTGTCATGTATCAATACTCCACCAAGTTCTGCAGAGCCAGCCAATCTGTCCGCCTGTTAATTTCCCAGCACACCGGCAAGCCCCGGAGAAAATATCCAGGCGATGCTTGTCACCCGTGACCTCCGAAGCGAAGCAATCCACCCCGCACGAAGTCTGCCCGTCCTCACCCTCGTCAGCATGCTTTCTGAGTCAGTTACAATCACGATGTGTGTGTGTGTGTGTGTGTGTGTGTGTGTGTGTGTGTCGTATTCTCCATCCAGCGGAGAGCCGCAGTGACTGCCTCCACTTCCATTCTTAAGCTGGATGTTGTGGTATCATATGCCAGGCTCTCCTGCCCCAAACATCGACTATTAGCTTTGGCTATGAATCCCAGCCACTTCTCTCACCTCTTGAGCATTGTCCTGAATTAGTTGCTGGATTTCCACTTCCGTGGCCCCTGCTGGCCAATCCCTGCACTCCCGGCTTAATGTGATTATAACTCTGCACAAGTCTGACTGCTCCGCTGGCACTCTGACCCACTCCTCTCGACGCCTAATGTTATCCAGGGGGCACACCTGTCTGATCGTATCCTCCGCCTGAGCCATCCATGATTTCCCTCTTATCAGTCGCTGACCCTTAACTGCGTCCAGCGCCTCATGCAGTGGGTGGTCTGTGTCTGCAGCTACTCTGAGGTATGCCTTCGCCTGCATCACCTTGAGCCTACCAGCAACAGTCGGCATACCAAGGATGTAACGCATACACACTACTGGGGTGTCTCTAGTGCATCCCAGAATGACCAGCATAGCTTCGTTCTGTATGCGCTCTAACTTCACCAGCTGACTCTCTGAGACAGTGAGCAGACCTAATCCATAATCAGTTACTGAGAGGATCAAGTGCTGGTATAGTGTGAAAAGCATTCTCTGCTCTATGTCCATTGCAGCCATAGTTTTAAGTGCATTGAGTCCCTTTTGAGTTATTCTCACGACCGTCTCCACATGGTCCTTGAAGGATAGGCTCCTGTTAAATGTGATCCCCAGATACTTCAGTTTGTTCTCTCTGCTGACATTTCTACCATCCATCGCGAGGCTTGGGACATCAGCTCTTACAATCCTGTTGTCCAGAGAGCACCACAAAACAGCCGCATTTTCCGGGTGGATGACAGCACTCATTTCTGTGCACCAGTCAATCACTTTATCTACTGTCGCTTGTAACTCCTGGGCTGTTTGCTCCCTATCTCTCCCCTGCCTATATGCAAGAATATCATCTGCAAACGTTAGTATTCTTCCAACCTCTGGTGCTTCTAGGTTTGCAATCTTGCTCGTATACACATTAAAGAGGACCGGTGAGATTGCAGGTCCCTGTGGCAGTCCCGGGGTTAACATATGTGGCTCTGAGGTCCATGCACCCAGACGGAGAGCAACCCGACGAGAGTGCAGGACGGCTGCTATCCAGTTCACCAACCAGGGATTGACCCCCTATTGTACGCATCCTCGAGATCAAGCGCTACCGCCATCGTTTCCTGTCTACTCTGGAACCCCTCATAAACATCAAAGGCATAAGTGGCTGCATTAGACCAGGTATCTTTTCCTGGCCTGTAGCTCCCCAGGCCTCTTGGAAGAAGCAAACCCCTTTCCGAAAAATCCTGCAGCTTAACAGCGACTATCTTCTCTAAAACCTTCCCAAATGTATTTTGAAGGGTGATGATCCTAAATCCGCTAAGCTTTGACTGATCCTTGAATGGTTTTGGGAGAGGGATGCGATAGCTGTGCACCCAACCCTGCGGTACTGGTGCTGTCCTAATGCTCTGGTTAAAGCAGTCGATCATCTCCTCCAGGTCTGCTTCGCTCAAACCCTTCATGTGGCCATACCTGACCCCATTGGGCCCTGGTGCCGTGTCTTTTGCCTTTTTCAAAATGTGTTTAACATCTTCCACCCGCATGATGTCTTCATACTGCATATTCTTCGTGGTGCTAGATAGCTCCTCTCTAACTGCATCCCTGGTGTCCGCATCATTACGATTGGTCTGCTCTAAAAATCTCTGGAGAAGCATTCTCTGCTCTATGTCCATTGCAGCCATAGTTTTAAGTGCATTGAGTCCCTTTTGAGATATTGTCACGACCGTCTCCACATGGTCCTTGAAGGATAGGCTCCTGTTAAATGTGATCCCCAGATACTTCAGTTTGTTCTCTCTGCTGACATTTCTACCATCCATCGCGAGGCTTGGGACATCAGCTCTTACAATCCTGTTGTCCAGAGAGCACCACAAAACAGCCGCATTTTCCGGGTGGATGACAGCACTCATTTCTGTGCACCAGTCAATCACTTTATCTACTGTCGCTTGTAACTCCTGGGCTGTTTGCTCCCTATCTCTCCCCTGCCTATATGCAAGAATATCATCTGCAAATGTTAGTATTCTTCCAACCCCTGGTGCTTCTAGGTTTGCAATCTTGCTCGTATACACATTAAAGAGGACCGGTGAGATTGCAGGTCCCTGTGGCAGTCCCGGGGTTAACATATGTGGCTCTGAGGTCCATGCACCCAGACGGAGAGCAACCCGACGAGAGTGCAGGACGGCTGCTATCCAGTTCACCAACCAGGGATTGACCCCCTATTGTACGCATCCTCGAGATCAAGCGCTACCGCCATCGTTTCCTGTCTACTCTGGAACCCCTCATAAACATCAAAGGCATAAGTGGCTGCATTAGACCAGGTATCTTTTCCTGGCCTGTAGCTCCCCAGGCCTCTTGGAAGAAGCAAACTCCTTTCCGAAAAATCCTGCAGCTTAACAGCGACTATCTTCTCTAAAACCTTCCCAAATGTATTTTGAAGGGTGATGATCCTAAATCCGCTAAGCTTTGACTGATCCTTGAATGGTTTTGGGAGAGGGATGCGATAGCTGTGCACCCAATCCTGCGGTACTGGTGCTGTCCTAATGCTCTGGTTAAAGCAGTCGATCATCTCCTCCAGGTCTGCTTCGCTCAAACCCTTCATGTGGCCATACCTGACCCCATTGGGCCCTGGTGCCGTGTCTTTTGCCTTTTTCAAAATGTGTTTAACATCTTCCACCCGTATGATGTCTTCATACTGCATATTCTTCGTGGTGCTAGATAGCTCCTCTCTAACTGCATCCCTGGTGTCCGCATCATTATGATTGGTCTGCTCTAAAAATCTCTGGAGAAACGTCTCCCCTTTCTCTTTGTCTGTTGTCACGCGCACACCATCATCTCTATAGATTGTTCCCACTGTCATCGGCCGATCTTTTCTCTGCATTTGCCTGTGCAGTTTCCAGAATTTTTGCAGTGTTTTATCACCTCCAATCTCCTTCATGAAACATTGCCATTTTGCCTTTTTGGCCTCTGCAGCACAGCGCTTGAAAACCTCCACCTGGTCTTTCTTGACATTTTCCGCTATGTCCGCTTCCTCTCGTGAGCTTCGAAGTGTCTGTCGCACTTTCTTTAGCTGCTTCACTGCAGCTCTCTTTGCTTTCCAAGCATGGTCTACTTCTGGGGTCCATCATGGGGGATGCAAAACGGGAGTTTTAACAGTCCTGTTGCATGTCCCTTGTCTGAGGCGTCCAAGAAAGCAATCGGTCCACTCATACCGGAAGGTCTTGCGCGCTCTCCCAGCTTTAACTTTCCTGGGTTTAGAGATCAGGACTGAGCATGGCATGTGATCACTCCCATGGTCATTCAAAACAGTCCACTTTACATCAAGGACTGATGACTGGGAGACAAGTGCCAAGTCTATATCTGTGTCTGCATCGCCAGGCCTCATTGCCATTCTTGTCGGCCTACCATCTTTTATGCAGACCACATCGGAGTCCACCATGGCATCTGCAAGGGCAATACCTGTCGGTTTTCTCCACTACTGTCCCAATCTCTGTTCCTTGCATTGAAGTATCCACATATGAGTAGCCTATCACCTGGTAATTCCTCCAGTTCCTTAAGCCAGTCCCAATGTTCCTTTCTGACAAAACAGTCCACTGTGGCATATACATTTATGATGTTCCAACTTAAGCCACCAATCTCCATTTGTATATCTTGGACCTCTCTTGCACTGTACGGATTCCACTGGCTCAAGTCGAGTACCACATGCTTCATCCTTCCTTCACCAGCAGACCTTGTCCATGTCTCTTCTTCCCAGTAGGGTTTATATAACTGGAGTACCCAGGGCAATGGTATTTGTCTGTAATTAGCTCCTGGAGCATGAGGACGTCAAAATCATATATTAGTCTCTCCAATACAGGACCTCTCTGTCTGGCACTGCGACAATTCCAGTATCCCACTCTTACAAAGTTGAAACCTAGTCTATCCACTTTTCGTCTTGTTCTCCTGGCGCCTGCCCTCCTATTTCTATGCCGTCGTCTCACACCATTTCCTCGTATTCTCCTCCTCACTCTTTCTTCGCTAGCCTCTGAGGGATGTGTCAAGCGCAGAGCACGTGCTCCGTAGCTCCGGCGACGATTCCCATGTTTAAATAAATCCATAGGCAAAGTTTGGATATTGCAGGAAATAAACGGTCACCCTAGCATTGCCTGCTTGCTGGGGAAGAGGCAGGGGATGTCCCGCAGGAGTCCATACGCCTGGTGCCGCACCGCACGCCTGTCAGACGTCCAACGTTCATGACCGACCAGTTAACCCATGGCCATCCAGTTCCTCAGCACGCTGGTCCACCTTGAACTTGGGGGTTTATATTTTGGAGTTTTCCGTCTCCTAGATGGATTGCTGTCCAAAGCTAACGGGTTCCACCTACCCGGGAGCGTAACCCTGATAGGGGGCTAAACGGGTACTCCACCTTGCCCAAGGGAAGGCAGGGGCAGACCATGGGCATTCCCCGCCATCCATGGAGGCTTCCATAATTGCAAAGCCGACACACAGTGATCTGGTACTGAGCTCACCCAAGGAATCGTCATGTCCTGCACATGGCTGCATAGCCCCACTTCCATATATTGGTCCTTCCAGTCACCACAGGCTGTTCCTCCGGAACCAGAAGAATGTAGTCTGCAGATGACATCCACACAGTGACCTTCCGATTCGGGTGTAATGGATTTGCTATCCAAGCAATATTACATTTCATGCCACTAGGACACTTATTCCACCTTTGATGATGCCCACACAGTGAGCTTTCGATTCAAACTTTCCACTTAATGGATTTGCTAGCCATGCAATATTCAATTTCATGCCCCTGGGACGCTTTTTTCTACCAACATACCTGTGGTAAAGTATGGCAGTCTAAGTACTTCTTCGTACACCTTTAGATGTCAACCTGAATGAAGTTAAAGTAAGCTGTGATCAACTTAAGCTTGCTGATATCTCCATAGAGCTTGTACTCAAATGAAGCAGGTGCGGGCCAAAATATCTTTCTCTGTTCTGCATATATTAGCACTCCTACAGCAAATGTTTAGCTGTCACTTTACCAGTACCACAATTACATTGATCGGTATCTCCTATCTTAAGGTTATTGAACAAGTGGTATTTCAGCCTGCTATGTCCTTGCGGTGTTTGAAGATTGCCACTTGTTCACTTCGGTCGAGGTTTTAATATACATCATCCTTCGGGTGGTCTGGATGCTCTGATTCCCATTTGGTTCTATAAGTGCTTTGTATAAACCTCTTTGCCTGATTATAGGTTATGTCTATGTCAGGCTGTGGTAGTCGTCCACCGTCTTTTGCTAATCTGCCAGCCTCTTCATTTCTAGGTATGCTGCAATGTGATGGGATCCACTGTATTACAACTTTTTTGGATTTCTGACAAAGTCCACGGAGTGCTGCTCTTAGGTCTGCTAGTTTTGTGCTGTTTTTGCTCTTCAGTATTGAGACAGCTGACTTTGCATCTGTGAATATAGCTATTTGCTTCTCTTTATTTTCCTCCATCAAGAGCAATTCTGCTGCAGTTTTCAAAGCTTCTACCTCTGCTTTGAAGTTACTTCAAGATTTTCCAGTTGCTACTGACTGTGTTTTTTTCACACCATTTTTTTAAATTTAGGAGAATTCCTCCTCCTCCATTTTCTATTGAATTTTTTTGGCTGATCCGTCTGTATATGCATGAGTCCAATTGCTACTTGGGTAATGTTCTTTTATGTAGTTTAGGGCTATTTTTCTTCTTTCTGTTTCATTCTGAGCGTTCTGTTTCTGAAAACTAGAATTGTTTTCTATCATCTCAGGCAGTTGCTTCTGTCTCCAAGCTGAGAACTTGTATGCATTGTAAATGGGTTTGACTGTTGATATGTTAAGTATAGGATCAGCCCTAATCTTTCGTTTTACGGTTTCTACAAAGTTATAACGATTCAGTCTTCCCTTTCCAAAACCATTAAACCTTTTATAAATGGGGTGGTCTGTCAGTCTTCAAAATTTGTTTACTTGTTGTTGCGCTCTACTATCTCTTTTATACTACATTGGTTGTAAACTAGTGATCTTTTCTAGTTCGTTAATAGGCGTTGTCTTTAGGCTTCCAGTTATGATCCGCATTCCTTGATTTTGGACTTATTTTATTAAAATGTGACTTAGCTGCTGCTTACCAAGCTGCAATGTCATATTCATGTACTGGCCTCACCCTTCCGGTGTATAACTTCATGAGAACTTTCTCATCTGCTCACCACATTGTACCAGCAAGCTTTTACATGATTGCCATTCTTTGCCTTGCTCTTGTTTGCTTTTTCTTAACCTGTGTCTTCCATGTCAGGAGACGATCAAGGGTAACTCCTAGATAATTTGGATTTTCTTCATTGCGCAATATTTTTTTCCATTCAATACCAGCTTAGGGAGCTGAGTTTTATTTAAGAGGAAGAACACTGTGCATGTTGTATTCTCCTCAATTATCTTCACTAACCTTGATTTTGACCAGTCCACTATCGCTAATAAGGCTTGCTGTATTCTGATGTTAGCTGTACTAGTATATTCTTCATATGTCCACATGGCTAGGTCATCTGCAAAGGAGGATGTGTGTACTCTGGCTGGAATATTTTCCGTGATGTCATTTATATACGCTAGGAATAATGCTGGTGTAAGAACTCCTCCTTGGGGGACACCTTGCTCCAAAAGCACCTTTTTGCTGGTTTGTCCTCGTACTTTTGTCCTCGCCGTTCTGTTTTCAAGGTAGTGGCTGATCCATTTGTACATTTTCCCACAAACATGCACTTTTTACAGTTTTACTTGCAGTCCCTCCTTCCATACTTCATCACATTCTGTGTTTAAATCTATCCAGACCGCTAGTGTGTGCTTTTTCTCTAGGAAGGCATCCTCTGTTTCTTGAGCTATATAAGGTAGTTGATCTTCAGTGGATCTGTACTTTCTGAATCCTGCTTGGTGTGGTGTTAAGAGTTGGTTTGCTTCCAGATGCCATGTTAGCCTGCCATTGATAATGCATTCCATTAATTTTCCTACACAGCTAAGTAGATTGATAGGTCGATAGCCATTTGGTTCTTCTAAGTCTTTTTTTTTCATTCTTTGGGACTGGTATTAGTATAGCTTCCTTCCATGCCTGTGGGACTATTCCTATCTTCCAGCTGTAATTTAGGACTGATAGTAGTTTCTTTTTTGCTTTAGTGCCTAGTCCTATTACCATTTCATTTGTGATTCCACCTTTTCCAGGCGATTTCTTCTTTTTTAGTATATTCATTGCCTGTTCCATTTCTTCCAGATTTTCCATCACATATTCTGCTGCTGTCTCTATATTACTATGAAGTGTCTGTTTATCTTTGACTGCTTTCTTCTGTTCGGTTGTAATAGCAATGTGTTTTGCACTAGCATAGTGTTCCATTAGTGCATTTGCAGCCTTTTTTCCTGTAAGCAAGACATTTCCTTGTTTAATTGTTATTTGTTTGTTTCTGGGTGCTTCATTGTTCATGGCTTTCACTAGTTTCTATAGTTTGTTTCCATCTCTGTCAAAGTTCAGGTCTTCTGTTTTTTCTATCCAAAAATATCTTTTTGTTTTATTTACTGTTCTTTTATATTTTGCTGAGATGGCTTTGAGAGAAATGTTTGCTTCATTTGTTTGTTCTCTCTCTCTGTTGTCTTCCTGGCATCTTCACCTTTGCCCTCCAAAATTTGCAGTTCTTCAGTCCAGTATGATTTGTAATTTTTCCTCGCTCCTCTTGGAATGGACTCAGTGGCCACCAATATTATTGCTTTGCTTAGACTTTCCACCATTTGTTTCATGTTGCCATGACGTGTATTTATGTTTTCACAACATGTGTCTGTTAGCATGAGAAATCTGTCCCAATCTGCTCGTTTGTAATTCCAATGAGGCAAATGCTTTTGCTCCTGTGGAACATACTGCATATTCATTACAAGCTTAATTGGTCTGTGGTCACTACTTGCTAATTGGTCAAGCACATGGCGATTGATTTTGTGGAGGATGTCTACTGTGCAGAAAGCTAAGTCTGGAGTAGAAGTGGTAAACCATCTTCTGGAGTAGAAGCTCGGTGGGTCGTCCGCTGTGTTGAGTAGATGGAGAGTTGAGTCTATTTTCCAGTCCTCCACTTCATCTCTTCTGTTGTCAGTATCTGGGTATCCCCATCTTTCTGAACGGCTATTAAAGTCTCCGACAATAATGCAGTTTATGTCAGTTATTTTTATGTTTGAAAGTGCAAGGTCTTTATCTGCTGGGCTATACAGGTTGTAAATTCGTATTTTCACGTCCTTTATCATTATATCAACACCTATAATTTCCGTTTGGTTGTCAGAAGTCACAGATACTTCACTACAAGGTATTGTGTTTCGTGTAAGTATTAGAACTCCTCCTTTGTGTCCTTCGCGGTCGAAACGTGTGGCCTGATATCCTCTGATTGAGAATCTGCGATTGGCGTTGAGGTGTGTCTCTTGAATGCATGCCACATCTATTCTATCGATGTGAAGACAATGTGTGAAGGGGACTTTCTTGTTAGAAACTCCTTCAGCATTCCACTGTAGTATGTTGCGTGTCCAGGGTGTTTAGTCTATAGCTCTCAACCTACGCCTCTGTGCCTTGACTCCAGAGCACAGCTGAAGGTGACCACCAGTAGTAATGGGTGGACCCCCTAGAGGCAGGGGGCCCGGCACTATCACCGCCTGATGGGACTTCACGGGATTAGCACCATATTGTTTAATATTAAACTGTGGCATCCTGAATTGACTAAGATACGCTGCACTGCTTTGTCAAGCCAGTGGCTCAGTACATCCGATTTCAACAAGCATTTTTCGGGGTGCTTTCCCCGCCTTTGACTGTTCCCAGTCTACCTACAATGCAGCAGTTTTGTGTGTCTCTTAGTCTGGTTCCTCTCCCTTGACCTGTCCGACATGGGTGACCCTACCAGTAGCTGTGCTACCGTCGGCATAGCTCTTGAGGTCATTGAAACGCACAAGCCGCTCTACCTCGTCACGGTGAACACACGGGAGAGGGGATCATCAGTGTTTGAGAATGCTTTAAAAATCGCACTATCTACACTATACCAAATGCAGACTTCTTCGGTGATTTAGTATTAACAACATCCACCTTGTCTTTCTTGACATTTTCCGCTGTGTTCACTTCCTCTCGTGAGCTTCGGGGTTTCCTTAGCTGCTTCACTGCAGCTCTCTTTGCTTTCCAAGCATGGTCTACTCCTAGGGTCCACCATGGGGGTGCAAAAAAGGAGTTTTAAAAGTCCTGTTGCATGCACCCTGTCTAAGGCGTCCTAGAAGGCAATCAGTATACTCATACCGGAAGGTCTTGCGCGTTCTCCCAGCCTTAGCTTTCCTGGGTTTAGAGATCAGGACTGAGCATGGCATGTGATCACTACCATCGTCATTCAAAAAAGTCCACTTTACATCAAAGACTGATGACTGGGAGACAAGTGCCAAGTCAATAGCTGTGTCTGCATCGCCAGGCCTCATTGCCATTCTAGTCGGCCTACCATCATTTATGCAGACCACATCTGAGTCCACCATGGCATCCGCAAGGGCAATTCTCTGTCGATTGTCTCTACTACTGTCCCAATCTCTGTTCCTCGCATTGAAGTCTCCACATATGAGTAGCCTATCACCTGGTAATTCCTCCAGTTCCTTAAGCCAGTCCTAGTGTTCCTTTCTGACAAAACAGTCAACTGTGGCATATACATTTATGATGTTCCAACTTAAGCCACCAATCTCCATTTGTATACCCTGGACCTCTCGTGCACTGTGATTCCACTGGCTCAAGTCAAGTGCCACATGCTTCACTCCTTCCTTCACCAGCAGACCTTGTCCATGTTTCTTCTGCCCAGTAGGGTTTATATAACTGGCGTACCCAGGGCAATGGTATTTGTCTGTATTTAGCTCCTGGAGCATGAGGAAGTCAAAATCATATATTAGTCTCTCCAATACAGGACCTCTCTGTCTGGCACTACGACAATTCCAGTATCCCACTATTACATAGTTGAAACCAAGTCTCTCCACTTTTCGTCTTGTTCTCCTGGCGCCTGCCCTCCTATTTCTATGCCTTCTTCTCACACCATTTCCTCGTCTTCTCCTCTTCACTCTCTCTTCGCTAGCATCTGAGGGATGTGTCAAGCGCGGAGACGATTCTCGTGTTTAAATAACTCCATAGGCAAAGTTTGGATATTGCAGGAAATAAACGGTCACCCTAGCATTGCCTGCTTGCTAGGGAAGAGGCAGGGGATGTCCCGCAGGAGTCCATACGCCTGGTGCCGCCCCGCACGCTTGCCAGACGTCCAACGTTCACGACCAGTTTACCCATGGCCATCCAGTTCCTCAGCACACTAGTCCACCTTGAACTTGGGGGTTTATATTTGGGGTTTTCCGTCTCCTAGATGGACTGCTGTCCAAAGCTAGCGGCTTGTCTCTTTAAAAATATGAATAAGAATTATTTTTTTTTTTTGGGGGGGGGAGGGGGGGGGGGTAAATTTTATAATAGTACAATAATAAAGAATGTAAGAATGTATGGGAATCCTAGTCTCTTCTATTTAAGCAATGTAATGGTTACCTGGTCATACACGCATATTTTCTAACAACTTTTAAACTGTTTTGAGACATTAGGTGTCGGGGAAAGGAATTTTCACATACTGAACCGCATTTATGTGGAACCGTGATAACACGATATCCCATAGTGCAGAATAAACATTGGTAAACAAACATGTTGATTATCATGCTTTCAGTTCAACAATTGTTAAGCTGTTGTTACACATTAGGTGTCAGGGGAAACAGCTGTAATGCATTTCTATCTTCTTCTTCTTCTTCAGCGTTCCCAGCCATTGAGGTTCTTTGCTGCAGATACAATCCGTCTCCACTCATCACTCTGGTTGACCCTCTCTTGCCAGTCGTTGATTCCAAGTGCTTGTAGGTCTGTATATATATTATCTCTCCACCGTCTTCTTGGTCTACCTCGGGGTCTACGGTCATTTATTTCCTGAGTGTAAGCGAGTTTTGTTTCCCTATTATCTTCCATTCTTTCTATATGCCCCAGCCATTGTAGTCTATTAGCCTTCATGATACCAGTGATTAGCGGGGACTTAAACAGATCATAAATGTCTTTGTTACTTCTTCTTTTCCACTCTCCACTTTGTGTATCCCTAATGGGTCCAAAGATGCGTCTTAAAACTTTGTTCTCAAAGGTTTGCAGCAAGGCTTCGTCTCCTTTCGTTGTACTCCAGGTTTCAGAGCCATACAGCACAACTGGTCTGATCAGTGTTTTGTATATTGTGATCTTGGTGTTACGAGATAGCGCCTTTGATTTTAGTAGATGTTGTAGTGCATAGTATATCTTATTTCCAGAATTGATTCTAGTTTGTATTTCTTCCCTTATGATGTTGGAGCAGTTGAAAATTGTACCCAGGTATTTATATGTTTCCGTTCTTTCAATGGTCATATTATCTAATTGTATGTGGCCAGAGATTTTAAGCCATTCCTTCTCTTGAAATTACCACATATTCTGTCTTATCTTGGTTGATAACCAGCCCCATCTGTTGGGCTTTTCCTTTAAGTGAGTCAATATTTCCAATGTCTTTTGTTCATTTTCCCCTATAATATCTATATCATCTGCATAACCAAGCAGCTTGGATGTTCCTCCAATATCACATTCCTCCTTTATCCCCCTTACAACTTTCTCTAGAGCCAGATTGAAGAGTAGCGGCGATAGTGCATCACCCTGTTTCAAGCCAGATGTTATTTGGAAAGGGTCTGATTTCCTGCCTTTATATGTTACTATATTATAAGTATCTTCCATGCATAGTCTGGTCATGTTGATTAACTTCCTTGGTATTCCAAATTCCCGCATAGCATTCCATAGACTATTCCTATGGACACTATCATAAGCCTTTTTTAAAATCCACAAAAATGTTATGGAGATCTCTTTTATATTCCCAATTTTTCTCGGCTATTTGTCGTAAGATAAATATCTGATCTATTGTTGATCTGTTTTGTCTAAAACCCGCCTGGTAGTCACCTAATATGTATTCTGAATATGGTTTTAGTCTATTTAGTAATACTGCGGATAGTATCTTATAGCTTATGGACAGTAGTGATATTCCTCTATAATTTTCACACTGGAACTTGTCTCCTTTCTTAAAGATAGGTATCAATAATGACTCTTTCCAGTCATGGGGTAATTCTTCAGTCCTCCAGATTTTTATTATTAGTTCGTATAGCTTTAGATGTAATGCATGGCCACCCGCCTTTATAAATTCAGCAGCAATTCCATCAGCCCCAGTTGCCTTATTGTTTTTAAGTCGTGTGATTACATATAGGATTTCTTCAAATGCAGGTTCTTCAATTTGTGGTTCACACGTTAGAACCTCTTCCTGTGGGAAAGTGTTACTTGGAGCTTCACAATTTAGTAATTCAACAAAGTATTCTTTCCATGTGTTGCACATTTCCTCATTGGTATTTATCATATTCCCATTTTTGTCTTTTAAACCATATGTGTTGTGTTGGTGCCCTCGTTTCATTGACTTCAGTTCTTTAAAAAACTTTCTGGATTCGTTTTTCTGGTGATTAGTTTCCATATCTTTGATTATATTACTCATATATTCTCGCTTCTGCTGTCGAACTATTTTTGTAGCCTCTTTACATTCATTTCTATATTGCTCTTCCTTTTGGATGTTGTTGATGTCATTTAGCCATAGCTGTCTGGCATTCTTTTTCCTAATGACTGCTTCTTCACATTTTGGATTGAACCATCTGTTCTTTCTATGCGTGGTTAACACACCGAGACATTCTTCTGCGGTAGATTGAATTGTATTCTTGATGTTCAACCAAGTTTGGTCAACGCTTTCCTCCAACGGGTTTTGTAGAATTTCAAGTTTACATTTTATTTCATCTGCAAATTTCTCTTTGACTGTAATTTCTTGTAGTTTTTCTCTGTTATATGTTGGGTGTAACCTTTGTAGTTTAGCATAGAAAGCTCTCTTAAGTTTTATTTTAAATTTTGCCCCAACGAAGAAGTGGTCGCTGTGGCACTCAGCTCCTCTATAGCTTCTAACGTGTTCTATGTTTGATGCATTTTTGTTGTTAATTAAAATGTGATCGATTTGATTATAGGTTCTCTTGTCACATGATTTCAAAGTTTGTTTGTGTATATCCTTTCTTTGTAGTCTGGTACTGCTGATCTGCAGTCCTTTGGTTTCTGCTAGGTTGATGACTCTCCATCCATTATCATTTGAAGTTGTATGTACCCATACCGGCAACTTATTTATGAGTTTGCTCTCTGCCTATTTTTGCGTTGAAGTCTCCCAGCACAATCAGGATGTCCTGTTTGGGGATTTCTTCTATGACATCTTCCAGATCATTATAAAAGTCTTCTTTAATATCATCTTCTTTCTCTTCAGTAGGTGCATGTACATCAATCATCGTTATATTTTTCCATTTACCTTTTATTCGTAATTTACTAATCCTATCATTAACAGCTTTAAAGTTAAGAACGTTCCCCCATATCTCTTTTTTGATGACAAATCCTGTTCCTAATTCATGTTTATTTTGGGTGTTTCCTCCATATATTATAATCATTCCATTTTGTTCTAAAGTACCCTGTCCTGGCCACCTTATTTCTTGAATTGCTGTTATATACATTTTATACTCAACCAACTCCCGGGTTAATTCTTCGGCCGCTCCAGCTCGATATAGTGTCCGTACATTCCATGTTCCAAATTTCAAAAGTCCTTTAACTTTCCGAGGTCGATGTCCAAATAAGTCAGTCCGAATTTGAGGCTCATGTATCCTGGCTGGATGCCCGGGGCTGTCGCAACCCCCGCACCCCCCTCAGCACGCCACTGGCTCGAGGCTTGTGATGATGTTTAACAATGGTATGAGATTCGGTAGTTCCGAAAGCAATAACAAATTATAGAACGTAAACGTGTGTAGTAAATCACAAACATCCAAAAATGCTGGGGTTAATTGCAACGTCTTGAAAATGATATGCATTTAACTTGAAGAATAAACATAACTCGGTGTAAAACGTATGCATTTTATAAAATATTGAAACAAAAATTCAAAATTCAGCGTCATTCAACCTGCTTCTTTCAGCTGCGGTTATTGTTGAGGTCCGTGGTTTTCGTGTGTTTATTCACCCTGATTCTTGTCTTGTGCGTCTTTCTTATGAGTTGTCCTGCCTCTGACTGGTTATATCGGCTCTTGTGTCTGTGAAGCCAGCTGGGTGGTAGGTCGGCGGCTATCCTTTGTTCCCGTCTCCTCTGGTAGTTTCTTTAGTAATGGTTAGTGAATGCTCAAGGCTCGTCTGGCCTGACTGGTTGCTGTCCTTATAAGGACTTTTCATTTGGTATTTTTGCCTCTTTTTCTGTGTATTGCCTGTAGAAGCTTTTCAATGTGATATTCCTCCTTGCGCCTTTTTTTCACTTTCGCCTTTGAGTTCTTGTTGTCTTTCGATTGCGTCCTCTGTGGTCAGCCATGGGCCGATCTCTCCATCATCTATATAGTATTGCCTTGGGTGATCGTCATCCTGGTTTAAATCTGGATCTTCAGCGGTACGGCAGGGCGTTTTCCCCTTGTGTTTCTTGTACTTCTTTGCTTTTTTTTCCATGCTCCTTCTGTATTCCTTGCACTTGAGTTCGTGTATCCTTTTTATCTCTGCGATTTCTTCGTCGGTAAATACTGGCGGCAATGGGGCGCCCTCTATGCCGTCGTCTGGTTACTCATCTCGGTTTTCTTCGGATGGCTGGCGAGATATTGGCTTCCCCTTGAATGTCTGGGGTATCGTGGTTGGGCTGCTGGCTTTTGCTTGCTATTCAGGCTCGGCTATCTTGGTTTCCATCTTGCTGTTTCTCTGTGATTTCATGTATGGCTTCTGTTGATTTGTTTTGGAAGAGTTCGATTTCAGCTTTCTGCAGTTCTCGCTCTGATTTAATAATTTGCAAGATTGTTTCGTTCTCCTTCTTTATCAGTTTCATATGTTCCACTTCTTCCGTTATGTTCTGCTGGATCTCCTTTATCTCAGCAAGCAGGTTTTTATTGTCCCTGGTCGGCGCTGGCGTCTGAAGCAGCTTGATTTGCTTCTATAGCGCTTCTGTCTGGTCTTGCAGTTGATCTCTTCCAGCTTGTGATATACCCGTGGCTGTTTCGCACTCTCCGCATAGCGTCCTTATATGTAGTCTCTGAGGTGATGGCGAACTTTAAGACGTCTCTGTGTCTTTGAAGGTACCGGCAGCCCAAGTATCTTGCTCCATGCTTGCCCTGGCAGTTGGCGCACTTTCTTTTGTTGTTGGGTGCTCGGAAGTCCGTGTCCAGCTTGGCCAGCGGACACTCCTTGAAGGCGTGGTGATCGGCGCAGTACCGGCCGATTTCCGACTTACTGCGACATGCTGCTCTTCTGTGGCCGGCCCTCTGGCATCTGGAAGATTGATTGACTCTTGGGATGAATCTCTCTAGCTGTTGTATTTTCTTGTTGATTGATACTGTGGTCGGCATTTCGCTGACCTCCGTCGTCACCACTGCCAAGGTTGTAGGTATCTTGGAGTAGGTAAGGAGACGCTTCGCCTTCAAGAATCAGATGTGAAGGTTCTCTTCTCGTAGCTGCTTCAGGATTTCTTCGTCTGATAGCTCCACTTGGATACGCTTGACAACCCACTTGCTTGTCGGTAAGTCGGTGTTTCCGGCTCTGGTGTCTTTCTCTTCTCTCTGCTTCTCAGTAGGTTTGGCTCTGTCCTTCCTCGTGGTAGCTTCGTTAGAGTTTGCTTAAGGTTCTTGATGTTGGCGGCAGCTCGCAGGTAGATTCTCTCCGCTCGTCTTCGTGTCGGCTCCCACGCTGCACATCTTGGTTGTCTTTTGGTGTTCTGCAACGTGCCATTTTCCCCCGTATCAGGCTTCTTGACTTGCTCAGGTGATTTTACCGCTCGCAGTTGCGAATGATGCGACGCACGACATGTGATGCGATGTGATATATAAATATATTCAAGTATGTTAATATATTAACAATTCGGCGAATTCTGTGATTATGATTTATTTGAAACTAAGGCGGGTAGCTATGTTCTTAAATCCTTCAACTTGCGTTTGGTGTTAAGATTTTAGCGTTGTTGTCGTCGTCGTCGTCGTCGTCGTCGTCCTCGTCGTCGTCGTCGTCGTCGTCGTCGTCGTTGTTGTTGTTGTTGTTGTTGTTGTTGTTGTTGTTGTTGTTGTTGTTGTTGTTGTTGTTAGATACCCTTTGAATCGAATTGCTTACTCTTATTCATGCAAATATTTGAAGACTTGGCAAGTATGCAAGTAATATATTTATTCCGAGCATGTTAGTGAGCTCTTCAATCGGTGAGTGCAAGATTTTGCATCTTCTTCTTCTGCTGCGTTCATCCGGAGACTTTTTTCGGACCTGATTGCGATGTGGCCGTTTACAGCAGAGCTGCGTTCTTGCGCCGTTAGGCCGACACATCCGACTTCTGCGGGCATTTGGTGACCGGGTTAACCTTCCTGGGGGTTTCTTAGGACGTTTGACTCTCACTGTTGTGGTGTCATAGCCCATCCCAGATGGGCCATATAGAACATTCGAAGACACCCTGGTCAGCCCTCAAGGGAAGGTAGGGGCAGACCATGGGCATTCCCCGCTATCCAAGGAGGCTTCCATAATTGCAGAGCCGACACATAGCGCTCTGGTATGGGCTCACCGAAGGAATCGTCGCGTCCTGCACATGGCTGCTTAGCCTCACTTCCGTATATTGAGCCTTCCAGTCACCACAGGCTGTTCCTCCGGAAGCCGGAAGAATGCAATCTGCAGATGACATCCACACAGTGAGCTTCCGATTCGGATTTTCGACTTGATGGATTTGCTATCCTAGCTTGCTTGCTTGCTTGCTTGCTTGTGTTCGTTGGCTTGAGGTCCAACGTGAAGTCCTGTATGTCGGATGAAGACATCCTGTTGTCCAACATCAGTGTGATGTCATACAGGACCTGAGGTTTGCGTGAGTATCCATTGTCCCATGTCTGGCTTATTTGTGTGCAGACTGGTGGTTCCTCGCCGTACAGGCAGACACTCTCCGACTTCGGAGGAATCAGCGATCCTATTGACTTCAGCCAGGACCCCGAAGGGACCTGTTGCCCAGGACGCTCGACGAGGACGCGTCAATAGGTCTTGGCCAGTATATAACCCGGCCCTGGTGCCTTGGAAACACCTCTGCGTCCCTCTAATCCTAGCAATATTCCATTTCGTACAACTTGGACGCTTTTTCCCCATTTGATGACTCCCACACAATGAGCTTTTGATTCAGACTTTCCATGTAATGGATTTGCTAATCAAGCAATATTCTATTTCATGCCTCTGTGTCGCATTTGCTACCAACATACCTGTGGAATGAAGTGTGGCAGTTTAAATACTTCTTCATGCACCGTTAGATGTCAATCTGAATGTAGTTAAAGTAAGGTGTGGTCATCTTGAGCTTGCTGATATCTCCATAGAGCTTGTCCTCAAATGAAGCAGGTGTGGGCCAAAATATCTTTCTCTGTTCTGCATATATTGGGCACTCTTGCAGCAAATGTTTAGCTGTCATTTTACCAGTTCCACAATTACAGTGATCGGTATCTCCTATCTTTAGTTTATTGAACAAGTGGTATTTCAGCCTGTTATGTCCTGTGCGGAGTCTGAAGATTGGCACTTGTTCACTTCGGTCAAATTTGTAATATGCATCATCTTTGTGGTTGCCTGGATGCTCTGATTCCCATTTGGTTCTATAAGTGCTTTTTATAAACCTCTTTGCCTCATTATAGGTTATGTCTAAGTCAGGTTGTGGTAGTCGTCCGACCTCTTTTACTAGTCTGTCAGCTTCTTCATTTCCAGGTATACTGCAATGTGACGGAATCCACAGTATAACAACTTTTTTGGATTTCTGACATAGTCCATGGAGTGCTGCTCTTAGGCCTGCTAGTTATGTACTGTATTTGCTCTTCAGTATTGAGACATCTGTGAAGTTAGCTATTTGCCTGTCTTTATTTTCCTCCATCAAGAGCATTTCTGCTACAGTTTTCAAAGCCTCTACCTCTGCTTTGAAGTTACTTGAAAATTTTCCAGTTGCCACTAACTGCGTTTTTTCACTCCATTTTTTTTTTTTGTTTTTTTTTTTGTTGTTGTAAATTTAGGAGAATTCAGCCTCCTCCACTTTTTATCGAATTTTTGGCAGATCCGTCCGTATTTGCATGGGTCCAAGTGCTATTTGGGTAATATTCTTTTTTGTAGTTAAGGGCAATTTGTCTTCTTTCTGTTTCATTCTGAGTGTTTTTCCCCCTCAATACCAGGAATGTTTTCTATCATCTCAGGCAGTTGCTGCTGTCTCCAAGCTGGGAACTTTTGTGCATTGTAAATGGGTTTGACTGTTGATATGTTAAGTAAAGGATCTGCCCTAATCTTTCGTTTTGCGGTTTCCATAAATTTGCTACGCTTGACTCTTCCCTTTCCAAAACTATTAAAACGTTTATACATGGGGTGGTGTGTCAATCTTCTAAACATTTCTGCTTGTTGTTGGGCTCTACTATATCTTCTATCCTGCATTGGTTGTAAACAAGTGATCTTTTCTAGTTCAGTTAATAGGCGTTGTCTTCAGGCTTCCAGTTATGATCCGCATTTCTTGATTTTGGACTCCACGTATTTTTTAAAGTTTGACATAGCTGCTGTTTCTCAAGCTGCGATGCCTTATTCCAGTATTGGCATCACCCGTCCAGTGTATAACTTCTTAAGAACTTTCTCATCTGCTCCCCACGTTGTACCAGCAAGATTTTTCTTGCTCTTGTTCGATTTTTCTCAACCTGTGTCTTCTATGTCATTTGACGATCAAAGGTAACTCCGAGATATTTTGGATTTTCTTCATGGCGCAATATTTTTCCATTCAATACCAGTTTAGGGTGCTGAGTTTTGTTTGAGAGGGATAACACTGTGCATGCTGTTTTCTCCTCTACTTATCTTTACTAGCCATAATTTTGACCAGTCCACTAGCGCTAATAAGGTTTGCTGTATTCTGCTGTTATGAGCTGTACTAGTATATTCTTCAGATGTCCATTAGGCTAGGTTATCTGCAAATGAGGGTGTGTGTAATCAGGCTGGAAAATTTTCCGTGATGTCAATTATATACGCTAGGAATAATGTTGGTGAAAGAAGTCCTCCTTGGGGGACACTTTGCTCCAACATCATCTTTTGCTGGTTTGTTCTTGTACTTTTGTCTTCGCAGTACTGTTCTCAAGGTAGTGGCTGATCAATTTGTACATTTTCCCACAAACATGCATTATTTGCAGTTTTACTTTCAGCCTTCCTTCCATACTTTATCAAATGCTTTTTGTAAATCTATCCAGACCGCAAGTGTGTGCTTTTTTCTCATGGAAGGCATCATCTATTTCCTGAGCTATATAGGTTATGTGAACTTCAGTGGATCTGTATTTCTGAATCCTGCTTGGTGTTGTGTTAAGAGTTGGTTTTCTTCCAGATGCCATGTTAGCCTGCGACTGATAATGCCTTCCATTAATTTTCCTACACAGCTAAGTAGACTGATAGGTCTATAGCCATTTGGTTCTTCCAGGTCTTTTCGTTTCTTTGGGACTGGTATTATTCTAGCTTCCTTCCATGCCTGTGGGACTATTCCTCACTTCCAGCTGTAATTTAGGACTGTTCCGATCTGTAAGCAACCGTGAGTATGAACATTTTTTTCAGTTCTCATTTTCTCTTCATTGCTTTCATTTTTTCATCCTTTTGTTCTTCTCGTCATGTCGTCACCTTCTGATGTAGTCACAGGAGATCTCCTTGACTTATGGTGTGTTTGTGAATGTGTTTGTTTGCTGATGATGGCTAATCGCCGCAACGTCCTTATGTGTCTTAATTCTGTTATGTAAAGCTGCACTGCTTTGTGTCATTTTATATTGTTTACACTTTCACAGCTTTACCGCAGTTCCACCAAATGTTATTCATATAGTTCTATAGATGCATGCTTCAATCTCGAGCAGGCAAGCTATACATTATGTGTCTTACACTCCAACAACCCAACATTTTTCTGTTGAAAGCCTACCCTCCGCGACAGTGCCGAAAACTACAGGGGGAATACATTATTTTACCAGTACCTAGGAGACGTCGTTCAGAACTCGTTCAGAAAGCAATGGCAAACTACTGAACGTAAAAACTTGCCTAGTAAAAATCAACAGCAGCTGAAAAATGCTGGTGTTGACTGCAACATCCTGTAAGGGAAAAGCAACATAATAAAAGAAGAATTTCCCAAGCCAGTAGAGCGTAACATGATTGCCAGATTGGAGGAACACCATGTTCCCTTTCACTAATCTCGTAAGTATGTATACTCTCTCCTCACAAATGCGCCCGTGTTTTACCTTGGCCCACAAGGGAAGCAAACAGTATTTCCATTGTAACCTACCAGACATGTCTTAAGAAGCGACTAAGAATGGTTGACGTGAGACTGGCTACCTGATCCCGTTGAAAACTGTAGATACAACAACTCCAGCAAATCCAAAATACGCGTACAGAGGGCGTGGCGTGAGTTGGTTAGCCGGCCTTTGTTCTATAATGAACGGAAAAGTAAAAGAAAAGGATGCAGAACCAGTCCAGCTTAGAGGAAATTCCCCACACCTCTTCTTCTAACGGTTATCGTTTGTAACTTTTACAGTAAACCAGTGTTTATCCATGTTTGGTACATACATGTGTCTGTCTGTCTCTCTGTCAGTCATTGGTTGGTCAGTCAGTCTGTCAGCCAGCCTGCATGTCTATCTGTCTCTTTCTTTCTTTTTTCTTTCTTTCTTTCTTTCTTTCTTTCTTTCTTTCTTTCTTTCTTTCTTTCTTTCTTTCTTTCTTTCTTTCTTTCTTTCTTGCTTTCTTTCTTTCTTTCTTTTTTCATTATTTCTTTCTATAATATTCTCCGATATTAACAGAGTCAGTTATATCCAAGTTATACTCATCATCTCATCTCATCTCATCATGTTCCTCTTGTACCTTGCGGTGTCGAGGTGAAGTATAAACATCTTGAGAGTGCCCGATTATGGGCTTCATGTATCGATATTCCCATGGACTCTGCTATTCCCTCCATTCAAAGTTTACGTGGTCGGCCTCTCCCTCTGTTTCCATCTGGTCTGTACATCATTGCTTGTTGTGGTATGCTGCTTAATGGTAACCTGCTTGCATGGCCAAACCATTTGACTTGCTGCTTTCTAATAAAATCTAGTGCTGCTATAACTCCCACTTTAGTCCTGATTTCTTCATTTCTGATCTTATCTCTTCTTGATACGTTGAGTATTCTTCTCAGGAATCTCATTTCTGTTGTGATTTTTTAGGTTTGGCATTGGTATCATAAAGTTGGTAGGAAGATTGTGTTGTAAAGTGCTTTCTTAGTAGTTATTGATACATGTTTGTTCTTTAGTATTGGTGCCATTTGTCCAATGAGTTGGTTTGCCTTATTGCATCTATTTTCAATCTAGTCTTCTGATCTGCCATTTGATGATATTATACTTCCTAGGTACTTGAAACTCTTTACTTGATTCAAGGGATGTTCGTTTAGGTGAATTGTTGTTGTTTTTTCTTCTTTAGTTATAGTCATTACCTCTGTTTTGCTTGTGCTAATTTTCATGTTATGTTCCCTACACATTTTTATTAGACTATTCATGTGGTCTTGTAATTCAGCTTCTGATTTTGCTAATACTGCTTGTTCGTCCGCAAACAGGAGTTCTTTAATGGTTTGATTTGAAGATGGTTCTTCTTCTGTGTTCTCGTTATGCGGTGTTCATGCGGTATTTGTTTGGCTGGTTTCTTTACATGTGTTGTCTATATATGTTATGAACAAGAGAGGAGACAGGGCACAACTTTGTACTCCAGATCTAATGGTGAAGGGTTCTGAGTGTCCTCCAGTTGCTCTCACTATGCATCCACTGTTGTTGTAAAGGCTTCTACATAGGTTTGTTAGATGTGTACTCACTCCATATTGTTTAAGGATTTCCCATAGCTTGTTTCTATCTACTCTTTGATCAGTACCCTCCTAATTTTCGTCGTGGCCTTCAAAGAGAAAGGAAGCAAGTACACAACTTTGCTTAATTGAACCCTTGATTTCAATCTCTTCTGAAGTTGTACCATCAAACTTGATTATACCCGTTATGCATGTGTGGAACGATTACACAATGGACAGAAGAGTTTGCGGGCAGCCGATCTTCTTTAGTGCCTTTAACAGACCCTCACGATTGAGCAAATCAAATGCCTTTGTTTCTTCTAACAGTAACCCTTTTGTGTAACGCAAGTGAACATACACACATTTGTTTAACCTATTGATATTAAGTCAGATATTTCACTTTCAAAGTCTGGTCTTGGTCAGATATGACTGAGCTACCGTATAACAGTAGACGGTACGACCTGCTTTCTGTTAGCTCTAAATGTTTGGCGATGGGCATCAAACCCGACACCCTACAGTGTGCCAACGGCTTCAGGCAGAGGATCGCAATTAGGAGGGAACAATTGTTGACCTAGTGAGAGTAAATGCAGCCTAACGAATAAATGCAATGAGAGGGCAAAATAAATAAACATGCTTTCTCTACTGGGGTTTACCCCGTTGGCTATGTTGCCACTCAAATCAACTAACCACTTTGTTACCGTGATACATCTACCGATAAAAACAAACCAATAATAACAAACGTTTTAATGTGATTACAACAAGGAAAGCAACTTTCAGTTTTGTTTAATTTATTATGTATCACATATATCTGTGACAGGATTTATGTTGTACCCTCTTAGAGCTTCTGTGTGTCTGCCTGCCTGTCTCTCTCTCTCTCTCTCTCTCTCTCTCTCTCTCTCTCTCTCTCTCTCTCTCTCTCTCTCTCTCTCTCTCTAAAACACAAATTTAAGTGTAAGCTATGTCCTGGGCATATGTTATGTATAAAAATGAACCACGTCGAATGATAATGGTAAAATATTGCCTTGAAATATTACCAACTTAGGTCAAATACATTCTTACAAATGAAATAAGACAATGAATATAATACAATATACAGATAGCAAAGCCCGTTAGAGTAACCACTAGGAGGCCGTACTGAAAATGTAAAGAGCGGGCAAGCTTTCGAGGGATCGACGAGTCCGTACTTGGTCCGCCAACTGAGGTTAAGACTGGTCACCTTTTTCTTTGTGCATCCAAGCCTACAAAGTGTGATTGTCCTAGCAAATCACAGACCCATAGCCGGGTCAGGCTTGGGGAACTGATTTTTTATACATATAGCAAAGTGAAGCAAGCGAAAGTTAACAGACATATTTAATACATTACAAGCAGCTTAATATTGCTTAAAGTACAACGTGTCACTAAAAGTTAGTATCATGTCCATTAATGGATGTCGCAATTAACCCCGGCATTTGTTAGCTGTTTGTGATTTACTAGACAAGTTTGCGCTCAGTCGTTTGCCACTGCTTTCTGAACGATCGTGGTCTGCTTCCAAATCGCCTACAGCTAATTCCGAACGCGCTATGTGGGATTACGAATGACGTTCTCTATCCCTTCGCTACAGACACCGGCCGTGCGTCACTAGATGTGTCCAAAAGACTGCTCCAAATGCCCCATACATAACTTAGAATGACCGCACCAATTCTAGATTAACGAAATAACTTGTGTCTAGTCAAGTCTAGACTTGAACTCTCCAAGCCTAGATTAACGAAATAACTTGTGTCTAGTCAAGTCTAGACTTGAACTCTCCATGCCTAGATTAACGAAATAGCTTGTGTCCCTATCCAGTGTTTCTTCAGGTCACTTCTGATTGCGTGTGTCTTTGTGTGTGTATGTGTGTGTGTGTGTGTGTGTGTGTGTGTGCCCACGCGCATATGTGTGTGCGTGTGTGTGTGTGTGTGTGTTTGTGTGTGTGTGTGTGTGTGTGTGTGTGTGTTGATACAGAGTGAATGTAACGACGAATTGTGCTTCAATCAAAAGATCAAAGATATAAAATTTACATAAAATGGAATATGTGATGGTCCAAGCACATTACACTTCAATAGGAAGCAAAGCAAGCAGCAACATATCCGAAAACAGAAGCTGAAAGGAAACACAATAAAGACCGCAAACACATCACGTCAACAGACAGTTGGAAGAGGCCTGGAAAACTTTATTTTTCTTCAAGTAATCAAGAAGCACACCATAGACCCATAACAGGTTCAGACTAAAAGCTGGATTTTTTTTAAAACTGCAAATCAAAGCAATAAGTCATTGAATGTAAGAAAGAGAGAAAGTGAATCTTGGAATATTAATGAGCAAATTAGTAAGAACTTTGAAGCAACTGAGATGTGGTTCCTGAAGCGAATATTACGAATTCCTTGGACTGCCAGTGTAACTATCTGCTTGAAAGACGCTAATGAAACTACGAGTAGAAGATTATATTCAACAATAAGAATGAGACAAACAACTTTCTTTGGTCGTGTGATGAAAAGAGAGACATTGTCGAACACTGTGTTGCCTGGAAAGATCAAGGGGAAGAGAGGCAGAGATAGACAAAGAGAAATGATGCTGGATGGACTGAGATGGTGGCACGGAGGAATATCATCAGCAGAGTTGATCCAGAACAACAAAGGCCGAGTTCTGTGGGAAGTCATGAATCTACGCCAGCTGGCAAGGCACTTGATGATGATGACACCAAAGCAAGAGTAGTTTTAATTCATTACACAGTTTAATATTCTTTAAAACTAAATATTGCATAACTTGTATTATAACGAACGTCACCAGAAGTGTCCAAAACATTGCTCCAAATGTCCGATACATCACTTAGAATGGCTACACCATTTGAACTTTCTATGTCTATATCAGGGGTCACCAAACTTTTTTCACGGCGGGCCGGATAAGCTGAGAAAATGACGAGCGCGGGCCGGATAGTCATTCTGTACAATACTTGCGCCGGTTCGTAATCCCGTATACCCGCCTTCGAAACACAGCTGCGGGCGATTTGGTAGCAGACAAAGTTGCGCTGGTTTTTACGCTATGTTATGGGTACCTGTCGTTCAGATGGTAAACTACTGAACATAAACTTGCCAAGACATCACCAACAGCAAACAATAATGGTGTTGACTGCAAACGTCCTTTAAAGGATATGCAACCAATTTTAAACATAATTGCAAGCTAGAACGAAAGCTCTTGAAAAAACACGAAAAACTAAGTTAATCATGGGAAGGGTACGCAATACACAAAAAACAAAGACAACCAACATATTTATTTACTAAACAAAGTTAACAAAGAAGGCGACGTTAGCAAAAAGATAGTTACATCAGACCTAATGTGCACATATCCGAACCTCACAAACTAAGCATCAAAAGAGATTAGGCAGATTTGTGAAACTGACGTGTGGCTTTCAAAATACCATCAATGTTTGGTTTGGAATTGCTGCATCCAATCAAGAGAATTGTTTTCAAATGTTCATCAGTCAATCTCGTTCGATGTGGTGACTTCACAGACTTTCTTTTTGAAAATGTTTGCTCACAGACGTACGTTGTTCCAAACACTGAGGCTATATCAGCGCCAAATTTCTTAAGTTTCGGAAACTCAACATCAGATAAGCAGCGGTGCAATTCAACATGGTTTCCTTCTCTGTGCTTCTCTTTCAACAAGTCATTTGCTTGCAAATCAGTGAGCGAGTCCAACAGTAGTTCAACGGGCACATCATCAAGGTTACAATCAAACGGATTCTGGAACAGAAGAATGTCACTCACAATACAGTCAAGATCTGAAAATCTCTCCAACCGCTTTGAAACAGTGAAAATGAGGAAAGTTTTCTCCTTCCAGTTGTGCTTCCAACAATGACAGCTTTCTCCGAAATCCTTTGATGGTTCTGTAGAGATCACAGACGAGGTAAACCTTTCCCTGAAGTTTCAAGTTCAGTTCATTCATATCGACCAAACAAGACAACTTTGACAGCCAGGTAGGATCTGACAGCTGTGAATCAGCTCTATCTTTTTCAGTGAGGAAAACATCTATTTCGTTTCGGAGCTTGTAAAAACGAAGCAGGTCTTTACCGCAGCTGAGCCACCTGACTGACGTGTGATAAGGCAAGTCACATAAATCAGAATAAATTTCTTCAAGAAAAGCCTGGAACTGACGGTGATTTAGTGCATGTTCCCAAATTAAGTTCACAGCAGAAACGGCTGGTTTCAATACACAATCAATATCTAAGTCTTCCCACAGAGTACTTGCGGATGTATGATGCAGTGTATGAACAGAGAATTTGCAAATCTTCCAACTGAGTCCTGATCTACCCTACCAGACCATTCTTCACTCCAGCCATGTTTTTTTCCTCCATCAACTGTAACACCTCGTAACTGATTCCACTGAAGGTTATAGTCTTGCAAAATTGTTTGCACTTCCACGAAAATGTCTTTCCCAGTTGTTGTTCCATGCATGAAGCAAACGGACGCCAACTCTTCCGTTATCTAAAGTCCAAATTGACACCACGAATGAACACGAGAATACCAACAAGTTCTTAGCTTTCTCGCGTATCTGTAGCACTATGTTCTCTCTAAGTTCTTCTGTTCTCCGCACAACAGAACTTGCCGAAAGGCTGATAGTTCCAAACAAATCGGCTTTCTCAGGACACAAGTCATTTGCTACTTCGATCATACACTCTTTGATGAAGTTGCCATCAGTAGACTGCTTTCTTCGCTTTACCATCGTATGCACTGTTTTGTAACTTGTACGAGTGACAGATTCATTTTCAGCAAATTTTCTCGTGTAGAGATTTCTTTGTGTTTTAAAACCACGTTTAATGGACTCATATTTATCAGAGCGTAACTTTCCAGAAAACTTGTAATATGTTGATAGATGTTTTGTTTCGTAGTGACGCCGAAGATTGTAATCTTTCAAAACGGCAACACTTTCGCTGCATATTACGCAATTGGTTTTCTGGTCCTTTGTTTCCACAAAGAAATACTTTACTCCCTATTCTTCATTGAAAAATCGACACTTGGCGTCCACTTTTCTTTTCCTATTAGCCATAATTAAGGGTGAAGTACACGGGATCTGAAAATGAAAAAAGAGACATTAAATTAGAAACATAATTAAAATCCTATTGAAACACAGAAAAGCAGAGGACTATGGGTCACTGGTGAAGCTACGGCTCAGT
>JACEFZ010005934.1:210000-272500 GCA_014155875.1 Cepaea nemoralis | reverse complement strand
GTTCAAACACCACCCCATGCGTTCCTCTTTTTGGTGGTCGGTCAACATCCGTGGTACCCACTGTGAACACACCTTCCGATATTGCAGTTTCTTACGAACTACATTTCGAATTATTCCAATTGACACATCAAATTCTTTCGTTAGCAAATGTATGCTTCAACAACGGAGTGGCACGACCGGGTTTCAAATAAACGCTCATAATATGACATTTTTATGCTGTTTGCTGCTTTATTGCCTCTATTTATACTTGTAGTTCACTTACCTATCACTGTCGAACAAAGAAATCCTTGTTACATACCTATGAAATGGATTACTGGCAAAAAGAAGTAAATAATTCTGGAGCATCGGACCTGTGTTGACAGCCGGACGCATCTGAGGGAGGGAAAGATGCGCGCTCGCGTGTGTGTGTGTGCCATGGAAACCAAGGTAACGTCAGAGCGTAGGCGGCGCTACCAAGAGCCGGGAAAGGACTTGGGATGGCGCGAAATAAGCACACATTACAATCAACAAGAAAATCTAGATACAATAATTTATAATTGAAAATAGTAAATATAAAACACATAGCAGTCAGGTCTCCGCACGTGTGAAAATCTTCTATTATTCTAAACATAATATTTAAATTTCAATTGTAGCACAACGTCCCGTGTT
Source organism: Cepaea nemoralis (assembly GCA_014155875.1). Taxonomy (NCBI): domain Eukaryota; kingdom Metazoa; phylum Mollusca; class Gastropoda; order Stylommatophora; family Helicidae; genus Cepaea; species Cepaea nemoralis. The sequence goes on along the minus strand of JACEFZ010005934.1, from coordinate 271,852 downwards.
CCATACGTTATATCAGACTAGTTGACGTACCGTCGGCGGGCCGGATGAAATGCCGTCGCGGGCCGGATCCGGCCCGCGGGCCGTAGTTTTGTGACCTCTGGTCTACAGTGATAATGTGTCTATTCCGGCATTGCTTGTGAATAGGAAATTTGATGTTGTCATGTCAGTTGGCTTCGCCTACAGTGATGAAGTGTCTATTCCCGCACTGCTCTTGAATAGTCCCCCACGCCCCTTATCCACAAACCCCCCCCCCCCCCTCCATCTCCGCCATCTTATAGTCCACTTCATTGCCATTTGTATGTCCTTCGCAGGATGTGGTAGTCACCACCAGCATTATCTCTGCTTTCTGTGACTTCTTGTTTGGTTTGCATGGGGTCGTTTCTCATTGCGTTTTTAACTACCGTCACTTGTGAACTTGGCGGAATTGCGTACTGCATCCGTTACATCGCAACAGAGTTACACATCCATATTTTTCTATTCGCTCTCCTGGGCGCACCCTGATCCCCCTAGCGCGGGTTCCCTCACCGGTTGAATTAACCAATCACCGAGTTTCTGGCTGTACTGACCTTTAGGCAGTTGACCCTTTTCACAACATCCGTTCCATTCCAGCCTTGGATAGCCGTCTCAAGCTTGGACGCAGATGAGTTGATATTTAGACATTCATGTAGTGTCGATCGTGTATTAGTTAATCTATTTTTGTTTGTTTGTTCTGTGCTGACGAAGGCTTTGGCCGCAACGTCCATTGTTTTTTGTAGTTGTGCTTTGGTAAAACTCTCAACCTACTTCTCGTTTTTCAGTGATTCATTCATTGCTCATGAATAGGACAGTTGATGTTGTCGTGTCAGTAAGTCTTCGTCTACAGAGACTAACGACGATAATGCATATATTCCGGCATGGTTCATGAAAAGGACAGTTGATACCCTCTGACGTGTCTTAACCTTGTCGTGGCAGAGGAGCTTGCGTGTTCTAATGACCCCATGATCTATGCCGATGGTAGCCCTGCAACTGGTAGGGTCTCACATGTCGGAAAGATCAAGGAATAGGAACCAGATCAAGACAGACATATCTGCTGCCTTGCAGGTAGACGGGACAGTCAAAGGCTTGGGAGAGCATACCCGAAAAATGCTTGTCGAAATAGGATGCACAGAGCCACAGGCTTGCTGGAACAGTGCAACATAACTCAATCCATGGTGTCACAAATAATAAATTACTCAGGTGCTAGTCCCTTGAAGTCCTATCACGCAGTGATAATGCCAGACTCCCCCCCCCCCCCCTGCCTCGAGGGGTGGGTGGGGGCGTCAACCCCATACTACTGGTGGTCACCTTTCCCTGTGCTGTGGAGTCAAGGCACAGATGTGCAGGATAAAAGCTTTGACCAAACACCCCCCCCCCCCCAGACGCTCAACATACTACAGTGGAATGCCGAAGGAGTTTCTAACAAGAAAGTCTCCCTTACAAATCGTCTTCATAAAGATAAGAATAGATGTGGCATGCATTCAAGAGACACACCTCAACGCCAATCGCAGATTCTCAATCTGAGGATATCGGGCCACACGTTTCGACCGCGAAGGACACAAAGGAGGAGTTCTAATACTTACAAGAAATACAATACCTTGCAGCGAACTATCTGTGATCTCTGACAACCAAACGGAAATTATAGGTGTTGATATAATGATAAATGACGTGAAAATAAGAATTTACAATCTGTATAGCCCAGCAGGTAAGGATCTTACACTTTCAAACATGAAAATGACTGACACAAACTGCATTATTGCCGGAGACGTTTTAATAGCCGTTCAGAAAGATTGAGGATACCCAGATACTGACAAAACATGAGATGAAGTGGAGGACTGGGAAATAGACTCAAATCTCCATATACTCAACACAGCGGATGACACACCAAGCTTCTACTCTAGAAGATGGTTTACCACTTCTACTTCCAGACTTAACTTTCTGCACAGGAGATATCCTCCACACAATCGATCGCCATGTGCTTGACCAATTAGCAGGTAGAGACCACAGACCAATCAAGCTTATAATGAATATGGAGTATGTTTTACAGGAGCAAAAGCCTTTTGCATCGCTGGAATTACAAACGACCTTGCTTGCTTGCTTGAGTTCGCTGGCTGTGAACTGCTGCGTGAAGTCCTGTATTTCGGCTGAAGACATTTTGTTGTCCAACATCTGTGTGATGTCATACCGGAGTGAGGGGTGCGTGAGTATCTGTTGTCCCATGTCTGGCTTATTGGTGTGAAGTCTGGTTTGTCTTCACCGTGCAGGCAGATCCTCTCCGACTTCGGAAGAATCAGCGATCCTACTACGTTAGGGACATTTTGCCCAGGACGCACGACTAGGACGTGCTAGTATGTCTTGGCAAGTATAGAACCTGACCCTGGTGCCTTGGAATCACCTCTGCATCCCACAAACGAGCTGATTGGGACAGATTTGCCATACTAAAAGAAACATATTGGGAAAATATAAATACACGACATGGCAACATGAAACAAATAGTGGAAAGTTTAAACAAAGCAATAATACAGGCGGCCATTGCGTCCATACCAAGAGGAGTGAGGAAACATTACAAACCCAACTGGACTGAAGAACTACAAATTTTGAAGGACAAAGTTGAAGATGCCAGGAAGACAGCAGAGAGAGAACAAACAACTGAAGTGAAAATCTCTCTCAAAGCCACCTCTGCAAAGTAGAAAAGAACAGTATATCAAACAAGAAATTGTTGGAGGGAAAAAAATAGAAAACCTGAACCTTGACATGGAAACAAACTATGGAAACTAGTGAAAGTCATGAACAATGAAGGACTCAGAAGAAAAAAAATAACATTTAAACAAGGAAATGCCTTGCTTACAGGAAACAAAGGTTGCAAATGCACTGATGGAACACTTTGCTAGTGCAAACCACACTGAATATTACAACCGAACAGAAGAAAGCAATCAAATAAACAGACACATCATAGTAATACAGAGACAGCAGCAAATTGCAAATCTAAAAGTGGAAGAAATAGAACAGGCAATGAATACCACAAAAAAAAAATAATAAATCACCAATAAATGGTGAAATGACAAATGAAATAATAATATGACTAGGCACTAAAGCAAAAACAAAGAACCTACTAGCAGTCCTAAATTGCAGCTGGAAGAGAGGAATAGTCCCACACGTATTGAAGGAAGCTATATTAATACCAGTCCCACAGAAAGGAAAAGCCCAAGAAGAACCAAATGGCTATCGACCTATCATTCTGATTAGCTGTGTAACAAAATTTATGGAACGCATAATGCCAGATGCTATCATGGCATCTGGAAGAAAACCAATTCTTAACACAACACCAAGCAGGATTAAGAAAGTACAGATCCACTGAAGATCAAAACATCTATATAGCTCAGGAAATACAGGATGCCTTCCAAGAGAAAAAGCACACACTAGCGGTCTGGATAGATTTTGAAAAAAGTATTTAATAAAGTATGGAAGGAAGGACTGAAAGTAAAACTGCAAAAATGCATGTTTGTGGGGAAATGTATAAATTGATCAGCCACTACCCTGAGAACAGAACTGCCAGGACAAAAGTACAAGGACAAACCAACAAAAAGATGCTGTTGGAGCGAGGTGTTCCCTAGGAGGAGGTTTTTCACCAACATTATTCCTAGCATATACGCGTGGAAGTCAATAAGTAAGTCACAAATGGCTGTAGAAAAATAACTAAATATGATAACAACATGATACCAGTTTATTTGTATACATACATTGTCCCTTTATTTCTCAACATAATTCCATCAACATTGATGACCTTATCCCATTGTTTTATGAGTCCTCCCAAATCGGCTGCATAGCAATGCGTGCTCTGTTTTCTAAATTACGTTTTCACTTTACATTCAACTTCGGCGTCATTCGCGTCCTTGAGAAAATTTTCTACCCAGTCATGCACCGCTTTATGGGACAAACATTTGTCAGCATAAACAGGAAGTACTTCCTTATGCATGTCATTTGCAGGCGGTCCTTTTGCCCACAAATAAAACAGCACGTTGAGCTTTGGGTGTAAACTCCGTAAGTACAGTCGCCATTTTATTTATGCGCTGCGTATGTGCATACGGCACCTAGCTCCACCTGACGAACGGGAATATAAAGTTCGATGTTGTTGTCACCTAATGACACCTGTAGAAAACACCAACTACATTTACCTGCCATCCTACAGAACTTTGTGACTTACTTATTGACTCGCCTTCGTATAAATGCCATCACATAAAATATTCCAGCCAGAGTACACACATCCTCCTTTGCAGATGACCTAGCCATATGGACATCTGAAGAATATACTAATACAGCTAACAGCAGAATACAGCAAGCCTTATTGGCGCTAGAGGACTTGTCAAAATCATGGCTAGTGAAGATAAGTAAGGGGAAAACAACATGCACAGTGTTCTCCCTCTCAAATAAAACTCAGCAACCTAAGCTGGTATTGAATGGAAAAATATTTCGCCATGAAGTAAATATAAATTATCTAGGATTCACCTGTGATCGTCGCCTGACATGGAAGACACACGTTGAGAAAAATCGAACACGAGCAAGGCAAAGACGGAAATCATAGAAAAAGCTTGCTGGTACAATTTGGGGAGCAGATGAGAAAGTTCTCAAGAAGTTATATATATATATATACTGAACGGGTGAGGCCAGTACTTGAATATGGTATCGCAGCTTGGGCAATAGCAGCTAAGTCAAGCTTTGACAAAATAAGTAGAGTCCAAAATCAAAGAATGCGGATCATAACTGGAAGCCTGAAGACAACGCCTATTAACGAACTAGAAAAGATCAATTGACTTATTTATACAACTAACTTACTTATTTTATTTCTCTGATTGTTTCTCTGCTTGCGACAGATTATAATCTACGTGATCATAAGATCAGCTGATTGAGTTTGTTGACTTGTTGAAATTTCTAGATTTATTCAATTTTTTTCAATATGTGTGTGTGGTGTGTGGGGGGGGGGGGGGGGGGGGGGGGGTTACGTTCCTTGTTCAGTTAATTCATGAATGTTTATTGCGTTTATTCTTATATTTTCTTACACATGGCTCATTGCCATTGCTGGCTGCATTACTAATTAATCATCATAGTCACTTCATATTATTTCATTACTAGCTGACCCGGCCCGGCTTCGCCCAGACCCTGGTGGGGAGCATCTCATTTAATTCATATAAGTAGTCATATAAGTTCTCGTTCCCGTTACCGACAATCTGTCTGTCTGTCTGTCTATCTGTCTGTCTGTCTGACCCGGCCCGGCTTCGCCCAGACCCTGATGTGGAGCATCTCATTTAATTCACATAAGTAGTCATATAAGTTCCCGTTCCCGACTATCTATCTGTCTGTCTGTCTGACCCGGCCCGGCATCGCCCAACTCCTAGTGGGGAGCATCTCATTTAATTCATATAAGTAGTCATATAAGTTCCCGTTCCCGACTGTCTGTCTGTCTGTCTGTCTGTCTGTCTGTCTATCTATCTGTCTGTCTGTCTGTCTGACCCGGCCCAGCCCATGGCGGAGAGCATCTCATTTAAATCATATAAGTAGTCATATAAGATCCCGTTCCCGACTATCTGTCTGTCTGTCTGTCTTGGGTAAATGGAGGAGGGAGGAGGAAGAGGGAGGTGGAGGAGGGAAGAGGAGGGAGGAGGAGGGAGGAGGAGGAGACAGGAGACAGGAGGAATAGGGAAGAATAGGAGGGAGGAGGAGGGATTAGGAAGAGGAGGGAGGAGTAGGGTGGAGGAGGAGGGGGAGGAGGAGGGAGGAAGAAGAGGAGAGGGAGGAGGGAGAGGGAGGAGGAGGGAGGAGGAGGAGAGAGTAGGAGGAGGGAGGAGGCGGAAGGAGCAGGAAGAGGGAGGAAGAGGGAGGAGGAAGAGGGAGAAGGAGGAGGGAGGAAGGAGGAGGGAGGAGGAAGAGGGAGGAGGAGGGAGAAGGAGGGAGAAGGAGAACGCAGGAGGAGGAGGAGGAGAGGGAGGAGGAGGAGGGAAAGGGAGGAGGAGGGAGGAGGAGGAGAGAGTGGGAGGAGGGAGGAGGCGGAGGGAGAAGGAAGAGGGAGGAAGAGGGAGAAGGAGGGAGGAGAAGGAGGGAAGAGGATGAGGGGGAGGAGGAGGAAGAGGGAGGAGGAGGAATGTGAAAGGAGGAGGAGGGAGGAGGTAGAGGGAGGAGGAGGAGGAGGGAGGAGGAGAGAGAGAGGGAGAGAGGAGGAGTGAAGGGAGGAGGAGGAGGATGAGGATAGAGGGAGGAGGAGGAAGAGGGAGGAGGAGGAATGTGAGGGAGGAGGAGGATGAGGAGGTAGAGGAGGAGGAGGAAGGAGGAGGGGAGGAGGAGGGAGGAAGAAGGAGGAGGAGGAGGAGGGATGAGGGGGAGGAGGGAGGGGAGGAGGAGAAGGGAGGAGAAGGGAGGGGAGAGCGAAGTAAGGAAGGAAGCGGAGGGCGAGGAGGTAGGAGGAGGAGGAGGAGGAGGAGGAAGAGGGAGGAGGAGGGAGGAGGAAGAGAGTGGAGGACGGTAGGAGGAGGGAGGAAGAGATAGGCGCGAGAGGAAGAGGAGGGAGGAGGAGGAGTAGGGAGGAATAGGAGGGAGGAGTAGGGATTAAGAGAAGGAGGGGGGAAAGGGGAGAATGAGGAGGGAGGAGGAGGGAGGAGGAGGAGGAGGAGGAGAGGAAGGAAGGAGGAGGAGGGAGGAGGAGGAGGAGGAGGGAGGAGGAGGGGTGAAGGAGGAGGAGGAGGGAGGAGGGTGAAGGAGGAGGAGGAAGAGGAGGAGGGGGAGGAGGGAGGGGAGGAGGACGGAGCAGGAGGGAGAAGGAGAACGCAGGTGGGGGAGGAGGAGGAGGAGGAGGAGGGAGGAGGAGGAGAGAGGAGGAGGAGGGAGGAGGTGGAGGAGAAGGAGGAGGGAGGAAGAGTAGAAGGAGGGGGAGAAGGGAGGCAGGGGGAGGAGGAGGAGGAATGATGAGGAGGGAGGAGGAGGAAGAGGGATGTGGAGGAAGGAGGAGGGAGGAGGTAGAGGGAGGAGGTAAGAGGGAGAAAGGGGAGGATGGAGGGGAGAGAGGAGAGGAGGGCAGGAGGAGAAGGGAGTAGGAGGGATGAGGAGAAGGGAGGAGGTAGGGAGAAGGCGGGGAGAAGGAGGAGGGAGATGGGAGGAGGGGAGGAGGTAGAGGGAGGAGGAAGAGGAGGAGGGTGGAGGGAGGAGGTAGAGGGAGGAGGAGGGAGAAGCGGTAGGGAGTAGGAGGGAGGAGGAGGGAGAGGAAGAGGGATGAAGGAGAGGGAGATAGGAGGAGGGAGGAAGGAGAGGAGGAGGGGGAGGAGGTAGAGGGAGGAGGAAGAGGAGGAGGGTGGAGGGAGGAGGTAGAGAGGAGGAGGAGGGGAGGAGGTAGAGGCAGGAGGAGAAGAGAGGAGGAGGGAGTTTCGCCATTCCGAATTCATACTCGTCTAGGTCTGTGATTTCGGTCCTTCCATTGATTGTTCTTCCCTTCTACACGACTGTAGATAACTTCCTTACACATAAAACGATGAATTGGTATTGATATTGCCGTGGCATGGAGGCATATATATCAGCAACAGAGTTGAACGCCTACGCCAGCCGGCACGGCACTTGATGATGATGATGATTGCCGTGTGACGATTCTGTGTAGTCACGTCATTTTCTTCCCTTTCCCTAGCGTTTTGGTTCGGGGATTCTTTCATCATCATCATCATATATTTACGTAAGTATTTTGGGAATGGGAGGAGGGAGGAGGAGGAAGAAGAAAAAAAAATACGACAGTGGGCTGCGCTGGAATGAAAGGAAAACGTGTAGATAATTTCATCTCAATCGCGAGCGCATAAAGGACACATGGACAGACAGCAGACAGACAGACAGACGGAGATCGCAATTTTTATATAAGATATGTCTTCTTTTTGTTTATACGTACACATATATTTTCATTTTAATAATTTAAATATTGTTTTCGCCCATTATGTCTTTATGTATCCATATGATCATTTCTCTGCATCCTTTCTCTATTTATGACGTACTTGTATCTTCCCTTGCTTTATGATACAATAATATGTTATACAGTATAGGCATACATATGCATAGTATTACATTTTAATAATTTTAATATCGTTCGCATATTATTATTGAGATCATAGTACACTCCATTCACGTCCTTTAGTTTAATTTTCTGTTGTATTAGCTGTTTCTAAACGACTTATGTCGATGTATTATCGATATATTGCCTTGCATTTACATTGGCTTATACAGCGAGATATGCGACACACCTGTTATTGTACTTCCAGTAGCTTAATTTTTCATTTTTATATAAAAGCAAAGTAGAGGACTCTTTTCCTCGTCTTGAGGCATAAGTGACAGCCCCATAATTGTATAAACAAATCTGCACTCGATGGGAGAAATTAGACATAGATAGTCACGTATTTTTTCCATCACATTATTAGGAGAAATATACTGGCAATCTTAGTCACAACTGGCAAGATTGAGGTTGGGGGGGGGGGGGGACGAGAAATAAAGCCGATAAAATAACTGGATGTCTTGATCACATTGCATGACCTAGACATGAACCATATAGATGGTCTGATACTATTGTATCATGTGAGATTTCGATCCACGACCGCTGACGATTAACGGCACGGCACATGATGATTAATCGATGGTCGATATGATCAATATACGAAAGCCACCTTGATTTTCCAGGACATTTCCTATTACCCATTTCAGGCTGAGTCACTTGAGATTCCAGGTCAGTGGGAAAAAAAAAAGATTCCCGATGGGACATTATAACCTTAACAATAATCAGTTGTCTGGTGTACTGGGCAGCAGGGAAATATTAGTATCCAAGATTAGGAACTTGAAAAGGCCGTGGTTATCCGAGAATCGCCGTAGCGTGACCACAATTGTTGATGGCTGTTGATTACTACTGAATCACAGGATCCGCCGTAGAGAACGCCCATCGTAGACTTACTGTATTGTTCGATAAGCTAAGATAAAACATATAAACGCTACCCTCTTAATTTCCGGATGGAAAGTTGTGCTACAAACGGTATTTCAGCAACTAGGGTCAAAAGTTCATTCACACATCGCTGAACTTGTTGTTGATGGTGTCTTTCGACCTCTTTCTTGTTTATACGGGAAACTGGAACACAATCAAAAGCGAAATATTGGCTTTCCCGTCCGTCAAGAAGGCATTGGAATGTGAAAACGCCAAACCATTTAATTGCCATTGACGTCAGAGGAACCGGATGTGCCTGTGAAATCATGCCATAGTTATCTGTTGAAAAACAACTGGCCCAAGTGAATCTTATACAGCACAGGGGTCCTGAAAACCCTTCAGATACATTTCTCATTTACGTACTGCGTTTTAACTGGGGAAAACATCAGGGCCAAAATCATTAGTTGTTATTGTTGTTATTATGAAAGGGCATCGCTGTGTGAATGTTAATTTTAAAATTAAATAGACTACGGAACTTTCCTCATACACAACTAAACTAATTTTCTCTCAGAAGCAGTGTATAGGCCTATCTCCTGGCTAAGGAGTTGCGGAGGCGATTCATCAGCCCGCTTACCTGCGTTCGAAACACAGCCGCGACCGATTTAAGTAGCAGACCGTGGTCGCACTGGGTTTTAAGGAATTGGTCTGAGAGCCGGTCGTTCAGAAAGTAATGGCAAACTACTGAACGTAAACATGCCAACACATCAACAACAGCAGTAAAAAGGACATATAAAAACAAAGAAACAAAAAAGCAATGTATCTCATATCATATCATCTTATCATGTTTCTCTTGTACCTTGCGGTGTCGAGGTGAAGTATAAACTCGTGAGAGTGCCCGATTATGGGCTTCATGTATCTATATTCCCATGGCCTCTGTTATTCCCTCCGTCCAAAGTTTATGTGGTCGGCCTCTTCCTCTGTTTCCATCTGGTCTGTACATCATTGCTTGTTGTGGTATGTTGTTGAATGGTAACCTACTTGCATGGCCAAACCATTTGACTTTCTGCTTTCTAATAAAATCTAGTGCTACTATAACCCCCACTTTAATCCTGATTTCTTCATTTCTGATCTGATTTCTTCTTGATACGTTGAGTATTCTTCTCAGGAATCTCATTTGTTTTGTTGTGATTTTTCTTTTCTCATTTTCTGTCATTGTCTAAGTTTGGCATTGGTAGCATAGAGTTGGTAGGAGTATTGTGTTGTAAAGTGCTTTTTTAGAAATTATTGACGCATGTTTGTTCTTTAGTATTGGTGCCATTTGTCCAATGAGTTGGTTTGCCTTATTGCATCTATTTTTGATCTCGTCTTCTGATCTGCCATTTGATGATATTATACTTCCTAGGTACTTGAAACTCTTTACTTGTTGCAAGGGATGTTCGTATAGGTGAATTGTTGTTGTTTTTTTCTTCTTTAGTTATAGTCATTACCTCTGTTTTGCTTGTGCTAATTTTCATGTTATGTTCCCTACACATTTCGTTTAGATTAGAATATTCATGTGGTCTTGTAATTCAGGTTATGATTTTGCTATTAGTGCCTGGTCATCCGCAAACAGGAGTTCACTAATGGTGTCACGAGATCGCCATGAGTTAACCAGATAATGAAAATACAGAAGTTTGCATTAACGGGATATTTTCTAGGCCACAGCGATTTTAACTAACAGAGTAAATACAGCTGCACGAGTACATCGGGTCAGCAAATAGTAAACATTGGGAAGTGTAGTGCGCTGAATCAGACACCGCGTTGACAGTTCAATAACAGATAGAATCACATTAGAATTGCCCCAGCTCAGTACATGGAACAGCCCTGTCTGTCATTTATAGTTCCGGACATCAGGCGGCTGGGATTGTCACCACTGAACAGAAGATTGACAGTTTATCAACAGGTTTGAAGTGCCCGACTAGGGAGAAAACGGTCAGAATGTCATTTGGTATTTCCCGACATCAAACAGAATGGCGGATTTGACTGTCACCACATGACAGAAAGTTGAGGGCTTGTTATTGGAAACAGTTGAACACCTGCAGGACATCAACAACGTCACGTGCACAATGTAAGGTTGTTTGGAAAACCCATGATTGGCAGCTTGTATCGAAACCTTTGTTGGAACTGCTACAGTAACTCTCTAGATTGTTTTGGATGTCAAAACCAGTGATGACAAATCTAACATTAATGGAGCAGGGAGGATGGATCCCTGACAAGGAAGGGTCTGCCCCAATATGCACCTGTGTGGGCATAAAGGAAAATGTCACGTGATCACTTTAGGAGTTGCCATTAAAAACCCGAGTTGGGACCAACTAGGCAACTTGAAAATGTGGATCCAGGCAGGACATGCTTGTCACTGCAGCAGTTAGAACATCTAACGTGTGAAGGAGATATTTGATTTAGTTTAAACGAGCCTGAATGGCTACCATTAGATGTAATTTAGTGTAACTGCAGTGCCCGTAAGGTATAACCTATTATAATTAGTTCTAATTAATGTAGACTGTAGCCTGGTTTTAAACTAAAATGTGATAATTAGCACTGGTAGTGGAAAACTAGCTAGAGTAGGGAAGTGATACTTGGCTGTTAGTTGAAATAGATTAGTGAAGTGTCGATAAGCTTACTAGTTGAGAATTGGCGTAATGAGGAATAATTGGGATATTCCAGTGGGTGCTCCCTGGTGGGGGGGGGGGGGGGGGGGGGGTTCCGCATTCTGTTGTTGGATTTTTTTTTTTGTCTTGGCCTGAGGATAACCTATGTGTTCAGTCATCTGTCCCTGATAGGTTCATTATATTTTCTGAGCGAGGCCGATGGCCCACGATCATCTAATAGAGATCAGTGACGGGGAGGCTATCACCGGTTATATGATTTATGTTACAGGTTTCCTCTTGTTGGAATGAAGAACACGAAACCAAGAGAAAACCCGATCCCGGATAAAGTTTGGCGCAGGAAGATTGGCCAGCAACTTTACAACAGAGATTAGGCTAGAGGAAGATGATCAACATTGCTCAGTGGAGCTGAATGGTATATGTATCCTACAGGATAAATACCGAATGAGTTTAGGTCATACCAGTTTTAACACACCAGTCGTGATGGATATTCAGTTCACTTATGACTAGAACAAAAATAAAGGACTTTATTGGAGTATAGACAATAACTGTTTAATAGTGAGAACTAGTGAACATTTATCAAGAGACAAAAAGTCTGTTCATAGGACAGTGTTTCATGTTTGTTTTCACTGCGCCGGAATTATGAAGCCGGAGTTTCTATAAACTATTAGGAACAGTTGCTGTTAGGAACTATAATAGTATTTTCCACAGATTATATATTTACATGGGATTCAGATCTCATGGTCATCAGAGTTCCTGGAGGAGGACATGTCTGGAGAGAAGGACACGACTTCGGTGAGGTCCCTTGTGATGAGTCTTGTGATGTCGTGTGATCCTTGCCATGATGTGTACACTATGATCCTGAACTTTGAAGGCTGACATAAACATTTATGTTATAGTACACGACACACATTTTCTTCGCATACACGTCTCATATACGTTACACTTTTCTTTTAATAAATTAATCTTTATTAATTTTTAGAAGCAAGAGTTGTTGAGTATGTTGCGTTGGGGAAGTATGAGAGGGGGCATAGTACGACAGTGAGAGAGTGATAGGAAAAGGTGTCCACGGGCTGATGGAGTGTGTTGGACGGAAGCTGGTGGATTCTCCAGGATATTGATAAGGGAAAAAATATTATAATGTGGGTGTTAACTCTCTTCACTCCAGGGACGACACTTTAAAGGAGGACACGACAAATGGTTAGATTTGCAGATGGTTCTTCTGTGTTCTCGTCATGCGGTATTTTTGCGGTGGCTGTTTGGCTGGTTTCTTTACATATGTTGTCTATATATGTTATGACCAAGAGAGGGGTCAGGACACAACCTTGTCGTATTCCAGATCTTATGGTGAAGGGTTCTGGCTGTCCTTCAGCTGCTCTCACTATGTATTCACTGTTGTTATATAAGCTTCTACATAGGTTTCTTAGATGTGTACTCACTCCATATTGTTTAAGGATTTAACACAGTGTATAGCGTACGTAAATATAAATGTATAGGATTCTTGTTTACGTCTTGAGGCGTACTGGCTATAGAGTGCAAGTCTCAGATTCCTATACATCGATCGGCACTAATGTTGTTAATATCATGCTTGCCGATTCCAGAACATTTCCTGGCATCCCGTTTACGTTGGGTTGTCCCGAGAGTATGGTCAATTAAACGACACAACTCTCCGCAACCACGGCGATTTGAACACATTCTCATTGGACCCTAATCCACATTCATAGGTGTAAAGGAGGGTAAACCTATAAGATTGTATAAGTCAAATAGTTGAGTGTATTTTTATACGTGTCATATTTATAGAACCATATTTTTTATAGATCATCTGCACTCCAAATTAAAAAAAAAATATTGTTGCGTATCCCTTACGGGACGTTGCAGTCAACACCAGCATGTTTCAGCTGTTGTTGATGTACTAGGCAAGTGTTACGTTCAGTAGTTTGCCATTGCTTTCTGAACGACCGGCTCCCATACTAGCACGTTATAACACAACGCGACACGGTCTGCTGCACAAATCGGTCGCAGCTGAGCTTCGAACGCCTGGTACCCGGCTCACAAACGGCGTTCGCCGGCACTACTGAACTCCAAACTACTGAACGTAAAACTTGCCTAGACATCAATAGCAGCTGAAAAATGCTGGTGTTGACTGCAATGTCCTGTAAAAAGGATATGAAAAAATAAAATTTTGGCACTTCAGGACTAATGTGGTCAATATCACACTGACCGACAAATCTGACCAAGACTTTTTCTAGTATGCATTTCAGAATGGCTCGACCTGGGAGTGCTGGTCTATTGTGTGTTGTAACAATAACGGGTCTCTCCGCTTGATGGGTCAAGGTAAACGACCATCCACTTGGCATTGACCCCTACAAGTGTGTGGCAAACAGTGCGTTTATTTTACTGTCCGTTATGTTTGCACCCACAAACAAAATGGGATTAACCTTGATAAATCTCTGAATACGCTGAGGACAGCTTGTGTTTACAACATTCGGTGCTTCATGCATGGGTTAATGTTCTGTCTTTATAAATTGCAGACAAGACATCCCTAGCACTAACTCGAGTTTATGTTTCCTTTACCTAGTATATGTGAAAGGCCAGCACTTCACACCGCTAAATCAGTAACTACTATGAGGTTAACTTTGTGTTAGTCTTAGACCATGCTGCTTAGATGTGGAAATGTAGATGTTAGCGCGGAGCCCCGCGACACTGACTCTTGTAAAACTGCCTTTCTTAATAATAAGTCTTGACAGTCGAGAGGATCAACTTCATTGCACCGGGTTTTATCCCATATGGCTCGGTCTCTTTCCGCAGGGCGGAAGAGGCTGGTGCTTTTACTTTGACCACAACTAGCCTGACTATGGAAGTTATTGCAGTAAGTAAAGCAATAACATGGCTCGAGACACAGACATTCAGTGACTCAATGAGTATGCTCTGGAAGATAGAGATGGGGTGGGTCCGAAGAGAGTGGTTGCTATCTCTGGAGCAGTCTCGGTTGGCAAAAATTAGTTTCATGTTCGTGCCAGGACATGCGGGTGTACAAGAAAATTAGCAGGCTAACAGGCTTGCAGGTAGGGCTACTGTGGAAGGCGGGCGAGCCATGGATCAGGCAGACATTCTGAATGCTCTACCAGAAGTCAGTCGTTTACGAGAACCAAGCGATGGCCGTGAATGTACAACCATGATCAGGATGCGAGAACAGCAAGTTAAAAGAGGTATGGCCAAACAAGAACACTACGCCAAAGAAGATAATAAACCAAAACAGAACTGGTGTCGTGAGCCGCTACACGCTGCGGGATTTGCTGAGGAGGGGATCCGAGCACTTATGGACTGAATGGTTCGATGTGCAATGAGGATGATCTGTCGACTAACTAACTAACTAGAGCAGCCTGCCGAAAACGTCACACAAAGCACAAACAACATAGCCCCAGCGACGCCCACAGGAGTCTCCGAGAAAAATACACCCCTAAGCCGAAAGGCATAGCCCGGAATCAAACCTACAACCTTCGGAGCGCGAGGCAGACGGCTTGACTACTTCGCCACGGAGACTGCCTACTGTACTTCTTTGCTAGTACAATTCGCATCTTTCCCAATGTTGAAAAGACGGGACGTCCGGATGACTGAGGACAAGCTGGAATTTGTAGCATTTAGTGCGCTAACTGTTAATAATACACCCCCCCCCCCCCCCCCCCCCCCCCCGAAAGAGCTTCAAGTACTTAGGAAGTATAATATCTTCAAATGACAAATCAGAAGACAAGACTGAAAATAGATGCAATAAGGCAAACCAACTCATTGGACAAATAGTTACCAACACTACAGAACAAACAAGCATCAATAGTTACCAAGAAAGCATTCTATAACATAATCTTCTTACCAACGCTATTCTGCCAATGCCAAACCAGGACAATACGAGAAAAAGAGAAACGAAAAACACAACAGAAATGAGATTCTTGAGAGGTATACTCAATGTATTAAGAAGAGAGAACATCAGAAATGAAGGAATCAGGACTAACGTGGGGGTTATAGCAGCGCTAGGTTTCATGAGAAACAGCAAGTTAAATGGTTTGGCCATATACTAGATCGTCAACTAGCAGTATACGACAACAAGCAATGATCTACAAACCAAATGGAAACAGAAGACGAGGCCGACCACGCAAACGAAGAACAGAGGGAATAGAAGAATTTATGGGACTGTCAATACATAAAACACAAGCGAATAAAAATTTTATTTTAAATTCTTTATTTGTTTAATTTTGCATTTCTTTTGCAGGAGGTTGTAAATCAACCACCAAACCAAAGTTGCTTTGCAAGACAAGTTTACGTTCAGCAGTTTGCCATTGCCGTCTGAAAGAGAAGTCAAAGTTGACATCCAACGGGGAAGGTTGACTTCAGTACACCGCTGTTAACATGCCGGAAGTTTAAGAGCAAGCGTATTAAGCCCCGCCGACTTCTTTTGTTACATTATAATACACAAAATATGAGCAATTATAGATCACCGCAATTAAAAACAAAAAGAGACGTATTATCTTGACACCAATGTTGGTTTCATTTAACTGACTGACTGACTGACTGACTGACTGACTGACTGACTGATTGATTGACTGACTGACTGACTGACTGACTGACTGACTGGCATACACGCCGTAATGACAGACGATTGTTTTTGCATTGTACTTCAAAAAGGCATAATACCGCTCCATAGCACAAAACCTAGGCTGAATTAGAGACCATGTGTTGCCCATGCAGTATGATCCCTCTCTCGGCCTGCCTAGTTTCTTCCAAGGACAGGTAACACCAATACATCTGGGACAAGAAAAGCTTCAGAAGCTACCGGATTACTAAAGCAATTATCTACTTGTCCGCCTGTCGGAGCTTCAATCCTAGAACAGTTGCCAACCATGGCTTAGGGTCCTGGTCTGCCCTGCCACAACATTTAGTCTTTAGATGCATTTCCTCGCACCACGATAAGGCTTGTACCCTTCCAGTTGCGCTCCTCCACCCGAAGCCTTTGGCATAATGTTGAATGCCGGGTCTGGTGAGCGCTACCTAGCATTCGGCGCTAACACAAAGCAGATAGTACCATCAACTGGTTTCATGTAATACTAGCAATAAGCACAATGTGAATATTAACAATAGACGAGGAATACAAGTTTGCAAGATAAAACAATGTATTTTATGCAGATGATGTGTAGTATTACCAATGAAGAGAAAATTTTTAAAGAAGCAATGTATTCACATATATAGAGGAATTCACAACACTAGATGGAGTGTGAGTGTTACACCTAAGGTCAAGAAGAAAATATATCGGTAATAATCTAGTTTGTCAACAGATCGAACTTTTAGTCCATAAGTGCCCAGATCTCCTCCCCAGGACTCTACCCCAGGGGTGCAATGACTGATGACACCAGTTCTGCTATTTTTGACACCGGTTCTGCTGTCGGTCGGACGGTCGGTCTGGCAGCTCGGTCGGTCGGTCTCTCTCTCTCTCTCTCTTTCTCAGTCTCTCTCTCTCTCCTTCTCTCTCTCCCCTCTCTCCCCTCTCTCTCCGTCTCTCTCTCTCCGTCTCTCTCTCTCCGTCTCTCTCTCCGTCTCTCTCCGTCTCTCTCTCTTTCTCTCTCTCTCCCCTCTCTCTCTCCGTCTCTCTCTCCGTCTCTCTCTCTTTATCTCTCTCGCTTTCTCTCTCTCTCCATCTCTCTCACTCTCTCTCCGTCTCTCTCTCAATCTCTCTTTCTCTCTCCCTCTCTCTCTCTCCGTCTCTCTCTCCGTCTCTCTCTCCGTCTCTCTCTCTTTCTCTTCTCTCTCCCCTCTCTCTCTCCGTCTGTCTCTCTCCGTCTCTCTCTCTTTCTCTCTCTCTTTCTCTCTCTCTTTCTCTCTCTCTCCATCTCTCTCACTCTCTCTCTGTCTCTCTCTCAATCTCTCTTTCTCTCTCTCTCTCTCTCTCTCTCTCTCTCTCTCTCTCTCTCTCTCTCTCTCTCTCTCCGTCTCTCTCAATATGCAATACTCAGCCTCGAATCTGAAGAAAGGTACATTAGGATGCAGTCAAGCCATGATTTAGCACGGCACACGTGGGCGGCTGTGATGGATTCCTAGGGTAATATGTTATCTACGAGTTTGATGTGTTTCAATGCAAGAATATAAACATGTAATCCTGTGACATCAATAATGTGCAAGTGTGAAGAGATCAGATTTCACGTATACGAGGTGGCTGTATTATGAATTAGGTAGCCCTACCACTCCCCGGGAGACGCGGTAGCGTAATGGTTATCCGTCCTGGTGATCATGGGTTCGAATTCGCACAGAGGAGGCTAAGTTTTCAAAATGACTTAGGCTCCCGGGTGGTATCAGCCTAAAATAGGTACCGGGAAATGTTTTGGGAAGCAGACGCTGTCGGCCTATTACTGATCACATCATGAGCCGACTGCCGATTGGTTTACACAAATATGAGTCTAACACTATATGCCCAGTGCTTCTCCAGGCGTATGAACGGGTACTTTACGTCTGTTTTAACTGATATCCCTTTGTTCCCATGTTTCCTCTGTAGAAAATGCTTATCATTAATCTTTTGATGAAAACTCGACCTCAGATTAATATTCATAAGAAAAATTGAGCTATGTTGATAATTCAAAGCGCTAGGCACTGCAGAGCCGAGGTAGCGGAGACGCTAGCATGATTGCTAGCCGGAGCATTGGTCATGTGTTCGAGTCCCCAACGAAACGGTGACTTTCGTTTGTTTGTTTGTTTGTTTGTTTGTTTGTTTGTTTGTTTTTGTTACATGATATAGACTTGTAGATTGACCCTGCCTATAATGGCACGATTGTTACACGATTTAGTTACACGATTGAAACTGATATCAGTACGCTGATAGAACATATAGCTAGGCAAATTATCTTTCAATCACATTATTTGAACGAACCTGTGGACTGAAAAATATGTAACAGCAGAGTGGCCCAGGAGTATAGAATTAAATGAAATTAAAGATAAAGTTAGAAATAATAGATCTCCATTACATTTGAGATAATAGCAAAGATAGCAAAAGATGGGAACTCTGTAGGGTAATATCTAGACGCTCGCCTCCCGGCCACATTGTTATGGGTTCGACTTGGTTTCGGAGGGTTTTTACAATTGACCTGGGCTCTCAGGTCGACCCAGTCCAAAATGGGTACTAGATAATATGGTCAGATGTCAAGTGTGATACTGACCACACCACCCTCAAGTGTGATACTGACCACACCACGCTCAAGTGCGAAACTGACCACACCGTCCTCAAGTGTGATACTGACCACACCTCCCTCAAGTGTGATACTGACCACACCACCCTCAAGTGTGATACTGACCACACCACCCTCAAGTGTGATACTGACCACACCACCCTCAAGTGTGATACTGACCACACCACCCTCAAGTGTGATACTGACCACACCACCCTCAAGTGTGATACTGACCACACCACGATCAAGTGCGATACTGACCACACCGTCCTCAAGTGCGATACTGACCACACCGTCCTCAAGTGTGATACTGACCACACCACCCTCAAGTGTGATACTGACCACACCACCCTCAAGTGTGATACTGACCACACCACCCTCGAGTGTGATACTGACCACACCACCCTCAAGTGTGATACTGACCACACCACCCTCAAGTGTGATACTGACCACACCACCCTCAAGTGTGATACTGACCACACCACCCTTAAGTATGTGATACTGACCACACCACCCTCAAGTGTGATACTGACCACACCACCCTCAATTTTGTACTGACCACACCACCTTCAAGTGTGATACTGACCACACCACCGTCAAGTGTGATACTGACCAACCACCCTCAAGTGTGATACTGACCACACCACCCTCAATTTTGTACTGACCACACCACCCTCAAGTGTGATACTGACCACACCACCCTCAATTTTGTACTGACCACACCACCCTCAAGTGTGATACTGACCACACCACCGTCAAGTGTGATACTGACCACACCACCCTCAATTTTGTACTGACCACACCACCCTCAAGTGTGATACTGACCACACCACCCTCAAGTGTGATACTTACCACACCACCCTCACGTGTGTTACTGAACACACCACCCTAAAGCACAGGTAGGTACATCACTTAAGGTATATAAACTGTCCTGTAATAATTTGTATAGCATAAAAATTGCAGGACTTTGTCATTGACCTGTGTTCTTGTAGGTGGTTAAACGCATTCTGGAATTTGCCTGCATAATAGTCACAAATTAGTAGAACATCCCGAAGTTGTTAAAAGGAGATGAAATGGAATTCCTGTTTTGAGACCTGTTCAGCTAAAGAACAAACACAACCCACATTTGCAACTTAACCTCACCTACTGAACTTTAGTAACTAGGTCAATAAATGATGTTGGATTTCCTGTTTTCACACGGGAACATTGGACTGCTTACTTTAATTTATCCGAAACTGTGTCAATTCTATTTCTTTAATGCATTTAGACGCTGGATCCCACATACATTTAAAGGGCCACTTCCTTAGTACAATAAAGGTTCCCGTTTCCACGCCTTCAGGCGTCCTGGCTATTTGGTACAAGCGCAATAATGTATAGATTAAATCTGGTGACGTAGTCAGTATTACGCCGACAGCCCTTATAATCCAGAACTGGTGTCATGTAGGTTGGATCACTCCTGAGAGCTCAGGTTAGTACAGAATTTAAAAAAAAAAAAACGCTCAGCATGGCCGATGTGTAAGAAAGCATGTTTTTTAAACATCCGTTGTGCTGATGCCGAGATAAGCGGTGTCAACCCTACACGGACAGCTGGACTAAAATTTGGCCTGTCGTCCTTGATTTGGGACGAAGGAAGGAACGAACGAACGTACGAACGAAGGAACGAACGATCGATCGAACGAACGGACGAAATTTTCACATAGGAAAACACCATTTTCAATTGGATGTTGTACACAAAAACAATGATTATGACCATGTTATGAGATAGGCAGCCAGACATTCTGCACACATGCACATTCAAAAGCACACAGGCACGCATACATACCTAATACATACTTCCATAATTTGCACAAACTCTCACAGTTATGCACACACTCAATAACATACAAATACACACTCCCTCGTATACACTGCATCCATGCATACATACACACACAAACATATACTTATACATACACGAACATACACACACATACTCACACACATACACGGGACATAAATTACAAGTACCTCTGAAGTCTGAGTGGGTTCGCCTGATGGCGAGGGACACTGTTAATAGGGAAAGCAAACCCACACGTAAAATGCAGTCTATCACTACTGTAAATAGTGTGTATGAACTACGCTTGAGATCAAAGCGACTGAGCGCGAAAAACAATCCACAAAATCAGCCACCCGTTACAGATGAGTTGAAACAATATGGGGACAGCACCAAATGCTTAACACGCGCTGATGCGTGTAAAATGTCCTCTACGTTTTACTGCACCTACCATGAAGTATAAATCTTTAACTCGAGAAATAAGAAAGAACACAAGAAAGGACAAAAATCAATATATACAAGATTGCTGTACCAGAATAGAGCAATATCATAAGGCTGGAAGAGATTATGAAATGTTCAAAGAAATGAAGTTATTGACAAGAAATGTTCAACCTCAATTGAATGTTATCTGTGACAAGATGGGAAATACCTTAACAGAATCTAGACAAATTCTAGAAAGATGGCAGGAGTACTGCAGTGGAATGTATGATATGAGTGACAGTGGGGATATAAATGAGATACATGAGCCAATGACAGCAGAGACAGAACCTGAACCCTCATTAGATGAAATTGCTTGGGCTATAAGGAACCTGAAGAATGGTAAATCACCTGGATGTGATGAGATACCAGCTGAACTAACTAAAGCGGGAGGAGAAGAAAGCATACACATATATCATGCCTTATGTACAAAGATTTGGAAATATGGTATATGGCCAAAAGATTGGAAGAGAACTATCTTCATTCCAATACCAAAAAAAGGGCAACCTGAAATTATGCACCAACTATAGAACTGTTGCCCTGATCAGTCATGCAAGTAAAATTCTACTAAAAGTCATAATGCGAAGACTTAGTAAGAAAATGGAAGAAGAGATTAACGTGGTTCAAGCTGGATTTAGACAAGGAAGAGGAACAAGAGATCACATATTCAACATGAGTTTAATAATAGAGAAGTGAGAAAAACTGTTTGGTTTGTTTATATGTCAAATGGTGACAAGATTAATTAACTCCCTTGAATTTTGGGAAACTAAAGACTTCGAGTTTACCACTTCTTTAAATACAAAAACAAGTATTGCTGAACTTCACTGAACTTGCTGGAACACTTGACTTCCACACTTCTTTGTTACCAAAAGTAAAGTGATGGAACATTTTTTATTCACGCCATTAGGTGTACTGTGTAGACGATTTTTAAAAAAAAGTCGCTTAAAAGTCGACAGGGTCTACTTCATTGCATCTGGTTCAGCAAAGCAATACTTTAACTCTCCGCCTGTCGGAGCTTCCATTCTAGACAAGCTACCGACCAAGGCTTAGAGCCCGGTCTGCCTGCCACGACATTTAGTTTTTATATTGCATTGTGTCGTACTAGGGTAAGGCTTGTACCCTCTCAATTGCACTCCTCCGCCCGAAGCCGTTGGCACAATGGGAGGTGTCGGGTTTAGTGAGCGCCATCCAACATTCTGCGCTAGCAGAAAATAGGTAGTACCGCCTATTGTCATACGGTAGCTCAGTCATCTGACTTAGACCTGGCTAAATAAATGTTAGATAAATTATAGCTAAATATGTAATCTGTATACAATGATTATTCAACATTTCCAAAAACACAAATTGGCTCTTAGACAATACCCCGAGTAGGGGTATAAAGAATCTAACAGTCTGCGCATGCAAAAAAGCGAATACAAACTGGCTTCACCACTGTCGACTTGCACTGTGGAAGAACAACGAGGCGTTATTTCTTTACTTACTTTTTTCTTGGTCAGACGATTTGAAACGTATGGAAACATTTGTTAGAGTTTGGGGAGAGAGTGGAAATATTCAAGATATAGGAATCCATTGGGAAAGTCATGATTACCATCTTTTTGGACATCAAGGGTCTATATTCGTGCATAGTGAGAAGAGAAGTGAGAAGAGAATTTAATGTAAACCTATTCTCATGTTTTGTGGATTATTCAAAGGCATTTGACTGTGTACAGCATCAGAAACTTTGGGAAATCATGAGGAATATGGGCTTTCCATCACATGTAGTACATCTCATAAAAATTCTATATCTAGACCAACAAGCAGCAGTTAGAATAGATGGCGAGACATCAGATTGGTTTGACATCAAACAAGGAGTCCGTCAGGGCTGCGTGCTGTCACCCTATTTGTTTAACCTGTACGCCGAAAATATAGTGAGAAATGTAAGAGATGATATAAACAGGGAGCCATATGATGCCCTAAATATCGGCGGTCATGACATACCAGAGATTCAATATGCTGATGATACAGTATTACTATCCACAACACAGAATGGCATAGAAAACCTAATAGCCTCAACACAATTGAATAGTGAAAATCACAACTTATATCTTAACATAGCAAAAGCTAAGATAATGCATACATATAACACTATTATGGAGAAAGAAATATACATTAATGGGAGAAAATTGGAGGTGGTGGAAAATTTTTAGTATCTTGGGTCATTGATTAACAATAATGGTGACACAATGAAAGAAATTAAACGGCGACTATCCATTGCTCTTCAAAGACTAAAACAGATGAATAGATTATGGAGTGGGACAGACAGAACTACAAAAATTAGATTTTTAAGAGCATGCATCTTTCCCATTGCAACATACTCCTGTGAGACATAGACACTTACTAAACAAGCTGAACAGCGCATATGTCACATAATAGACCAACGTGATTTAACCAGTGATGAGAATAAAAGGCGTTCTGATTAGCGGCATGTTCGAGGCCACAGGTTGTTTCAACAAATCCAGAGAAAACAGTCGGGGTTGCAGCTGCACGTGTTTACATCTGGTCGACAGATTAGGATCATTCGGTGGTGAGTGAGATAAATCCCTGCATCGCTTTGACAGTTTATCAACATTCGAATACAGATAGAACCCATCAGATCCTGGTTACAATCAGATGTCAACCATCATAGGTCGGGCAAAGTTAACAGCTGCAGATGTGTAGGGGAAGTGAGTTAGATGACTCAATACACCACTTTGATAGTTTATCAACAGGTTGGATCAACGTATAATTGCCAGCTAGGGACATGTAATAGTCCCGTCTGTCATTTAGAGTTTCCGGACATCACGCGGATTGGCGGCGTGTTGTGGAAGCTCGTTGTTGGGATCGTACAGGAACTCGCTGGATTGTTTTGGGAGTCAAAACAAGTGATGACAACTCTGACAGTGACTAAGCCAGGGGAGATGGATTCCTGACAAGGGATGATCGGCCCAAAATAACAAATGTATGCACATATAAAATAACGTCACGTGACCAATTTTAGGCGGTTGCCAAAAACCAGATTTTGGGGACAACTAGTGTACCTCGAAACGTCGATCTAGGAAGACGTGCTTTGGCACTGCGGTTAGGGAGTTAATAACATCTAACGTGTGCGGGATATATTATATTTATTTTACACGTGCCTGTCATGGCAAACTTTAGATGCGATTGAGTAAAAACTGCAGTGCCGTATAAGGTAGAACCTATTATAATTAGTTCTAATTAATATAGGCTGTAGCCTTGTTAAAACTAGAGTGTGATGATTAGCACTGTTAGTGGAAAACTAGCTAGAGTAGGGAAGTGATACTTGGCTCTGTTAGTTGAAAATAGATTAGTGAAGTATTGATAAGCTTTACTAGTTGAGAATTGAGTAATGAGGGATAATTGGGATATTCCAGTGGGTGTCCCTGGTGGGCGGGGTTCCGCATTCTGTTTGTTGATTTTTTTTTCTTGTCTTGGCCTGATGATATCCAATCTGTTGAGTCATCTGTCCCTGACAGAGTTAGGTTCATTGTATTTTGCTGAGCAAGGGCCAATGGCCACGATCATCTAATAGAGATCAGTGACGGGGAGGCTATCACCAGTTGTATGATCTATTTTACAGGTTCCCTTTGGTCGGGATGAAGCATTAAAAATCACTGAAAAATCCGATCCCGGATAAATTATGATGCAGAAAGATTGGCCAACAACCTTCTAAATGGGTCTATGCTAGAAGAAGCTGATAACCATTGCTCAGTGGAGCTGAATGGTAGAAGTATCCTACAGGATAAGTACCGACTGAGTTGTAGGTCATACCAGTTTTTAACACACCAGTAGTGATGGATGTTCAGTCCACGTAGGACTAGAACAGTAGCGACTGATGTTCACATTGGAGGAAAGATAACATTTAAGTGTAGTTGTTCCACATATCAAGGAAATTATAACGTTAAGACAATAACGAGAAAACAAGAAAACTATAGAACATTTCGCAAGAAGGAAAAACGTTATGTTCATAGGACAGTGTTCCATGTTTTTTTTCACTGCGCCGGAATTATGAAGTCTGAGTTTCTATAAACTATTAGGAACAGTGGTGTTAGGAACAATAATAGTATGTTTCACGGATTATATATTTTAATGGGATTCAGATCTCATGGTCATCAGAGCTCCTGGAGGAGGACATGTCTGGAGAGAAGGACACGACTTCGGTGAGGTCCATTGTGCTGATTCTTGTGATGTCGTGTAATCCTTGCTATGATGAGTGGACTCTGAACATGAACTCTGTGGTCTGACCTATACATTTACATTAGAATACACGACACACATTTTCTTCGCATACACGTCTCATATACGTTACACTTTTCTTTTAATAAATTAATCTTTATTAATTTTTAGAAGCAAGAGTTGTTGAATATGTTGCGTGGGGGAGAATGAGAGGGGGCATAGTAGTAGTACGACAGTGAGAGAGTGATAGGAAAAGGTGTCCACTGGCTGATGAAGTAGGTTGGACGGAAGCTGGTGGATTCTCCAGGATATTGATAAGGGAAAAAATATTATAATGTGGGTGTTGACTCCCCTCACTCCAGGGACGACACTTTAAAGGAAGACACGACAGCATACATGCCTTTGAATATAAATGTTATAGACGAGTTCTAAGAATATATTGGGTAAAGAAAAGAACAAATGCATCCATACTTCAAGAGTTGAATATTGAGGAGGGATGGCTATTAAAGACGATAAAACAGATAAAATTGAAGTATTTTGGTCACTTGAAACGTCACGACAGTTTGGAGAGAACAATAATGGAAGGGTATATGCCTGGGAAGAGAGGAAGAGGAAGACCAAAGAGAAGATGGGTGCAGGATGTGGCGGATGATCTCCAGATGGGTGTATCAGACGCGGGACATCTTGCTTTTGATCGAGAAGTTTTCCGGAAGGTTGTTATGGGAGCGAGGTTCTGCAAAGGACATGCTACTGAATGAATGAATGAATGACCCTGTTTGTTAGAACTTTTAAATTAGCGATTACTTCGGCATGTCTAGACAGTTTCACTGGAATTATGAGAAAATGAAACAAGCACGGGTTTATTCCTCAAAGTCATTATTACACAACCTTTCAACAATGTATTTTTTTTTTTTGGCCAAAGATTGTATAACTGATTTTGCATAAATGAGGCCTGATAAATCCGAATATCACATTTATTTGTCTATAGCAGCCCTAGTTTTCTGTATAAAACTCTGGGGGAAAAAAATATTGCTATCTAGTCCCTTACAAAATGAAACTGCTTGTTTACTTAGTTTCAGTTCTCCGAGAATATTTAATGAATTTCATGTTTTTTTAAAAAAAAATTTTTTTTAGATTTTAACCCACTGCATGTATGTTAGCATGCTAGTTATTTTCTTACACTTCTAACACAGAATGACATTATCTTCAAGAAGAGCATGTTTTCTTTCATCATCATTGTTATATTTGTGGAGAGCCTTCTAATGCATCCTAAGACTCGTATTTTGTATTTTCGAATGTCTAATATTGCGATGCTTTTTATTTTCTACAAGAAAGGTAACTATGTACTTCACTTTCTTTAATAACGTATTATAAAGTTGTTTCCCTTTGTATATACAATTTATTGGTTACTTTGTTTGTTTTGTTTGTTCGCATATCCTTTACAGGACATCGTTGTCAACATCAGCATCTTTCAGCTGATTATTGATTTGTTGGCAAGATTACGCTCAGTAGTTTGCCATTGCAGCGGTTGCTTTACTTGTAAACAATTCTGAACTTTTGGGCTGTAAATCGTTCAGTGTCTAACATTATAAATGTATACTTAGTTAATCACCGCTGCAGGCGATTTGGCAGCAGACCAACTTGCGTTGGTTTTTTACGAAATGATATGGGTGCCATCGTTCAGAAATCAATGGTAAACTACTGAACGTAAACTTGCCAAGAGATCAGAATAGCAAAATATGCCGGGCGACGTATTCCTGTAAAGGATATGCAACTAATTTTTGTGTGTGTTAAACTAAGTTAGTAATATCTGTACATACATTCTTATTAAAGGATCTCTTATGTAAAGGATTAATATTATATTGCATACTCTTCAGGATGCAGACAATGCATATACACCAGGGCAAGTCATTACGTAACAGGAATTTTAGGAATAACTTCTTTACAATAGTGCGAACCAGACATTTTGTATGTGCTATTACTCAACAGCGCCCACCTGCCTCGCCATACACTTGGTGTACCTGTCCACTAGCTGGTTGATGCCCAATATGAAAAAAAGTTTGTGGGTGGTCTTAAACCAATGTTGCACCTCTTCCAATACTTCGTTGTCATCTGCAAACCCCTGACCTCTTTCTTTCAGGGGTATAAACAATTGAAAAAGTCTGTTTGCGCCAAGCCTAGGCTGTTTGTTATTTGTTTCAATACTTAAAATTTCAGAGCACGTAGTGTTTCCGTGTTATGAGTGCGATTGCTGTGAAGCAACAATAATTCTTTTGAAATAAATTCCCGACGTATCGATGGGACACAAAGGCTTCAATGTATTCACTCACATGTCACTTTATCGATCACTAGTCACAATTTCAACCTTTACCTGAAAATGCACGAATATAGACCCTTGATGTCCAAAAAGATGGTAATCATGACTTTCCCAATGGATTCCTATATCTTGAATATTTCCACTCTCTCCCCAAACTCTAACAAATGTTTCCATACGTTTCAAATCGTCTGACCAAGAAAAAAGTAAGTAAAGAAATAACGCCTCGTTGTTCTTCCACAGTGCAAGTCGACAGTGGTGAAGCCAGTTTGTATTCGCTTTTTTGCATGCGCAGACTGTTAGATTCTTTATACCCCTACTCGGGGTATTGTCTAAGAGCCAATTTGTGTTTTTGGAAATGTTGAATAATCATTGTATACAGATTACATATTTAGCTATAATTTATCTAACATTTATTTAGCCAGGTCTAAGTCAGATGACTGAGCTACCGTATGACAATAGGCGGTACTACCTATTTTCTGCTAGCGCAGAATGTTGGATGGCGCTCACTAAACCCGACACCTCCCATTGTGCCAACGGCTTCGGGCGGAGGAGTGCAATTGAGAGGGTACAAGCCTTACCCTAGTACGACACAATGCAATATAAAAACTAAATGTCGTGGCAGGCAGACCGGGCTCTAAGCCTTGGTCGGTAGCTTGTCTAGAATGGAAGCTCCGACAGGCGGAGAGTTAAAGTATTGCTTTGCTGATCCGGCAGCTTCTGCAGCTTGTCTTTTCCATGCGTATTGGTGTTACCTTTCCTCATGAGAAAACTAGGCAGGTCGAGAGAGGAATCAAGCTGCACATGGTCTCTAAATTCAGCCCAGACTTTGTGTTATGGAGACGCATAACTCCATTTTACATACTATCGTCTGTCAAGATTGCACGTGCCAGTCAAAGTTACTGATAGTTCAATGAAGAATTGAATTAATCTTCAGGTAACATTTCTTGTTTTACCAGAAAAATTAAACCACACAGGTTCTGAAATTTCGTTACTGAATTAATTACTCATCATCATCATCATCATCATCATCATCATCATCATCATCATCATCATCATCATCATCATCATCATCATCATCATCATATGCCATGCCGTTACGCTTAGGCGGCCATGTTTCGCCATCTCACACTATTGAGCCACGCCATCCAAGATACTTACTTCCCTGCTTTCACGTTGTTCTTTCCCCCTCAATCTTGCCAGCTGTCACCTCGTTCTTTAGTTTATTTCTTCTCATAACACGCCCAATAAATGTTGACTGTCTCTTCTTCAGGAATACTTTATTGTTACTAAAGAAGCACCTCCATTAAAAGAAACAAAAATAAACCTGGGCTACCGGGTTAGGACAGCCTGAAATGTGTATTAGGAAATTAACTGGGAAGTAAGGCGGACGGGATCATTTGACCACCTCACTCATCGAGTGCCGATTGTCTATAAAAATATTGACTAGCAGCGTCTATACAATCTGGGAGTCTCCGTGGCGAAGTTGTAAAGCCGTCTGACTCGGTCTCCGAAGGTTGTGTGTTCGATTCCGGGCTGCGTCCTTCGGTTCACGAGTGAATGTTTTCGGAGACTCCTGGGGGTCGTCGCTGGAGCTACAGAATTCGTGCTTTGTTTGACGCTTTCGGCGCTGCGGAAAGAGACTCAGCCATATGGAACAAAAACCAGATGCAATGAAGTAGACCCTGTCGACTTTTAAGCGACTTTTTTTTAAAAATCGTCTACACAGTACACCTAATGGCGTGAATAAAAAAATGTTCCATCACTTTACTTTTGGTAACAAAGAAGTGTGGAAGTCAAGTGTTCCAGCAAGTTCAGTGAAGTTCAGCAATACTTGTTTTTGTATTTAAAGAAGTGGTAAACTCGAAGTCTTTAGTTTCCCAAAATTCAAGGGAGTTAATTAATCTTGTCACCATTTGACATATAAACAAACCAAACAGTTTTTAGTTTTATATATCCGACTGTGAAATGAATAACAAAACGGACCATATTACTCACAATGGGTCGTATGGTGTAGCATTTTGCACACTTCATTTCATCCCACAGTTGCACCTCGACTCAATGAAGAAATTCTTAGCAAATGCCTTACACTGTTTCGCATTGGAATTCCAATTCCAATTCCAATTTTCCCAAAAAAAATTCCAAATTCGGTCTCGTCTAACCTGCTTCATCAGCTGTGGTTATTGTTGAGAGCCGTAGTTGTGTGGATTGTTAGTCCTAATTCCTACTAGTTTTATTGGTTCCGCTCTGTTCATCGGATATGTTTGTTTTGTGCTGGTCCTGGTAAAGACCAGTCCTTGGTTGGGCCTACTGGGGCCCGCATTCTCTCGTTTTTTGGCTTCTTTTCTCTGTTAGCCCTGCTAACTGCTTGTCGTTTCTTGTGTTATTCTCATCGGGGCTAGTCCTGGTCATGTCCAGTCCTCATAAGGACTTGATGTAGGCAAGGGCGGAGCATTTAATTGCACGTCTCATGTTGTCCCCCCGTTCAGCGTTACAAACTCCTTTACGCTTGTGAGTTTTGGCGGTTTTCTTCATCGCGTGTGGGTGTGGTGTGGCAACAAGATGACCAGGTCTCCCTGTCTTCCTAATTCAGGTGCTCTACCGGAAGATCCAAGCCACCTTCCTGCCCTTCACCCCGCCATTTTTTTTTTTTTAACAACATATATAAACATGCACAGATACAAACAAATACACATATACATATATACAGTGTAGGGAGGTTATACGGTCTTCCCTGTTCTGCATAGGAACTGTCTGACCAGTCGCTGTGTTTCCGGGTTGCTGTTTATGTGCAGGCACTCCGTCATTGTCATTGGGTTCCAGTTTTGACGAAGTGATCTCTCAGGTCCCTTCGCTCTCTATTGTACTTGTCGCATACTAGTAAGTAGTGTTCGATGGCGTTGTTTTCTCGGCATACTCTGCAGTTTGGGTTTTCTCTTGTGTCTTTCCAATTGCCTAATCTGATTCTCCACAGCTGTCTGTTTGCCGGTGCTTTCATGTTGGTCTTGACTTGTGGCTTGAATCTGGGTTCACCCAACACTCGGAAGGCATGACGGCCTTTATCGCTGTCTCGCCACTGTTGCCTCCATTCCTTGAGAATGTAGTTATTGACTATATTCTTCCCTTCTACTTTACCTAGGCCTGTGCAGATTTGATTAGTGCTGGTTATTCCCCGTTTCGCCGCTCTGTCTGCCTGTTCGTTTCCCGGGATACCCCTGTGTGCTGGTATCCATCCGATGGTGACTTGGCAACCCATGTACCTGAGGTTAGTGGCTGTCGCTAGTATCTCCTCTTTTATGTCAGGTCTGTTGCCTCTATTGAAGTTCCCGAGCGTTTGTACTGATGACAGGGAGTCTGTTAATATACACAGTTTCAGTGTTGGATTTTCGGCTGCGATCTCTAGACCTTTCATTATGGCAACCAGTTCGGCCGTGCATACTGCTGTCTGGTCTGTTAGCTTGAACTGTCTCTTTAGCTTCCAGTCTGGGACCACTATCCCTGCTCCTACCTCTCCCTGTTCGTTTTTGGACCCGTCTGTGTATATTATGAGGTTGTCCTTACTGAATTCTTGTATGTATTCCTCGGCCGTTACTCTTGCATCTGTGTCCTCCGTGTCCTTGGTGATGTACTTTGCTAGACTAGAGTCAGTGAATGGGACTGTTAGTTCCCATGGTGGGATTGTTGGCTTGAACCGTCTTGTCTGTTTCAGGGTCTCTGCTAGCTCAGTTACTTCCTTCATCTTCTCTGCTGCTTCCCATCCTGCCGGTCTTTGCAGTTTTACTATTGGGATGCCCCCCCCCCCTTTTTTTGCTGTTGTTGTCGCTGAACGTTTGGTATCCAGGGTGGTTTTTGTCTTGGGCTACCTTAAGCCAGTAGTTATACGTCAGCTGTTTACGCCTCAGACTCAGTGGAAGTACACCCAGTGCTACCTCCATGGCTTCTCTGGATGTACATTTTCCAGCACCCAAGATGATGTTTAGTGCTTGGGTCTGTATGGTGTCTAGCTTCCTCTTGTTGGCTTCTGATGCTGAGTCGTACACAATGCTGCCGTATTCTATTTTTCCCCTGATAAATCTTATATATAAATAAGGATCGTATGTCTGTCTGTCCGTATGTCCTTTGTGCGCTCGCGAACGGCCCATCCGATTGAGATGAAATTTTCTACACGCCTTCCTTTCAGTCCAGAGCTGTCAACTGTCATAGTTTTTTAGTGTGAAATCGCCTGCTTACTCAGTATTATTTCATTTTTCATTTTTCATTATAATTGTATATATTTCAGGGGACCTAACTCCGTAAAAGTTATTTCAAGGGGCATAACTTTTCTGTATAACTTATAGTCATATTGTGGCATCGTTTTCAAAGATATATAAACTCTGTGTCCATAGTTATGTACCGGCATATGAGTTATAATAAATAATGATACAAACTGTAAGGCATTTTCAAAGTTTTCATAAAAATAATGCACAATGCATAACATTGTAACTCATCTTTATTTGCTTAAGAAGTTACTGTAGTCATGCAGGTGATTAGCAAGCGTTTTCATTAAAAATAATGGATGGTGTGTGGAAGGACATTCTTTTAAGTTACTTTTTTTGTTGTATGAATTTAATGAGAACTTATATGACTACTTATGTGAATTAAATGAGATGCTCCCCACCAGGGACTGGGCGAAGCCGGACAGGGTCAGGCAGACAGATAGACAGACAGACAGACAGACAGACAGACAGACAGACAGACAGACAGACAGATAGTCGGTAACGGGAACGGGAACTTATATGACTACTTATATGAATTAAATGAGATGCTCCACACCAGGAGCTGGGCAATGCCGGGCCGGGTCAGACAGACAGACAGACAGACAGACAGACAGACAGACAGACAGACAGTCGGTAACGGGAACGAGAACTTATATGACTACTTATATGAATTAAATGAGATGCTCCCCACCAGTGACTGGGCGAAGCCGGGCAGGGTCAGCTAGTGCTTTATAGAACATCAGCATTGTTTGGGTGTGGGCACCCCAACCGTTACCTTTTATCACCCGCAGTAGGTTGCTTGCTTTCTTGCATTTTTCTAACGTCTGGCTTATATGTTTTGACCAGTTCATCTGTTCGTCTAGGGTCATTCCTATGAAGACAGTGCTCTTTGTTTTCTTAATGGTTTCCCCTTTTATCTCTATTTTCCAGTCCTTGTTATGATATAACTTCTTCTTGCTGCTAAATACCATGCTGACCGTTTTACTGGTATTGATTTTGAAACCCCATTTGTCCATCCATGCTGTTATCTTGTTTATTTGCTTTTGGAGGGGTCCTCTTGCAGTCTTTGCCGCCTTGCCACTCCTCCATATGGCGCAGTCGTCCGCGAATTGAGATAGTCCTGTTTTCTGGTCTTGAATCTCCTCTGTCAGGTCGTTCACCAGTATTGAAAAGATTGTTGGTGAGATGACCGAGCCCTGGGGAATGCCGTTCTCTTGCACATATGTGTTGGATACCTCATTCCCTACTCTCACTGAGAAGCTTCTATCTTGGAGGAAGTTTTCTATGTATTTGTAGGTTCTACCCGTTATGCCTACTTTCTTCAGTTTTATTAGTGCGGTTTCACTCCAGCATTGATCGTACGCCTGGGCTAGGTCCAGGAATACAGCCAACGTCTTTTCCCCTCTCTTGAATCCTTTCTTTACATGGATTTTCCAATTTGATGATCTGATCCATCGTGCACCTGTTGGCTCTAAACCCGGATTGTGTATGGCTGTACAGTTCATTCTTCTCCAGGTGGAATGTTATTCTTTTATTTATCACAGTCTCCATAACTTTGCCCAGGTGCGATGTCAGCGAGATGGGGCGGTATGATTCTACCCTTGTTGGCTCTTTCCCTAGTTTCTTGACTGGGATCACCGTGGCTGTTTTCCATTGTCTGGGGATCTTTCCCGTCTGCCATATTACATTATACAGTTTAGTAATCGTTTTTATGGTGTTAATCGGGAGCTTTTTGAGGATGGTATAATTTAGAATGTCCGCCCCAGCCGCGGTTTCGGATTTTTCGTTTAGCGCTGTCCTCACCTCATCTGTTGTGATGTCTGCATCCATAAAGTGTTCTTCGATGTTCTCGTCTGCTGTGTCTTTTAGCTCTTGTGTCATTTCTCCCTTCTTTGTCTTTCGTTGCTTCCTAGTCTATTGTTAGAGCAGACTTCGTGGAAGTAATCTCCGAACACTTTGGCTTTGTCCTGGTCTGTCACTGCTAGTTTCGTGCTTTTGATGGTTGGGATTTTGCTGGTCTTTTTATTTCCTTGAATAGCTTTTATTTGTTTCCACACCTTTCTGGTTGGTGTATCTGGACTGAGTGTTTGACAGAATCTTTTCCACTCCTTTTCTTTTGCATGTTTTACTGCTCTGTTTGCTTCGTTTCTGAATTTCTTGAATTCTTCAAAATTCTCTTCTGTCCTTGCCTTTTGGTATTTCTGCAGCGCTCTTTTCCTATTTTGTTGTGCCGCTGTGCACTTGTCGTTCCACCAGGCCACTGGGTTGTGCCATCGTTTTTGGGTTGTCTGGGGCTCTTTCTTACCCGGTCTTAGATATTCTGGCATATTTTTGTTAGGGATGTGCTTGATGGCTATACGCAGTATGTTTCTGGTCAGTCTCTCTGTATATTTATCCATGTCTTCCCGTTCCTGCTGTTCCAGGTCTGTGTTGGTCAACTCTTCTCTGAACTGCTCCCATTTTGCTTTCTTGAAGTGAAAGGTTGGCCTGTTGATGTTGGCGCTTAGCTGGGGCTTTGTTCTGGTGTTGATTATTATGGGTAGGTGGTCTGTGTTCGTGTCCTCTGTCACTTCCCATTGGCTGCTTGCTAACCCTATGATGGCTATTGTCAGGTCAATGGCTGTGTCTTGGCAGTTTGGTCTGGGATCTATCCTGGTTATTGTCCCATCGTTGAGCACTGCCAGCTGATTGTCTTCGATAAACTCCATGAGTTTTGTCCCAGCCCTGTCGTTCTGTATAGATCCCCATGTGTTGTGATGACAGTTGAAGTCTCCCACTATTAGGGCTTCTGCTGTAAGTCTGGTATGGAGGGCTTGGGTGTCTTCATCCTCAATTACCCCTCTGGGACAGTATACATTAATTATAGTTAGGTTTTTAGGGTTCCCTGTGATAGTTGCACTGACACACTCCAAGTTCTTGGTGCGGAATGTTTCCTGTGTCACAATCTGGAACTGTTCGTGCACTAACAGGGCAACCCCGCCCCCTTTAGCTTCTGTCCTGTCCTGTCTAATTACCGTGAACCCACGGCACCTATACTGTTGATTCGGTTTTAGGTGGGTTTCCTGCAGGGCATAAATGCAATTCTGGCTCCCCAGTTGTTTCATGGTGTCTGGGAGGTGGGTTTTAATGCCCCTGCAGTTCCACTGTATTATTCTCACGTTTCTATTCTCCATTTTTGGTTCTACTGTTATTGCTGTCTGACTCTGTCTCTTGTTGTCCTCCATTATTTATCAGTCGGAGTCTGCGCTGTTTTCGTTGTCATGGAAGCTGGTTTCTTCCTCTACTGTAGGTAATCGTTCACTCTGCCAGTATGGCACTGCGCTCTCTTTGAGTATTCCACGTTGGTGAGCTATCACAGTATTTAATCTCGATGTGACTTCTTTTCTGATTCTTTCTATTTTGTTGTTCATTTCCTTCAGCTGGCTGTCCATCCACATAGGTTGTTTCCCTCTTGCGCCAGAGGTGAGCAATTCCCACATTTCATTGTGTTCTTTTTCCATTTTTTTTAGTTTGCTTTCCTGGTCATTTATCATCTTTTTGATTTTTTCCAGTTGTTCTTCAATGCTTTGGGCGGTTTTTTCCATCTTTGCTGTGGTCTCTTCCATATGTTTGGTGGCCTTTGCTAGTTTTCCTTCTGCTTCCCGCACTCTTTTATGAGCCTGTCTTAGGTTGTCGTCCTCTGGTCTTGTGTCTGGTCCTGCTGCTTTTTGTACCTGTTGTCTTTTTTCTGGCGGTTTGTCGGCTACTTGTGCTCTCTGGTTAGTTATGTCTGTTTGCATTATCCGCCTATTGGGTAGCGTTTCAGGGCCGCTTTTGTGGAGGTTCTGCTTCAATTTTACTATCCTGAGTGGTGTCTTGGTTAGCACTGATTCCCTCCAGGCAGCCAGTTCCCTTTTGTATGCAGGGCACCCCTTGTATCTTGCACCGTGATTGCCCTTGCAGTTGGCGCATGTTCTTTTGGGATTGGGTTCTGCGTACTTTGTTTCGTTTTTTGCGAGCTGTCAGTCGCTCCTCCAATGCGGTCCTCCACAGAACTTGCAGCTTGGGACTTTCTGTCTGCAGCTTTGCCGGAAGTGGCCAAATTTCTGGCAAAGTGAGCACTGTGCTAAAGGGGGAACATATGCTTCGATGTACTTGTGTTTCCCGTTTAGTGATATTTGTCTCGGTGGGTCTTGTCCTTCACATTTGATTTTTATCACCGATGTGGGTTTTCCTTGCCCATTCATTATTCTCCCTCCGTCTAGTATCTTTGCCTGTTTGTTTTCCTTCTTAAGGTCCTTTAGGATCTTAGGCATGTCCCACTGAGGGCTGATGCCTTTGATCACTATGTTGCGTCAACACTATAATTAGAACTGCCATCACTTTGACACGCAGGTCAGCGTTCGAAACTCAGAAGATGATTGGAAAGGGGGGGGGGGGGGGGGGTAACCTTTGTGGCGTGCCCAAATGTTTTCTGGGATAGCCCCAGTGCCCAAACGCGCACTTCAAGTAATAATTCCGAGGAGACAAGACGTGTATTCGTTACGGATTATTTTAACTTGTTGTTCCTCACTATTCAGGGTAAGAAAGCTTCTGTGGATTATATCTGATTGTCATAAGATGTACAAGTAAAGGTAAAGCTTTGTCTCTGTGAGATATGTGTGTGTATCACGTTCCAGCACTTTAGAATATGTATTTTCAACTTTAAGATAGCCGCTAATTCTTGTCCCTGCTACTGCAATGGCGGAAACTGCCATCACTGTTCTAAGACATCTAACTTCGTCTTATCTTCAAGCTTTCAGAGAAGTGCATTGACGTGCATTAAATCTTAAGCTATAGGAAGAGGCAAGTCTGGACACTTTCATGCTGTTCTTAATATAAAACCGTATAATCTCTTAGTCTATGCAAGAGCTTGGTTTAGGAAAGACAAGCTGTAACGTCTATGCCGACCACTGCTCCTTCTAATTTACAGCCATCTTCAACACACGAGAATGAGAGAAGGAGACAATGAATGTCTCCCCTTCTGTCTTTATTTAGTTCGTGGCGTTGAGAGAGATTTATGTGCAAAACTGGTAAGCGTTGTAATCAGGTCCAGCGTAGTAAACTGCTGTGATATTTCGTACAGAGATGCACAATGACTACTATAGCATACTGCACTCTTGTCGAACTGACGTCGGGCTAACAAACCAGATTAGGCACACACAACCTTGTCCCCAGCTTGAGCTGAAAGGGACTAAATGTTAATTCACTGAAGCAAACGAAGAAGAAGAAGATTAACATTGTTATGAGTGAAAGGGCTTGTACTTTGTTATCTCGTATCTATAACTATGTGTACATGTTATTGTCAATGGATGAGAGGCGGAGTGAATTGTCTCCATGAGTACTTCCTCTGTAAATTCATATTCATTCCATGAATATAACAATACTTGTACCATCTTAAGAATGAAGATATTCATCTTATGTTTCATGCACTGTAACTACTAACCAGCATGGGAAATATCATTCAGAATATTGCACCCCTGTTCGGAAAAGTAAGTAATGGAGGATATGCTTTCATGCATTGTCACTTCTGATTAGCATGGGGAAAATATCATTCAGATTATCACACCCCTGTTTAGAATAGTAAGTAAAGGAAAGAAAATGACGGAGGAGGTGAGAAAGAATTGAACAGGAACTGTAAACTGGCAAACTAAACATCTGATGTAGCCCTGGTTTAGAAATATGAGTTAATATAAATGATCATACCATCACAACTTCCATTCTGGATCATTGCTGTTCAGGATCAAACCTTGATGTGTAGATTTTACTCATATGTCTTCATCAGACCTCTAAGCTTTGTCATTTCCTGTTGTCTGTGTCCTCTATGAGAATACCAGTACATACAGATCACCTATGACTACCAGAGCAAAAGAAGATCTGGCTTTCCAGATAACAGATGTCAGTCAACAGTTTAGATTGAACCAGTACAAAGAAAAGACACTGTAGTAGATCTCAACTTATGGGTACTGCCTGATTCTTCTACTTCCTAAAACTTCTCCCTGTAGCCATCTTTTCATCCTTGTCAACTGCACTAACAACTCCAGTTTGACCACATATGAATGGGAGCATTGTGTTTATTTTAAAAAAAGGTGAGGAAAGACGGTGTTCGCAGAATAGATGGACGGATAGACTGGTGAAGAAACGATGGACGAATCCAGAGCAATAATGCCAATGATCAGTCTTGGATAAGATTTGGGAAATCGACACTTTGTCAGAGTTTGGTCAGCTTCCCCGAATTGATTTGTCCTCAGAGATGGTTACAACAATTTCCAGTGGACTACTAGCCCAAAATCTCAGCAAATGTCAACGCGCTAAATTTGTCTCTTGGACGTCCTATAAAATCCATCAATCCACACCACCAACCTAAAATGAACATAGTTACCATCTGACTCATTTATAGTGAAACATACAAAGGACTGAGAACTTTAATATAATTGAACTCAATTCTATGGTGTTAGCGACTGTTTATTCAAAGAACATGAATTCATTAAATCATCAACATTATCAAGTATTTAGAAGATCAGACAATGGTAGGAGGAAATCTGTGGAAGGGCTCAGTGTGTTATTCTTGAATAAACTCTATCATGAAACCAATTGTGTACAAGTGAATTAACAATCACATTATGATGCAGCATATTATGTATTCTGATGTGTTGTTTATGTTTAAAGATGCACCAAATGCTCCCTCTTCCACAGGATTTCTAGTAATACACTGATATTAATTTACCTCCTTATCTTGTAAAGTATCTCGTGATGTGCCAAAACTTTTCATATGTGTTTAATGATTATTATTATTAAACAACAATGAAGAATTTGGAACGGAAAGTGGCTGGGTAACCACGAACAGTCAGTAAATTCCAGGTCTGTTGTAAGCTCCCAGGTTCCAAATTGTTCATAAGGGAGAACTTTACATTATATACATTTGATATATATATTTCCTGTAAACGTTTCACTTTCTAAGGAAAATGGATACAGGTGGGGATTCAATGAGCTAAACATTTTCTGTTCTCCTTATTCCTTTTGGGAGGGTGAAAATTGGAGTGGAACCATTAATATAACTGGGACCCCCTAGATATCCTGAGCTACTAAGGGTCACTTTGGCTTCCAGCGACCTGTCCACTCCAAATGAAATCAGTCCCATTACTCTAGCATGACTTCATAAAGGGGTAAGCTTTAGTGGGTACAGCACCTTCCTCCCCAATATACCACAATTGGGTAGATGGTTCTAGCCTCCTATTTTCATTCTTAATTGATACTCAATGGTCCATGTTATGAATATCATATGGCAGCCTTTACTTCCCATGACGTTTCCTGGTGTCTGACATAGAATGGGTCGACCCAGAAATCCAGGTCAGTGAATTTTTTTTATCAGCCTCGGTGGATATTCAAACCCATGGCCTTCGGGAGCCCAGATAAGGATAACATGACTGCATGAGTAATATACTGCATTTACCGTTTAATCTGCTGATGAGATACAAGTCCCAATACAGGCTGCTGAATTCTGATATAAGCACGAAAATGCATTGTCTATTCATTAGTTTACAACTTAAGCGAACTGCAGCCGGATACTATCTCTATATTTCCTAGAGAACTCACGAAGAGAAGATTTTATGTCTATCAGAAGTAGACACTGCACAGTCTTTGGGCATCTCAGTAGAAGGCATAGACTGGACACAATCGTGCCAGCTGGAAGGTAGTGGAAGCCAGACAATGGAGCAACTTGACAACATGCTGGTCAACTTGACATTGTGGCGTGAAGGAATATCGTGTAAAAGAAGTGGTTGACAAAATGCGAGATACAACGTTTCAAAAACTCTATAAAGAGCAGAATGAGGCAAAATGTGGGACCGCAAACTGATAAAAAAAATTGATTACGACAGACAACTGTAATTAACGATTCCCTACCATTCGCTAATTAGGACTCAGACATTGAAACAATAAGTCTAATTGTTTAAACATATCATACAGTTGTATTTCCCTATTTGTTGAGGAACCGCACGGAGATGGCAGAATGTTTTATAGGGAGTCACCGCAGTGATTTTTCAGTCACAATAATATTGTGTAGAACTCTTCACATGTCAACAAGTGTTTCAACATTTGTTTATTTATAGGCCACAGTTCCACTTCTGCTTCTTTTTATAGTCCATGCCATGTGGCGTTGATGATCATGTCTGATGAAATGGGCCCCTGTCTCATGTGCTGCCAATCATACCGATGTTTCTCCAAGCCATGATGTCTAACTGTTCAGTATCTTCTCTCTTACTCTTTCCTGCCTCTCCTGCCATCCAACATGACCGTTGTGACGACATACTCCAGTTTCCCTCTTCTCATGACATGCCCAAATAATGTAGACTGTCTTCTTATGATGAAGGTAATAGTTCTCTTTTTGAGACCACATCTGTGCATCTTCCATATAATTCCTAACTTTTCTGCTAATTGTCCGTGATTTGATGTCATTCATCTAGATTGGCTCAATATAGCTCTTATGAAATCTTTTCCTCACATGGATTCACAAAGATAAGCTGCAGATACTATTCTCCACCTTATGAAATCTTTTCCTCACATGGATTCACAAAGATAAGCTGCAGATACTATTCTTCACCTTATGAAATCTTTTCCTCACATGGATTCACAAAGATAAGCTGCAGATACTATTCTCCACCTTATGAAATGATACTTATGCCTTGGTTGTTTTGCTGCAGACTTCTTTAATACATCTTCCACATGCGGTAATGAACTTTATTAATTAATTAACAATATTGATCTGTTCCAGATTGGTTCCTTTCACTTTTAAGTTGCATTTGGTAAACAATGACTATTACAAAGAAAACCTGTATACTCAGATTGTGTACAGTTTAGAAATGGGACCTAACTATCGTCCCCCGGCGACTGACACTTAAAAAGCATATAACGAAATCCTGCTGTGTTCAGACATGTTAAACATGTTAGTTTATTTTTAATATTTACCGTGACAGAACCTTGATCTATTTTCTAAACGTCAAATATATAAATGCAGTATTATCATTAGAAAAAAAACATTGTATGTTACATATACTCAACTGGAAAAAAAAATCACAGTTCATAATTGTGCAAATTTAATGTCAGAATATATCCTTATCATGTTAAAATTCCTTCAATGTAACTGTTAGGTGGGATATGAGTCATAGGTTACTTGGCTATTTTAACAAAGAGGGAAGGAGCATCGATTGCTTGGTACTTATTAAATGAGTTCACTGCTCGAAACGTTTGAAAATAACCGCCATAAAATACCAACATTTAGAATAAACAGTTTCTGACGTGAAATTTCAAACTAGAAGCATACATTTACTATTGTAAAATTGACCTAGCGATAAACATAAAAAGGTAACACTATCTGGGACCCTCACTTGACGAACAAATGAACAGACAGGTTTAACTTTAAGTAGTACAAATACTATATTGTATCTCTTATCGTTCCCGTTTTAAAGAAAATCAAATACGAAATCCAACACGTTAGGTTACCTTTGAGAGTTTTCCTATTTTCCCAATTCATTTACTCTGGTCTTGCATAATTAAAAGAAAACACCTATTTATAAACAGTTTCAAACGGATAACCCCACATACATTTCACTGTGCATTTTCTACTGTCAGTGTCTTACGGTTATGTACTTAAGCTTCAACTATTTATTAATGCATAATTCTTATTATATACAGTGTTACTGAGCATAACAGATGTATTGCCATTTGAGACCCGAACCCATTTAATAGTGCAAACAACTAAAAAAAAATTAAAAAACTGACGCCCATTCCTTTTTGTAAATAACAGCCACGTAACCTCTAAACTCGACCCCACGCAACATTGGCATTGAAAACATTTGAACAGGGAAAGGGTGAATTTTGATATTCAGTGTCGTGTGTTATGACCAGGCAGAGCCACAGCACGTGGATTGGCAGCATACTATCTGAGAATGTCCAAACTCCTTTGACTGCTTTTGCGTTTTGCTGATCCTAAATTATGCCGGCTCCTCAGAATATTAGTACAATACAGGTAAGTGTGAAGATGTTTGAGAATGTGTGTGTGTGTGTTGTTTATATACACATATACATACACGTATATATATAATAAAAAGATCCATATCATTCAAATAATAATAATATTATTTTCATGTACATTTGTAGGCCATCGTACACACAGCACAGGTGGCTATTCGAGCATTTTATACCCTACAGTTTACTTGTTTATCATGCTACGTAATGTGCAGCAAACGTTTACACTTTAACAGACACCAAGTCTTGCTTGGTGCATGTATGAAATAGGCCCGATATGTACACGATGATAACATCCATGTTTTCAAACCCGTTCTTATGGCATGTCTACAAATCATTCTGGGAATGTTTGTTAGAAATGTATGAAAAC
Source organism: Cepaea nemoralis (assembly GCA_014155875.1). Taxonomy (NCBI): domain Eukaryota; kingdom Metazoa; phylum Mollusca; class Gastropoda; order Stylommatophora; family Helicidae; genus Cepaea; species Cepaea nemoralis. The sequence goes on along the minus strand of JACEFZ010005934.1, from coordinate 229,575 downwards.
GGTAAACAATCTCAATAACAATATGATTATAGATATAAAAACCTCCAGTACAACCGTTTTGCAAGATTATGAAATATTCTTTCAGAAATAATCTGCATGATATTAAAACTGACATAATTAATCGTAGTGGACATATTTAAATTAATGGTGTTATTTTAATTAGGTTAAAGTGATGTTGTGGTAAGGCAAGGAGATGGCATTTTGTGAAAAAATATTTGATTATTCTGTTTTAAAACTGTGTCTTTATTTGTTGGTGACACATTTGTTAGTTTTAAGGTTATGTCTATTGCTGATATTGTTTCTAAACACCTCACCGGTATATCGTCTCAAATACAAAGCTCATAAAAAACGAGTCATTATATTACAATGCCGTGCATTCATCATCATCAGCTTGTGCAGTATTCATTTGGCCATCTGTGTTCTGTTGGTCGTTGCTTGTGGAGTGAAGAATGACAGTAGTTTCAGTCGTCGGCATGTCCTCATCATGGCTTGATGATTTTTGATGGTTCATCACCTTGACTTCAGGACATTCATAAGGACCAACATCTTTTCCATCAGCCACGGCTCCATTTTGATTACCTGAATTATAAATAATACAATGGGGATCGTATGCATTTTATTACTTAGTAATTGTATCTTTGACGTTGAAGTTAAGTGTGATATTAATGAACTTGCTTCTGGCAAGGCTCCGGGTAAGGAGGGGATTCCAGTAGAGGTTATCAGGAGTGGGCAAGACACACTCACTCCACAAATCCACCAGCTATTAGAGCTATGTAGGGGAGAAGGACAAGACCCACAGGATTTCAAAGATTCAAGCATCATAACACTGTGCAAGAATAAGGGGGATCGAAGTGTTGTAACAACTATAGGGGTGTATCTCTTCTATGTATAGTTAAGAAAATATTTGCCAAAATTGTTCTGCGCAGACTTCAAGTCCTGGGAGATCAAGTCTACCTCGAAACACAGTGTGGCTTTCGACGGAACCAGTCTACCAATGATATGCTATTCTCATTGCGACAGTTGTAAGAAAAATGCCATGAACAAAATCAACCACTGTTTATTACCTTCATAGATCCCACAAAGGCATTTGATTTGGTCAGCCGTGAGGATCTGTTCGAGGTAATAATGAAGATCGGTTGCCCGCCAACTCTTCTGTCCATTGTGGAATCGTTCCACTCAGACCATCCATCCATCATGTGCCATGCCGGTAAGCGTGGGCGGTCATGTTCTGCCATCTCACTCGATCACCAGAGTCGTGGATCAGCTCCATGTTTCTGTCTCGACCATGCCACAAGGCCAAGCCATCCAAGTACTTGCTTCTAGGTCTTCCCCTTGGTCTGTTCCCCTCGATCTTACCAGTTGTCACCAAATTCTCTAATCCATTTCTTCTCATAACATGCCCAAAAAATTTTGACTGTCTACGTCTAATTTCTCTAATCAATTTACGATCTTCATTTGTTTCTTGAAGGACTTGTTCATTGGTCTTTCTGGCTGTCCAAGGTATTCTTTGCATTTTCCTCAGAAACCACAACTCTACAGCCATCAGATGTTTTTCAGCCTGACTGCTCATTGTCCACGCTTCACATCCATATACAAGTACAGGTTCAATGTAGCATCTCAACACTCTTTTTCTCGTTTCAATTGACATCTTTTTATTGGTCAATATGTTTTTCATCTTGCTAAAGGCTACTTTTGCCATGGCAATTCTTGTTCTAATCTCTTCAAGGCATCTCCCATCAGATGTTATTACTGTTCCGAGATAATTGTACCTGCTCACTTGTTGAAGAATATTCCCATTTACTTGTATATTACATTGTGGTATTTCGTCCTTCCTAGTGACGACCATTCCTCAGACGGGAAGGGTATAATCAAGTTTGGTGGTGCATCTTCAGAAGAGTTTGAGATCAAGAGTGGAGTTAAGCAAGGTTGTGTACTAGCTCCCACCCTCTTTGGAATATACTCTTCACTTCTATTGAAATATGCTTTCCGTGATCAGGATGATGCTATATACATTCACTCACGCTCAGATGGTGGCCTCTACAATGCTTAGGGATTGAAGGCCAAGACCAAAATTACGAGGGTACTAACCAGAGAGATGCATTTTGCAGATGATGCTGCAATTACGACCGGCTCAGGGGATGAATTACAAAGTCTACTATCTGCAATCATTCAATGCTTGTTCTGAAATTGGTTTAACAATTAGCAAAATGAAGACACAGATTATGTCACAAGATGCACATGGGTACTATCAATCTTTATTGACGACGCTGAACTGGAGATAGCAGACAATTTTACATACCTGGGATCAGAGTACATTATCCCTAGATTAGGAAATCAACATCAGGAATGGTAAGGCAGCGACAACAATGAATAGGTCAATAAAAAGAGTATGCGAGAACAGGAAGCTTACATGCCAAAATTAAAAGCCTGGTCTATCAAGCTTGTTTTCATAGTACTCTTCTTTATAGCAGTGAATCCAGGATCAATTTACTCACACCAAGAGAAACTTTTAAACAGCTTTCATATGCGGTGGGTGTCTGCGAAGAATACTTGGTATTAATTGGCAAGACAACATCTTAAATACTTAAGTATTGGAAAGATCGAATTGTGTGACGGTTTGTTCCATGCTCTGTCTTCGTAGACTTAGATGAATAGGACACATTAGGAGGATGGATGACGGTAGATTACCAAAGGACATCTTTTTTGGTAAAATATCCATACTGATAGTGTTGCACGGAGGGCAAACATCATAAATGGAATAAAGACAAATTAGAACATGACTGCAGAGAGGTCACACACTGACTGATGAGAACGAATGAACGAACGGACGAACGAACGAACGAACGAACGAACGAACTTTATTTTCAAAAGGTAACAAATTGGGCACACAGGTCTGTCTTATATTCGGCTCTTCCAATCACTCATCTTTCTTTCATCTATTGTGCATGCTACATTCATATAGGAAATTAAACATTGTCAAATAGATTTTGTAAACATAAATAATGCATATTACCATGTTATGAGACAGGCATACACACGTACACATTCATAAACACACATGCACTCATACATCATGCATATATACTTACATCATTTATACAAACTCTCACAGGTGTGCACACAGTCAATAATATACAAATACACACTTCCTCGCATACACTGAATGCGTGCACACATACCCACACAAACATATACACATGTACACACGAACATACACACACATACACGAGACATCAGATGGTGCGTGGTGTGAAATGACCATGTGTTCACATAATTTCATTGTGGACGAACATTTACAGAGAGAATTGATTGTAGTTGTTATGCCTATTTTGAAGCACAATGTAACAAATTATCGTCCGTCAAGATGGCAAGGTGCCAGAAGTATCATTTACTAGTAATTAAACAGTTAACATTGGTACATGCTTTTCATGCCATTATGAAAATTGTCCTTTGTCATTTCAGGATATTAAGTGTCGACGCTAGCTATTATTAATTATATAGATTTATCCACTTAATACTGTGTTCGCGTATTTCAGTGTTCATTGATTCCGGTGCCTACGTATTCCGGTGCCCATGTATTCCTGTGTTAACTTATTCTAGTGTTTATTGGTTCAGGTGTTAACTTATTCTAGTGTTCACTTTTGATGGTTCGCACTCCTTTTAACGTCGACTTATACTGGTGTCAACTTATTTCTGTGTGATCAGATTATAGTGTCTATTGATTCAGGTGTCGACTTATTATGATGTCCACTTATTCCGGTTTCCACTTATTCGGTGGATTTCGGTTCAGTTAACTGAAGTTACACCACGCTTGCGCGTAGCCTGTAGTCTACACAGACAAGATGACAAAGTTTGGAGTTTCCTCCCACGTAATGGGTACTATGATAACATTTCACATAGTCTCGAGTACTCCAGAAGATGCCTGGTTTTATGAGAGATGAATTTATCTCCACAATACATTTCATTATCATCATGTGCTGTACCGATAGACTTGGACTGTCACGGTTCGCCATCTCACACAATCACCGGAACTGTGTCCCAGTTGTGGAATATGGAAACCCAGTCCATGTATTTATTGCTTTGTCGGCCACTTGCTATTTTCCAATTAAGTCTGACACTTTTTCAAGCATATTTCTCCTCGTACCAATGTCCACACAATCCTGACTGTCAACGTCTAATTTATCTAATCCGTTTATCGTTTTCATCTGTTTCTTGAAATACTACTCCATCGTTTGTGGTTTCTTAGGAAAATGCAACGAAATACACGAACGGACATAAAAACAAATGAGAAAGTTCTTCAAGAAACAAACGACAGACGTAAATCGTTTAGAGAAATGAGACGTAGGCAGTCACGATATTTTGGGTACGTAATAAGAAGAATCAAGCTGGAAAACTTATTGACAACTGGCAAAGTTGATATGAACAAAGCAAATGGAAGACAGAAACATAAATGCCTTCTATGGCTTGGCCACATGGTGAAATCGGGACAAGAACAGATGTCTGATCAAGACTGATGATCGTGTGAGATCGCGAACCATTAACACAATCGACATGATGATGATGAATTACAGTAGTAATAGTAGTAGTATAGTAATAGTAATAGCAGTAGCAGTAGTTGTAGTAGTAGTAGTAGTACTGTAGTAGTAGTTGTTGTTGTTTTTTTAAATTCGCATATCCTTTTACAGGACATCGCTGTCAACAGCAGCATCTTTCAGCTGCCTGTTGATTTCTTGGCAAGATTACGCTCAGTAGTTTGCCATTGCTTTCTGAGCGGCCGGCTCAGTTATCCCGCAAGTCGCCAGCGGGGGACGAACCGCTCCCAGTTCTCGCCCGCTACGAGACTCTGCGTGATAAACGGGATTACGGAGAAAGTGGTGTAACCCTTCGGCCAGAGAGACCGGCGTAGTAGTAGTAGCATAGTATTATTATTATTATTATTATTATTAGTAGTAGTAGTAGTAGTAGTAGTAGTAGTAGTAGTAGTAGTAGTAGTAGTAGTAGTAGTAGTAGTAGTAGTAGTAGTAGTAGTAGTAGTAGTAGTAGTAGTAGTAGTAAAGTAATAAGAGCATGACGAATATGATGATATTTATAATAACAATAATAATAGTAAAGATTACAATTATAATCTTGTAGATTGAGGTTGCACACAAAGCTGAGCTCTAGAAACCCACATACAGAGCAACAGTTTCAATATTTTCATAATATAAAGAGATTTTTAAAAAACACACATACAATAACAACAATGGAAATTGCAATTGAAGGAATGTCATATCTGTGTCTGATGAAGGAAACTGTGATAGTCAAAGTGTTATAACCAATTGTGATGAAGACAACTACAGTTTTGGTGATGTCTTATGTGTAATGAATGAAGCTGGAGTAATGAGAATGTGTGATGACAGAAACTGAAATATTGAGAGTATCTAAGGAATTTCTGATGAAACGAACTGAAACGTGAGACAGTCCTACCTAGGAGAGAAATTAGCTGCAATTTTGAGAATGTTTTATCTCTATGTAAAGAAGATTATTACAGCAGGGAAAATGCTACACTTGTGTGTAACGAAGACAACTGCAGTCTAAGGATGCTCTAGATCAGTGGTTCTCAACCGGTGGGGAATACCCCCGCCTCCCCCCCTGGGGGAATTTTTGGGTTTCCATGGGGTGGTGGGGGTTAAGATTATTTCAAGATAGCGTTAATACAAAAACCGATTACTTGATATTGTTTTTCCCGCCATAGTTTACTTTTCTGAACTTCTCGCCCTTCTAAAATTCATTTTATAACATAAGTATACCTGCAAATCCCGTTTTATGTAGACATCTAGACTTGTTCTAGTATGTGTTGTTAAATGTAGCTTCCACTTTTACGTATAGTGTGTAGGGGCGTGGGGGGGCTGTATAGGCAGGAAATACGAAATAGGAGGAGGAGACGTTCTGAAAATATGGTAAAGGGGAGCATTGGCCAGAAAAGGTTGAGAACTACTGCTCTAGATGTATGTGACGAAGACAACTACAGAAAAAGAGAATGCCCAAGATATGTGTGAGGAAGACAACTACAGAAAAAGAGAATGCCCAAGATATGTGTGAGGAAGACAACTACAGAAAAAGAGAATGCCCAAGATATGTGTGAGGAAGACAACTACAGAAAAAGAGAATGCCCAAGATATGTGTGAGGAAGACGATTAAATTACTGAAATGTCCTAGATATCTAGGACGAAGACTACAGTCGTGGGAATGCCCTATCTGTGTGTGACGAAGACAAATACAACAGTGAGAATGTCCTACCCATGTGTGGCGAAGACAACTACAACATTGAGAATGTCCTACCCATGTGTGGTGAAGACAACTACAACATTGAGAATGTCCTACCCATGTATGGCGAAGACAACTACAACAGTGAGAATTCCTACCCATGTGTGACGAAGACAACTAAAAACAATTAAAATGTCCTACCCATGTGTGACGAAGACAATTACAACATTGAGAGTGTCCTACCCATGTATGGCGAAGACAACATACAATAATGAAAATGTCCTACCCTTGTGTGGCGAAGACAACTAACAACAATGAAAATGTCCTACCCATGTGTGTAGAAGACAACTGACCATCCTCCATGACTGTCGTGATGTTCTCCGTGTAGCCATGGCCATAGGACTCCAGTGGGTAGGCAGGTTCGCCATGTTTTGGTATGTCCAAACCTGACGGTCAAACATATTGATGGCAGACGATAACGTTAGTGCTTGCATTGCTTATCTTGTCATATTGTATTTAAGTCAACAATAATTTAGAAATCGGAAGGATATTTTATGCAAGAAGTCCTTCTCATTGAAAGTTAGAGACAAAACTCTTGCATGTTACAAAGAACTAGCTCCAGCATATGAGTGGGAATCCTGTAAATTAGTAAACAGGCAAAAGTATCTCTGGGGGATTTGAAGATGTGGTTTTATTGAAGACAGCTGAAAATTCCTTAAACAACCAAACTAAGCAATCTGGATATTTTGAGAGAGGCTAAGACGCAAAGACAACTTCTAAAAGAGAATATGTTGTGACAACCGGACATATTTGTGGAAAGAGATCTAGAGGAAGATAGCAACAGACAATTCTTAACAGTGTTTTCTCGTGGCACGTAAGGCAGTCAGCACACGAATTGATACAAGTCGTTGGAGAAACATGATCACCCACTCCAGTTGGCAAGGCACTTGATGGTGATATTTATTATAATTGTTTACTTACTGTGTTATTTAAAACACTCAATGTTACTATTATTATTATGAAAATTGTTATTTAATCTAGTTCTTTTTCCCAGTCTTGTTCAATATCTATTCCTGAATTGACAATATTTTTACTTAAATCCACGTATTGCATCTCTATAAGTAATTTATATTTTCGCTATCTGTTAGTTATTCTAATTTATATTAGTTTAAATTATTATTTAAATTACAGACTGTATTGTAGACGCGTGAGGTACAAACTTTTGAGTCCCTGGCTGGCTTTCTTACAGAGACCACGGTAGCTTCTTCCTTCGCTAGTCGACCACCGTAGCTACTTCCTGCGCTAGTCGACCACGGTAGCTTCTTTCTTAGCTAGTCGACCATGGTAGATACTTCCTTCGTTAGTCGACCACGGTAAGCTTCTTTCTTAGCTAGTCGACTATGGTAGCTACTTCCTTCGCTAGTCGATACAAGCAACCGGAGCTGTTAAGGGTATTGGAGCACCTATGGTTCTGTCCGGAGTGTGATGAACATTCTCACTAATCCACCTGCTCCTGCACCTGCTCCTGTCCCCTGCTGCTGCTGCTGCTGCTGATGCTGCTGTTTTCTTCTTCTTCTTCTTCTTCTTCTTCTTCTTCTTCTTCTTCTTCTTCTTCTTCTTCTTCTTCTTCTTCTTCTTCTTCTTCTTCTTCTTCTTCTTGTCTTGTTCTTTTTTCTGTCTTGCATAATCAAGTGAATTATCTGTCCTCAGCCAGCTTACTTACAGCCTTCCTATCCTTTGCTACCTCTTCAAGACCTCCTCATATTTTTCATCACTGTCTCGAATTCTCTTCTCCGTGTGTTTATTAGGTTACTGAAGAAGGATTTTCTGGTATACTTTTAAAATTATTATTGTATGTGTCCTAACCATGGCTGGTTGGATCTTGCAGCTACATTTTAATGCAGGATGATATATCCAGCCACACGCAAACTATCCTTTAAAGACTCTTACGACATCCGTGGTAGATTACAGGACTAATATTCTACACTGCCGTTTCTGGAACCGGTAACACACGGGTGCAATATGACACGTTTATGATAATGTAAAATAGGACTCTCACTCATGTATTTAGTCAGGATAATTCAATGTGTTTTTTAATCTCTAATTGCAAATGGTTATCCAATGTGGTGAGAATAAGCCTTGTTTTCCTGTATATGTCTGTCTCCCAGGGTTACTGGGAATTACAGGGTAGATTTGCAGTGCAGATTAATTTGTATTGCAGGGTAGGTTTTTTATTGTACGCCAGCTGTGTATTGCATATTTGCTTATGTATAAATATTGGAAACCTGGTAAAAGTTCTATATACAAATTATAAATTTATTGGTTAAAGATTCATAACCCTGATAGTTCCACATTAAAAAAAAAAACATTAACAAGTGTTAATGATGATTAACTGTTACTTTGATGTCTTCATGTTTAAGGTATATATTTCAATTTACTTTAATAAAACAGGTAACAGCCAAAAAACATAAAAAACAACACATATAACATAAGACTCATACACGCAGTATATATATATATATATATATATATATATATATATATATATATATATATATATATATATATATATATATATATATATGTGTGTGTGTGTGTGTGTGCGTGTGTGTGTCAAGGTGTGAAGAGACAGTGCACACTGCTCTATTTATACCCTTTCTCTCCATCTCTGCAGACACTCTGAAGGTCCCAGTTAGTTTCAATGTTCCAAACACCACAGAACAGAGGGCCCCGGTCCACGCCACAATGGATATCAGACCCACAAACTGCCACGCCAGCAACTTGACCGGATGCACATGTAGGAAAACGAAACACACACGTCAATAGAGATGGGGCTCTCTGACTACCACGTCAGCAACGTGACCAGTTGAAAGATAAACAAATTTGTAAAAGTAAAGTGTCCTTTCCTACACCTTAAGTTTATTCGGTATATGGTGTTAGCCCTAATTTTATCCACCGCCATTCGATGGGTGGTGTGGTCAATATTATGCCGGACGCCACTAATTTCCCCAACATTTGCTGGCACTCATTTCAGGTCGGGTCGATAACGAATATCACACCAACTCTTAAAGACAAACATCCGTCTAGATGTAGATTTGAACACAACTCCAACGAAACAGCAGGCAAGCGGAACGCTACATCACTACCGCTTATCTTGAAATACAGGGTGCATTTTTAATGACTGTGCAGTGTTTGAAAATATTGCCGGTCCAAGTTTTGTATTTGCCTATTATGTTGCATAAACTTTACAGAGGGCAAATACAAAACTTGGACCTGCGATATTTTCAAACACTGCACAGTCATTAAAAATACACCATATACGACACACGAGCGTATTAGGCCCACTAAATGCCATGCTACATTTTGATCTGTTGGCAATCTTCATCATCATCATCATCATCATCATCATCATCATCATCATCATCATCATCATCATCATCATCATCATCATCATCATCATCATCATCATCATCATCATTTTCCTTGCAAAACGAAGTAGGCGTTCATGTACCTCCACAGAGCTCAGCCCTTGGAGTTCTGTATCTATTATGTACATGATAATCCTTCATGCCACCGCAATACAGTCCAATATTACGTCTGTCAGTCTGCCTATACATCTTACAGTATTATAATATCACACCGCGTAAACTTTAAGACTGCTAAGATAGTTAGTACATATAGTATTTAATTTTAAAATGTGTTCACAAATTCGAAATGTGTAACTACTTTCTCATAAGTCTAAATATCAATTTAATTGCAGACACATTTGCAAATGCATTTCTAACGAAGATCTCAACACACAAAAACAATAAGTACAACAGTTACAGCGCTTTCTATAGTACCACTGAAACGTTATACAGTTTCTGTTCTGCTGTATTGCAGTGAATCAATGCATGTGAACGAAAACATTACAGAGAAATTGTAGGAGACATCGGAGATGTCGTTTCTATGAAAAGAGTTGCAAATACACTGGACTACCAGAGTATATAACAGCGATTGTCTGGACAATGATTATGAAAGTTTAGCATTTCATACATATATGATAAAGAGACACACATAATTTTGTGGTCATGAATTGAGAAGAGAGAATTTGGAAAACATTGAGACATCTGGAAAGATCAGTTGTAGAAGACAGAACTGACGCTGAATGGTATAGGGCGGTGACCCGGATGATTATTATCAACAGAATTGATCTAGAACAGCATGGCCCGAGATTTGTGGAGAATCATGAACATCAACGCTAGTTGGCATGACAAATATTGATGATGCAATAACACCAAACCAAACGTTAAAATATATAAGGTACTAAGTAACAGTACTCACAAGAGCAGAGAACATATCCCAGCGAATCAATATGCCATAGTCGTGTCTGAGGAAGGCAACAGCCAGCACGCCCCAAGCACCCCCACCAAAATGAACTGTTAGTTTCATGAAATAATATACATATATTAACTGAGGCAGGGCCAAACAAAAATGGATGGCGGAAAATGGGAATTAGTGATTGATGTGTCCAGTTTTATACCTTTAAAGTTGTTAGTATGGTAGCAGACATATTGTATTATAATGGCAATCACAACATTAGTATATAGCCCATAGCATATATGGGAAGTCGCTTAAGACAAAAATATCATCCCAATGGCACTTTATCAGTTAAGAACACTATTCTTATAATTCAGTTCTAAAGTGTTACATTAAATCCTGTCAATAATGGGATCACTTGCCCGTCGACCCGGAGGGTCATGTGTTCGAATTCCCATCTAGGCAGGGAAGTTTGTCATTGACCTAGACTACCAGGATGAGCCAGCCTAAAGAGGGGCACTATGACATTTTGTTGGGAAGTAAAGGCAGCCAGTGTGACATTGACCACATCACCCATTTACTAAACATATGGGAGTTTGCACCGTATACCCATTACGCCACGTGACGTATAAAGAAATCATGAATTATTTCAGTCTACGTGATGTGATAACTTTATTGAAGTTGTGATAAGTTTGGCATGTTTGTGAATTGTCACTATGCCCTTTAATGTCCACTTGTAATATCAATATAAACAAAAAACATTGGAAATAGTTAACCCTTAATCTTTAGTAGCAAATTAAAAGTAACTCTTGAATCATATCACAAAATTTTTAAGAGTTAAGGATTTGATTTGCTCTGTATGTTTTCCTATAGATATCTAAAGCTGCTAAATAACATAAGCAAAGAGATTAACTAATAAACAGATCAGACAGGTAGATGCACAAAGGACAAACATGTATACATGCAGAAATATCATCATCACCATCATCATGTGCAATGACGATAAGCGTGGGTGGTCATGTTTCGTCATCTCGCACGATTACCAGAGTTGTAGTATTCTTGTATCGACCATGAGACTGTGGCCAAGCCATCCAGATATTTATTTCTCTGTCTTCCTCTTCTTCTTTTTTCCCATCAATCTTGCCAATTGCCACCAAGTTTTTACATTTATTTCTTTGTCATGTTTCCAAATATTTTGACCGTCTACGTCTAATTTCTCTAATCAATTTACAGTTCTCATTTGCTTCGTTAAGGAATTCCTGGCTGGTTTTTCTGTTTGTCCATGGTATTCTTTGCATTTCCCGCAGAAACAACTGTCAATAGACGTTTTTAAGCTTTGCTCATTGTCCACGTTTCACGTCCTACAGAAAAAACAGGTTCTATATAGCTTCTTCCACACTCTTTTTCTCGTTGTAATTGACATCTTTTTGTTAGTCAGTATTGTTTCATCTTGCAAAAGGCTGCTTTCGCCAAAGCGATTCTAGTTCTAATCCCTTCATGGCACTTACTATCAGATGTTCCGAGATAGTTGTACCGATTTACTCGTTTCTCATTTACCCGTATTTTACTGTGTGATATTGCTTGCTTGTGTTCGTTGGCTTCAGCTCCAACGCGAAGTCCTGTATGTCGGATGAAGGCATCCTGTTGTCCAACATCAGTGTGATGTCATACAGGACCTGAGGTTTGTGTGAATATCCGTTGTCCCATGTCTGGCTTATTGTTGTGCAGACTGGTGGTTCCTCGCCGTACACCCAGACACTCTCCGACTTCGGAGGAATCGGCGATCCTACTGACTTTAGCCAGGAACCCGAAGGGACCTGTTGCCCAGGACGCTCGACGAGGACGCGTCAATAGGTCTTGGCCAGTATATAACCCGGCCCTGGTGCCTTGGAAACACCTCTGCGTCCCACTTTGTGATATTTCATGCTTCCTAATGACGACCATACTCTGTGTATTATTACAATTCTATTTCTAGTTGTTCACTGTGTACAATAACCGCTTCTACTAATTGTTGCAGATCCTGCTCACTGTCTGCAATCTATACTGTATCATACGCATATCTAATGTTATTGATGTTTCGTACTCCAATGTGATTCTTCTCATATCTTTTAAATTTTTAAATGTTTTCACTGTATAGGGAAGAAAGATCTGGAGACATTACACACCCCGTTCGCACAGCTCTCTTAATAGGCTGATATTGACCTACTTCATTATCAATCCTTATGAGCAACTTATTTCTAATAAATGGTTTTTTTCTTTTAAAAACAAGTCTAAGGTCTTTCCCATCAATTTGTAGGATCTGCAAGCATTTTTATCATGTTGAAATGTTGTACTTTACCGAAAGCCTTTGTGTAGTCAATAAAGCCAACATGTAGATCTTTGATCACTTTTATAGAATACTCAATTAATGCTCTCAGCAAATACACAGTGTTTACTATACCCTTACCTTCTATGAATTCACATTGTTCTTCCCCTATTTAGAGCTGTATTGTTGTTTCCTATTTCTTTGCATGATAATTCTTAGCAAAATCTTCGTGAAGTGGCTCATTATATTAAGTGTTCGTTATATTAAGTTTTCGATGTTGATCACATTCCAAGGCTCCTGATTTCTTCGGGATTGCAATATATATAGAATTACACAATTCAGGCGGTTCCCTAGTATCATTTTTTGTTTTCAGCAGTCTGGTGACCTGGTCTATTCCATATTCTTCCAAGGCATTGATAATTTCTGTTGTGATGTTGTCTGGACCTGGGGTCTTGCCAGTTTTCATATAGTTAAGAGCATTCTTAATTTCCATCTTCAAAATTGATGGTCTTTCATTATTATTCAGAATATCATAGTGCTCCTCTAGTGTTATAAAAATCTTTCACATAATCTGGCCACGCATTTAAAATCTGACCTTTTTCTATTATTATGTTGTCATCTTTGATGTTAAGGCAACCCACTGAAATATTGGGAATGGTAAAAGTATATAGGTAGGCATAGAGTAAGACAAATACATAGACAAGGGGAAAAAATAATAACAGATAAACATACTCAAGGAGTTAAAAAGACACATAGACGATAGATCGACGAATACATAATTAGACAAATCAAAACAGCTAGATACATAGATAAGATAAACAGACATATAGACAAAAAGACAGTCATACGCCCACAATCCAACGGATGGGCAGACTTACAGACACCTAGATAGTAAGTTAAACAGACAGACAGACAGACAGACAGACAGACAGACAGACAGACAGACAGACAGACAGACAGACAGACAGACAGACAGACAGACAGACCCACCGACCGACTGACCCACCCACCTACCGATCCACCGACCGACTGACCCACCGATCCACCAACCCACCATAACCCACCGGCCGACCCACCGACCTACGGACGTACGGACTGTCGGACGGACGGACGGACTGTCAGACGGACGATTGGACTGATGGACGGACGGTCGGATAGACAAGGAGATTTACATAGAAGACAGATTTTACCAGCAACAGCATCCACCGGGTCATCGATCTTGTATCTGCACATAAACCATGATGTGATGTTGAATGACACGCCTGCAATAGCACCCACGATAGGCGCCGCCCATGGTCTGTACATATTACATCCTGAACACACCGCAACCTGCCATATAAGATATTGTGTTTTCATGTTCTGGCTTTTTCTGTGTCTCTATTTTGTACATGCACCTATGAAATCATTCATCTATAAATTCGTCCATCCATCTGTACACACTCAGCTTATGACTGTGTGTGTCTCTGTGTATCTGATTATGTGTCTGTAATTATGTTAAGAATAAGTCCTCTTTCCACACAATGAGCCGTTTGGCGCTGATGAACAAAATGCTGTCTTCACAGACGATAACCTGTTACATAGTGCTTCAAAAAGGTCTAATAACTGCTACCTATGGCTGGGATCAATGGATGGAGTTAAAATTTCCTATAACACAAGGCATGGGCTGAATTGTAGAGACTATGTATTGCTTAAGCAGCAAAATCCCCTCTCTTGGCCTGCCTAGTTTACTTTATAGGAAAGGTAACACCACTATATCTGGAACAAGACAAGCTGCAGAAGCTGCTAGATCAACGAAGCAATGCTCTAATTGTTCGCCTGTCAGAGCTTCGATCCTAAACCAGTAGCTGACCGAGGCTTACGGCCTAGTCTGCTCTACCACGTCTTTAGGTTACATTTTCTCAAACTAATATAAGGCATCTCTTCTTTCTCTATAGCGAAGTAATAATTAGAGAGATCAAAAAGAAGTGGGAAATAATAATCGGAGATTATAATATAAACAATATACACTATGCAGATGACACAGTATGGATGGCGGATAATGTAAAAGATCTACATCAGTTGTTGCACATTTTAGTAACAGACACCGACCGACAATCCCCCATCTTGGGGGGAGTGAGGGTGGGCTGCGTGGTCTCTAGGTAGTGAGATCGGACGCCTGTGTGTATTGTTGCGCACGTAAAAAATCCCTTGGCCGTTGGAAATCGAAAAAGAGTAGCCTAACGGCGCTGCCCGGGCAAAATTTCGAGTTAAAAATCTACCCAAAGTATTTTCAGGATCCTCGCCGGTGCTAGGCTGAGTTTATCCAGACTCAGGTTTGAGGAGAACGGAGCACTTATGGGTTGCACCAGTTTGCCGTGATGTTGATCCTTCGACTAAACTAAACTAAACTAAACTAAACTAAAGTAACAGAGAGTGCAAAGAAAGGACTCTCCTTGAATATCAAGAAAACAGTAAAAGTATTGATATCTAAGAAAATAGGTGTCACCAAAATGTGAAATGGAAATAGAAGGGAAAATTCTTAATTAAGTGGATAATTTTAAATACCTATGGACATTTATAATATCAGACAGAAGGTGCACAATAGAGATTAAGAGCAAAATAGGGCAAGCAAAAGCTGCATTTTATGCAATGAAAAGTATCTTATGCAATAAGTCACTACCATTGAATGTAAGAAAAAGAGTGCTGAAGTGCTATATAGAACATATTTTCTGTATGGCAGTGAATTATCGAATGTAAATGAACAAATAAGGAAGAACGTGGAAGCAACAGAGATGTAGTTCTTGAGACGAATGTTGCGAATTCCTTGGACTGCCAGTGCAACTAACGACGATTGCCTGAAAGAGACAAATGAAACTAAAACATTATATGCAACAATAAGAAAGAGACAAACAGCTTTTTTTTTTTTTTTGGGGGGGGGGGGGGGTTATGTGATGAGAAAAGGGGCATTGGAGAACATCGTAACAACTGGACAGATCTATGGGAAGAGAGGTGGAGGCAGAGGCAGATTAAGAGAAATGATGCTGGAAGGATTGAGACGGTGGCATAAGAACGAGGTATGTGGAGAGACAAGAACGCCTACGCCAGCTGGCAGGGCACTTGATGATGATGGTGATGAGGAAAAGGCCCTGTATCCTCCCACTTACTCAGGCCCGTCAGAAGCCGTTAACACAATTTTGGGGTGTTGGGTTTGGTGAGCTCCGCCAACATTCGGCGCTAACAGCAGGCAGTGTACGGTCTTCTATTATAGGGTAGTTCAGTCACACCTAAGACAGAACAGAGATGTATTAAACCTAGTGGTTCTCAACCTTTTTTGGCCCATGCCCCCCTTTACCATATGTTCAGAATGTCGTTCCCCCCCCCCCCCCACTTTTCGAATTTCCTCCCTATAAATCTCCCCCCCCCCCCTTACTTAGTATACATAAAAATGAAAGCTAAATTTAATAACACATACTAGAATAAGTCTAGACATCTACATTTCGAATTTCATTAGAGCGAGAAGTACAGAACCGTAAAATTTAGAGGGGAAAACAATATCAAGTAACTGGTTCTTGTATTAATGTGATCTTGAAAAATCTTAATCCTACCCCCCCCGGAAACCCTAAAATTCCCCGAGGGGGGGGGGGGAATTCCCCACCGGTTGAGAACCACTGTATTAAAACAATAGGTAAATACGCTATCACACGTTTGGGACACAATGGCCATAAGTTGCTAGATCAACTCTCACTCGGCGGGTGGTGTTGACAGTATTACACCGGTCGCTTTACTTCACAAGACACTTCCGGGTACTCATTTCAGGCTGGATTGACCAGGGAACCCAGGTCAATTTTTAACACCCATACTGTACAAATTCGAACACATGACAAGAGGCCGGAAGGTGAGCGTATAGCTACTACTCTGCCACAGTTCCCATTGGAATGTAATGCTAGTCGTATATGTTTATTATCAAATCGGCACTCAAGGGTGGTTAATATCACACCTGCCGTCCGTTGAGTCCCTAGATATACCCTTGTACACGCGTTGACTTTCGAGAATTCGTTAGACGGCGATGCTGTCATTTACACAGATGGGTCGGTAGTCCGATGCGTGACAAGCTCATGGGCCTTTACCACAAGTAGAACTGACTATGGAAGTCATGGCAGTAATAAAGCAATAACATGGCTCGAGGCACAGAAATTCACTAGGGCATGTTTCCTTAGCGACTCAATGAGCATGCTCAAGAGGATAGAGATGGGGTGGATCCGAAGAGAATAGTTGCTGTCTCTGGAGCGTTCTCGACTGGCAAAGATTAGTTTCATCTTCGTGCCAGGGCATGCGGGAGTACAAGGAAATGAGCGGGCTGACAAGCTCGCAGGTGAGGCTACTGTGGAGTGCGGACGCGCTATGGACCAGGCTGACATTCTGAATGCTCTACGACAGTGGTTCTCAACCGGTGGGGAATTCCCCCCCCCCCCCCCCTACTAGGGGGGGGGGGGGTTTAGGGTTTCCAGGGGGAGGGAATTAATATAGAACCAGTTACTTGATATTAATAGAAGAACCAGTTACTTGATATTGTTGTTCCCTCAAAATTTTACGGTTCTGTACTTCTCATCCTAATGAAATTCATTTTATAACGTAAGTAGACCCGCAAATCACGTTTTATGTAGATGTGTAGACTTGTTCTAGTATGTGTTATTAAATTTAGCTTCCATTTTTATGTATACTGTGTAAGAGTTGGGGGGGGGGGGATTTATAGGGAGGAAATTCGATAAGGGGGGGGGTGACGTTCTGAGCATGTGGTAAAGGGAAGCATGGGCCAAAAAAGGTCGAGAACCACTGCTCTACGATAAGTAAGACTTTTGCGAGAATCAAGTGATGACTGTGAATCTACAACCATGGTCAGACTGCGAGATTAGCAAATTAAAAGAGGTGTAACCAAACAAGAATACTACGTAGGAAGCCAAAGAAGATTGATAAACCAACACAGAACTGGTGACGTTAGCCGCTACACGCTTCGGGATTTTCTGAGGAGGGGATCCGAGTACTTATGGATTGAATGGTTCATCGTGCTAACTAACTAACTAACTAACTAACTAACTAACTAACTAACTAACTAACTAACTAACTAACTAACTAACTAACCAACCAACCAACCCACCCACCAACCAACCAACCAACTAACTAACTAACTAACTAGCTACCCCTGTACACATTTTGGGCTGAGCCGACCTGGGAGTAGATCAAGTTTAAATATCCGTCTTGATAAGAATTCGAACCCACAAACACTGGGCCCGGTGGCAAGCTCAGTAGCAACTGCTCCTCCGGGACTCTACATGATAGTAACATGAGAGTGTCGATCTTACACTCACACCAATAACCTTGTCTCACGACATCATAATATAAATCATTGTTGACTATTTATTATCGACAAAGGATATAAGAGTGTGTGTGTGTGTGACATTGTGTGTGTGTGAGAGAGAGAGAGAGAGAGAGTGAGAGAGAGAGAGAGAGAGTGGGAGAGAGAGACAGAGAGAGAGAGAGAGTTTGTGTGTGTGGGTTGCGTCAACTGTCTGTCTCTTAACTGTTTTCAATCAATAATCAATTTCAGGGACATGTTGAAAGGAGACGGGTGGAAATATTCCCGCAGAGTTCAACATACCATGCCTGCCAAGGCTCCATTCATGGTGCTTAGCAAGCTCCATGTACGGCCAAGAATACCTATTCTGCCTCGAAGACAATTAAACAATGAAAAATGTATTTATGACATGTTCATAACAATACAGAGTAGCAAATAAACTACGAAGGCTACTTTAAATTATTTCATAAATAAATTCAGATATTTTGTTTGGCACTCGTCTAAGTATAATAAAGAAATAGACTAGAGGCACAATAGACAACACAAATTGAAAGCTATTGTTGCCCGCCGGCATTCAAACCTGTCATCCTCCACATGACAGCAACGCCTCGCTGCCTAGCTAGCCATTCGCTTAGTTGGCCATGCGTCGAAGTACACTTGTTCCTGGAGCTAGGCGCTGTTGTCATATGGAGGTGGCAGGTTCGAATCCCAGTGGGGCAACTATTGCTTTACATTTGTATGTTGTCGTAGTATAGTCCTCTAGTCTATACTTCTTTCCTATAGTTCTGTGAGCGTCAAGCTATACGTGTGAACGTATTTATGAACGGTCTTATTGGCCTCAAAGGGTTCCCCAAATGATAGTTACGTGAGTTACTTTACAATATGCCATCCACTGATCGCTGCGACATTGCACATCTATGAATGAGTGGATTCAGCTTCGTATTCATGCAAGGGCGTACTGAATCAATCAACATTGACATTAAACACTCATCGTTTCGACTCAAAGTGTCTTCGTTAAAGGATATCAACTACCATAATAGAAACCACCATTACTGCACATGATCAGACACGAATTGCCAATAAATGAGAATGGCACCAGATATACAATGAAAACGTAGATGGCAATGAGTAAACTATAAACAAGCATGTTCAAACAGTAAACAATATGTGTAAGTGAACCATGTAAAAACACGATAATTCAGAGTAATGAAACTCAAACAAATACATATACATTAACAACTTAATGTACGTGAACAGGACTCTCCTGTCAAGCCCAGCATTTATTGACTGTTGTGATTATTTCAGGCAATTTCACGTTGAGTAGTTTGCCATTGCTTTCTGAACGGCTGACACTAATACCATTGTGGAAATCAACGCAAAAGTGATCTGCGGT
>JACEFZ010005934.1:145000-205000 GCA_014155875.1 Cepaea nemoralis | reverse complement strand
GTTCCGATTTATGGAAAGAGAGAAAGACAGTGATAGAAAATTCTTGACAGCTTGGTTTCAGGAAACGGAGTGGTGTCAGCGCACTAATTGATACGTGCTGTTGGAGATCTTAAGATGTCTAAAGCATGATCACCCACGCTAGTAGGCAGGGCACTGGATGATGTTAATACCATCATTATTTATAACTGCCAGATAGCGTATGGGTCTACGGAGTAAAAAACACGAAAGAGTGTATATACAGCTGGCTTTAAACACGCACAGTAATATCCAGAAAATGTAAACCATCAATTGCACAGATAATGATGACGTACTTGAAATCCAATGTTGACCGTTATGTTGCTGACCTCAAAGGTTAACCCAGCACGCAGCCACCCCTGAGAATGCCAGACCCAGTGGGTAACAACAGGGTAAATAAACGCTAGAAAAGACAATCAGAAGCAAAACAGGAGAATCATTGACATGAAGAATACATCATTTGTTTCGCCTAAATTTGTAGATTTTGTAAATTCAAAACAATGTTTTCCCGTAATGAATTTCAATAACTAAGACACAAACAATAGATTGCACGATTTATTGCCTGGCATATTTCGCTGCATCTTGTCAGGTACATACTGCAGAAATCACACAACTTACGTGAATTAACTAGATAAATCCTTCAAAATGAAATATACACATGTTCGCACAGTAATGTCGACAGTCTACTACGGTAATTTTAAACTGACTAACATGTCTTTCTGCTTGCACAAGGACGGCTTACGAAGGTTGATTATTATAGCTTCAGCAAACTTTAACAATCGACTACTTTGTGTGTTGAACAACACACGGAAGGCACTGTCTCTTTCAACCACGTGACCGCTCTCGAGCACGTTTCGCGACCGATGAAGCTGGACTGTTCCAGTGTGTCGGCCTGCCTAGGCTACCATCTTCTGTGTGTAGTATCTTGTCCACCCAATTCGGAATGTGTTCCGAAACTCTGCAATGTAACTGTCGCTCAGTTCTACCTATGTAGATGGCATCGCATCTGCATGTAAATTGATAAATACAATTTGATTTGGCGTACAAAGCTTCCGGTTCTTTTACTGCTGGGATGGGGATCGATGTGTTTCTGTACCTGATGACTGGAGTTGCAGCACAGAATGTTCACCCGACTGCTGTGATGAGCCGGCCCCGCAGACGTTGCATTACGTCATCTCCTCGGAAGGTTAGCTGGATGAATACCTTGAGTTTAGCGACTGTAGTTACTTCTGGTTTCGGTTTGGGCTGTTGGCAGTGGCGCTTTATACATCCTGTGGAGTACCCATTCAGGTTTAAGGCATTCTTCAGAGTTTCAAATTCCTCTGTCAGTGTGTCTTGGGTGCATATCTTCCTAGCACGGTCAAACAGGGTCCGTACTAAGCCCCGTTTGTACTGGACAGGTGCGAAGCTCTGAAAATTTAAGTATCGGCCAGTCCATGTTTCTTTGCGGTACACCGATCTTTGAATTGTGCCGTCTGCTCTACGTCTCATTAGGATATCCAGAAACGGCAACGCTTCGTTGTGTTCGTGTTCCATAGATAGAGAGATGTTTTTATGTGTCTCGTTCATTTTGGCCTGGAACGACGTTGCTTGTAGCTCGTCTGTGGTGATAATTAGTATATCGTCCACGTAACGACGGTAAAAGGCCAAGTTATTGATGTCTGAGGATCTCTTTTCTTCTAAGTGTGCCATGAAGATGTCCGCTAGAATAGGTCCAAGTGGGCTCCCCATGGCCACTCCGTCAATCTGGCTATATGACTTGTTTAGAAAGTTGAATTGTATGTTGGCGGTACATAATTTTAATAGCCTCTCTGGAATAGCTGATGGTATGCCTAGTTTTAGTTGTCTTTCTCTAATGCTTTCACTTATTATATTCACGGTCTCATCTAATGGAACGTTGGTGAATAAAGAGGCAATATCCATGGATGCCATGTGTTTGTTGTTTATGTCCACAGTATCCAATAATTCCACCAGTTCGAATGTATCTCTGAGTGTTCTTGGACGAAGGACTGTCGTGCTGGCTTTAAAATTTCAGCTAGCCATCTCGCCATTCGGTGTTGTGCAGAGTTAACCATGGAAAGGATCGGTCTTAGTGGGATGCCGGGCTTGTGAAGCTTGGGTAGACCGTACATCTGAGGAGTTTGGGAGGCACGCGGTGTGAGCGTTTTCCAGTGGCCTCACTGATGAGTCCCGCATTCACAAGTGATTGGACCTCTTTCCTCATTTTTGCATCCAGGTCCTCCGACTTGTTGACTATTTGCTCTACTCTGAATTTAGATGCATCTGATAATATTTCATCCATTTTTCTCTGGTAGTCTGACATGTCCATAAGTACTGCACCACTCCCTTTGTCAGGTTTCAATATTACGAGGGTTTTGTTAGCCTTTAACGCTTTTAAGGCAGTAATGTGTTCGTTGGTCAGCGGGCATGTCTGTTTCGAGGATGTTGTGCGATACTGGTGTTCTAAATCTACCAGTCTGGCCTTCAGCCACCCGACCGACTCAGCAGAAGTAGGCGATAACGTGGAGACTTGATCAAACAACATTTCAAATTGTGCTTGCGACACGGTTAATGTGTTTGGGCTTTATGCAGAATGTTAATCCGTATGCAAGGGCCTCCGTTTCAATGTTGTTGAGTACGTACGACGATAAGTTCCTCACAAACTTCTCTGGGTTGTCTAGTACTGACGTTGTTATCTTTTCAGTGCTCAGTGATTTGTTGAGGCGAGCATTCTCTGCGATTTTCACCTTGTACACTGTTTCTGTGCAGAATTTGGTGAACTTCAAGTAGCCGAACAAGCTCAATACTTTGGTGACGTAGTAGGCAGAACTGTGTGTGCCTTGAGGTTGGCCAGCTTAGACTGGGTTTCTTCTATGTGGTTTTTTTGTGAGTCGTCTCAGATTCAATTTCACTTTGTCCAGTACAAACGGGGCTTAGTTCGGACCCTTTTTGACCGTACTAGGAAGATATGCACCCAAGACACACTGACAGAGGAATTTGAAACTCTGAAGAATGCCTTACACCTGAATGGCATACTCCATAGGATTTATAAAGCGCCACTGCCAACAGCCCAAACCGAAACCAGAAGTAACTACAATCCCTAAACTCAAGGTATTCATCAAGCTAACCTCTCGAGGAGATGACGTAATGCAACGTCCGCGGGACCGGCTCATCACAGCAGTCGGGCGAACATTCTGTGCTGCAACTCCAATCAGCAGGTACAGAAACACACCGATCCACATCCCAGCAGTAAAAGAACCGGAAGCTTTGTACGCCAAATCAAATTGTATTGACCAATTTACTTGCAGATGAGAGGCCATCTACATAGGTAGAACTGAGCGACAGTTACATTGCAGGGTTTCGGAACACATTCCGAATTGGGTGGACAAGATACTACACACAGAAGATGGTAGCTAGGCAGGCCGATACACTGGAACAGTTCAGCTTCATCGGTCGCGAGACATGTGCTCGAGAGCGGTCACGTGGTTGAAAGAGACAGTGCCTTCCGTGTGTTGTTCAACACTGCTTATTTACTGCTATATGCTTGTGAAACCTGGACTGTTTATCAGCCACACGCTAGGAAATTAAACCACTTCCACACAGTCTGCCTAAGGAAGCTACTGAAGATTAAATGGCAAGACAAGATTCCAGACACTGAAGTCCTAGAAAGATCATCCATGCCCAGTATCCACACTCTACTGATGAAGAATCAGATTCGCTGGGCTGGTCACTTGACTCGCATGCCAGATCACAGGCTCCCTAAACGAATTTTTTACAGCGAACTGCGTTGTGGTAAACGCTCCCAAGGTGGCCAGAGGAAACGCTTTAAAGACACTCTGAAAATTTCACTGAAGGCTTTTGGAATTCATCATGACACCTGGGAGGCTGCAGCCAGAGACAGAAATTTGTGGCGTGCATGATTACGCAAGGGTGCAGTCATATGTGAGGCAACCAGGACTGCAAGAGCTGTGAAGAAAAGGCAGGACAGAAAAACCACTGCAGGAAATCCTCCTCCAGAAACGTCAAGCATTCCTTGCCCACATTGTCAAAGAACATTTCGAGCCAAAATAGGCCTTATCAGCCATCTTAGAACTCACGGCTCCATACTTTCAACCTCACTGGATGAACTGAATGGTCATCATCATTCTTGATGGACAAACAACAGATGTTCAACACACAAAGTAGTCGATTGTTAAAGTTTGCTGAAGCTATAATAATCAACCTTCGTAAGCCGTCCTTGTGCAAGCAGAAAGACATGTTAGTCAGTTTAAAATTACCGTGGTATCGACATTACTGTGCGAACATGTGTATATTTCAGTTTGAAGGATTTATCTAGTTAATTCACGTAAGTTGTGTGATTTCTGCAGTATGTGCTTGACGATATGCAGCGAAATATGCCAGGTAATAAATCGTGCACTCCATTGTTTGTGTCTTCGTTATACAGATTTTGTAAATGTTAGCAAAGTGCTGGTTAGTATGCGGATTTCACGCCATACACACGTTAGAATATGCTACTATCGTATTATGTAGGATTTATGTCGATTTTCACGATCCTATTCATTTCTTGATACTCTCCCACTCACATGGTCGCGGAGTCGACGTAAGTCCAGTGGCTAGCATGCTTGCCTGGTGGTCACATGTTCTAATGACTTCCAATCAGATATTTTTTTAATTGACTTGGCTCCTGGGTGGAATTAACCTTACCCTGGTGATACCAGCATTTTCAAGGGAAGTGCAGTCAACCGGCATGATATTGACCGCATCGTCGATCAAGTGTCTATTGGTGTAAGCCGTACAGATCGCAATTATATATGCGCTTCTTGACTTTAAAAATTAAGAGTCTTTTATTTTCCTTTTTTATTTATCACGATCTTCCTTTTGCACATTAACTGTACATCTTTGAATCGAATATAATTTCAGCTTGGTGTATATTTGTATTTCACGTACAAATAACATTAAATGTAAGCTTGTAAAAGAGTACGCAAATTAAATGCAAGGTTAGAGACAAATCACGGTTTACTGTAAAGCTATAAGTACTATACACAATATATTACATGTCAAGTTATAAATCATTAAAAGAAATTCTAATTAAATCATAACTCAGTTAACAGTCGCAGAAATGTCATCATGGAGGCAACAACCCGCCTCAGTGTAAAATATGCATCATAATTTTGTTCGGGCACGAGATCTTCTTATCTTGTCCATCTCTTGTAATTAATTTGTAAGACTTGGTGAAGCTGCTCTGTTAGAACTTGCCCACCTGCCTTGTATATCTCTGCTGGGATGGAGTCAGGACCAGGTGCCTTGCCGCTGGAGAGTTGCTGGATGGCTTTGTTTACATCCACTATGGTTGGCAGGTCATCAAGTGTCTCATTGGTGGGAACTTGAGGAAGGCAGTTGATGGTTTCATCATCGAAGAAGGAAGTTGCATTTAAGATGTTGCTGAAATGCTCTGCCCAGCGTTGAAGGATTTCTTTCTTATTGGTGACCAATATTCCCCCATCTGCACTGAGGATGGGAGCTATGCCTGGTGATGTAGGACCATAGACCACTTTCAGTGAGTAGTAGACGTTTTTCATATCATGCCAGTCAGCAAAGCCTTGAATTTCATCAGCTTTGCTGCTCAGCCAGGAGTCCCGCATGTGCCGAAGTTTCTGCTGCACTACTCTCTGAATGTTCTTGGAGGCATCTTTTTTTATGTTGACTTCGGGTCATTCAAATGTGCCTTGGGGAGAAGATGTTTCTCGGCCAGCAATTGGTTGATGTCTTCGGAATTTACATCAAACCAATCTTTATGCTTTCGGGGGGCTGGACCCAGGATTTCCATAGCTGTGTTGTAAATTATGTCCTTTAGGGCTCTGCATTCTGTTTCTGTATTCTGTTTAGCAGCAGCATTGGGCTTGAGGCGGTCTTCCAGCATATTTTCAAACGACTGCTGCATTTTCTTGCTGTTTAGGCGGGTGACATTTAGTTGTTGTTTTTTTTTGCATTTTTACCCCTTGAGGACGCCTTGGTGGCCTGATGTGAATGTTTATTTTCGAGACAATGAGATGTTCAACGTTCGGCACCACACATGGATTTTGTTACCCGAACGTCTTGTCTGTCACTTCTCCTGACAATGACATAGTCAATGAGGTGCCAGTGTTTCGAGCCAGGGTGCATCCTCGATGTCCTATTTCTCATCGGGAGACAGAAAATTGTGTTGTTAATCAGGAGATCGTGTTCGGCACATGTCTGAAGGAGGAGGAGTCCATTTCTGTTACAATTTCCGACTCCGTGCTTTCCAATAATGCCACTCAAAAAGGTGGTGTCCCGTGCCTACTCTGGCATTGAAATCGCCAAGGAGTATAAGTTTGTCTCCTTTGGGAACAGATGTTAATACATTGTGGAGGTCCTCATAGCACTTGTTCTTGGCATCGTCTTCGCTGGTCAAAGTTGGTGCGTAGACACTCACAATGGTTGCATGCTTCCTTCTATTCAGCAGGGGCAACTTAATGGTCATGAGCCTGTCTTTTATAGCCTTTATAAATCCAGCTAATTTGCCGACCAGGGCCGACTTAATGGCAAATCCCACACCGGATTGGCGTCTTTCCTCGCTTTTCCTTCCACTCCAGAAAAATGTGTTGCCAGCACCTATTTCACAGATTTGGCCTTCTTCTGCAAGTCGTGTCCCGCTCAAGGCTGCAGTCGATGTTGTACCTGCCCAGTTGTACCTGTTTGTCTCTCTGGACCCGACGCGCCGTCTCTGTCAAGTAGGGTGCGTACATTCCACGTTCCAATTGTTAAGGGAATATGGTTTCCTCTTTTAGCTTTGCTTGTTTTATCTTTGTTTGTATGTCGACCGCAGTTAGGGTACCCACCAACCGCGGCTAGCTGGTTAGGTAGTGATGGAGCAGAAAATGTTTAGGGCACCTTTTCTAGCCCCTTCCTCATGCTATGGAGGTGAGCAGTGTGTTCCTATAGAGGGCTGTTCAGTCGCTCAGGGGGCTGCCGAATCCCACTGCTGCTCCGGTCAGTAGAAGACGACAATATGGCCTGAGCCGCCTGTGTGCAGGTCTGCGACTACGGCTGCCAGCGTAGCCACGCCTGCCGCTTCGCCGCTCGCCCATCGCCACAGGGCTTGGAGGTGATATATGATGTTGGATGAAGAATGACTTGCGCGATGACTTGGATTAAAGTGAGAAAGAGTTGCGCAATTCGTCGACCTCACTTTCTCGCCTGAGTCCATCTGAGTCCAGTGGCAAGTCAAGTCGAGACGACTGGAGACGATTACAGGTTTAGTGGATGACCAGGGCGCTCTACGTGCCTTGCCGTGCTCATTACGTTCCACAACGCTTTGCAGGTAAACGCCGTCTTGCCCGTTGAATGAGGAATGATTTCTTCCGCGCAGTCTGCCGAATCCTCTATTCACATGCTGGGTAGGCATACCCTTGTTTACCGCTTGGTTTGACACAAAATCGGCTACCCACGCCTGGTTTAGCCAGCTTCTCACAGCTGTTGCCCCGGGGGGTGACCGCTGTCGCATGCTGACAGCTACTAGGAGCCACAGGCGCGAGCTGGGTGTCAGGCTTGGACCAGTGGGGGATGGGTCCTGAAAAGGACATGAGAGTCATCCTTATCAAAGGTGCTACCAATGCCTGACACCCCGTACCCCCCAAATTATGTTAAAGAATAAAGGGACAATGTATGTATAAAAATAAACTAGTTTCAAGTTGTTACCATTGTTAGTTATTTTACTACAGCCATTTGTGGCTTACTTATTAAGAATCAAGTCGAATATATTTCCAGCTGGCTTGAAGAGATTAACTTGCTACATGATGAACATGATATCTTACACTTATCAACTTCCTCATTATTTGACTTTACAATTTGATTTGTATGTCTTCACTTTATAACTTGCAGTTGGCGATTTAAAAAAAATTATTCATTGCATTGAAAATTTGGTTGTGTCTGTATTCATTGATATTGCAAAATCAATAACTGTTCTGTTATTACATTTTCGGCCGGTCTTCCTGGCCGAGGAGTTTGCAGCTTTCTCCGTAACCCTGAATACTCTCGTGGTTGACGTGAGCGCACTAGAATTGGAAGCGGTTCGAGTTGCGCCAGTAATTTATGAGAGTATGGAGCCGGTCGCTCAGACAGCAATGGCAAATTACTGAGCGTAATCTTGCCAATAAATCAACAATCAGCTGAAAGATGCTGATGTTGACAGCGATGTCCTGTAAAGGATATGGTAAAACATTACATTTTCTTCTACAAACAAATACATACAGAAAAAGCATTTAGTCAACAATATACAGTACCTGTGATCACGAAACTATAAACAAAGTAAGCCAACATTTCACAGCGCTCGGCTAAAGCTCCGGACACAATCGTAGCAGCTGTAGCTGCGAAAACGTATTGGAAGAAAAAGAACGCCAAACTGGAGTTAGGGAGATTGGAGGAGGCCCAGTACTGCCAGCCAATGAAGCCGTTTCCCTCTCCATGGGCGAAAGCGAAACCTAGTGTCCAATAAGCAATGCCAGCAACAACTGTAAAAAAAAAAGTAGTTATACATAAATAAACATTAACCCCAGGAAAACGACACAGCTGATCACACATCAATGGCATCACACAGACATGCAAGCACAAGAGGTTCAGGTTTACGTAAAGCTGAAGATAATCGCTTCTCGGCCTTTTGGCTCAGACCAAAGTTTACGTCTATCTGCTCTTGATCTTGCCAGGGCCATCAGCAAAAGCGGTCGGTCATCCGAATGACATACAGTGACGTGGAACCTGATGAGGCGACTCTGGACCCTGGGAAACCGCGAGCCCTTACAAAAAAAAATAAAAACAGAGATAGTGAAATTACATGATCAAGCGATTTCAACAACACACATAAAGCTGATTACCTTTTTCATGGTGGTGATTGATTGATTGATTGATTGATTGATTTAGGAACCGACATCACAGCATTCGGGGCATTCCCATATGCGCTCCGTCCCCATCCTCAGAAGCCAGCGAAGAGTTCCAACACCAATAGTACCAGTAGCAATCTGATTATATGTCCGTCTCGCCTTTCCTCTAAGCGTCGAGCATCGGCCAGATCCCCTCGTCACTCCACGCTGTCGCATTCTTACCAGACCATGGTGATCCATTTGCTCCTCCGGGTGTACACGTGCTCCCACAAGGCCGCAACCACGTCTGCCTTGTCATGCATCAATACTCCACCAAGTTTTGCAGTCAGCCAATCTGTCTGCCTCTTAATTCCCCAGCACACTTCATGCCCGGGAGAAAAGATCCAGACGATGCTTGTCACCCGTGACTTCCGAAGCGAAGCAAGCCACTCGGCACGAAGCTTGCCTGTCCTCACCTTACTCATGGTGGTGTGAGATCAAACATCTTTCCAACAACAATGGAATATTGAAGAAGCTTGTTTATTAAGACAAACGAAAGAATTGAGGAAAATGAAATATTTTGGACATGTAAAAGGATATAAAAATCTTGATAACATCCTTATGGAGAGATGCGTGCATGGAAAGGGGAAAATAGCAAATATCATCGTAGATGGATACGAGATATGATAGCTAATTCCCACATGACAGTAACAGGGGCAAAGCATTTGGCTTGAAGTATATACATTTAGAAAGACTGTTATAGGGACATAGATTTTACCTGGACAAGTAAAGTCGATGAAGAGTTGAGTAATTCTGGTTACATGTTTTGATTCCACACCGATGCAGACCTCATGACCGCGTCATGCCCACGATGAGCAAATACTGCAATGAGCAGCCTTGGACCTTTATTGTGGACGGTATCCGTCGTCTTCCTAAGCAACGGGGAGCCTGTTTTAATGCTTGCTGCGCCTCTTCTAACGAGCCCAGGTGTATGCATGCTTCATAACAGTTGCTTTATTCAATTCTGCCAAACCTTTCATACATTAGTAATCAAACCACCGGAACAGGCTTTAATTTCATCGTGCCTCGTTTATTTGTTATTTCTTATTTTGTCGTCACATCTTCAATTCAATATTTCTGTCAATGCATTTAACGCTTTATTAACATTCACTGCATCCTATGATAAGATATTGTCCGTATGTACTGTATTGTGTATTTGAATTCTATTATGTTTGTCAGATCATACTAAAATATCTGACTAAATAATTTCAACATGCAACACAGTTACATAACATTTGCATTTACGTTGCCTCTTTGAAGATAACATCTAAATACATTTCATTAAACAGTATGGTTTTGCGTCTTTGAAGGTAACACCCAAATACATTTTCCTAAAAAGTATGGTTATTGCCTTATTAAAGGTAACACCCAAAAACATTATTTTTAAAGTGTGGTTACAGTTTGGCATCAGCTACGAAATATGGAACTGAAAGCGTTAAGGATAAAGTGTTAAAAATAGACTTCTTTATAACTTAAATTATATCACTCTTTAACACACACAAAACATAGCCAGCGTTCATCTGGCTTCAATCCCGAGTTTCTAGATATGGAGAAACTAACTAACAATTCACTCTTGTTTCTCGTCACCGTAATTTGTTCAGCTCTACTTTTCAAACTCCAACAATATTAGTAATTACAGCCGTTGGATATCCTGAAATTTTATAATAAATTAACGGGTTGACTGGCGTACAGTTGTGGCATCAAGTAATCGATGGGTGAAATACCACATGTTACTGGAGGAACACTGCCATACGAAGCTAATGGCATATATAAAATCGATAATCCGTCCGAAAACAATCGGTGAAACCCATAACCGACGAAAACCGAGGCAATTGTTTCCATATGAATCAATGTAAATCCACTTAATTCGTCCTAGACACTCCATAATACATACCAACAACACGTTTGATAGAGGATAAATAAAGTGTTTTATACAATTTTTCGGCCCCAGACGTGTCCGAATTTGCACCTTTGCCGTGCCTAGTAACACAATGTATGCCACTGCACATCTTGAGTTTTTCAAACTATAATGTGCTGGCCTTTACATCACTAAGTACACTAGCATTCGTCTCAGTCATTTTCTTAATGAGATCGGCATACAGCAGACTGACCTTTTCACATAAGATTGTCTCCGAAACAGAATCGCCATCTATCTGTTTTTGATTTATCCAAATAAATTATAACTGTTCGATATCTACAATTGTTTGCGATCTCTGTTTTGTTAGCACATTCATTTCTTTCGCTACATTAACCTCATTTATTGCTTCCTTTTTCGCCAAGAAGAAACCTATCGTAGATGGCGATTTCCCGTACATGCGGCCGATTTAAGAAATCTTAATGCCGCTCTCATATTTTATTATTAGGAAGTGATGCTCAAAGACAAAGCCAAACTGAGCAGAGGAACGCGTGAGTCCCTTTGTTTTCGCAATAATAGCAGCGAGGAAAACATCGCCGAAAACCGAAACCGAAGAAAATTGAAGGCAACGAAAACCGAGACTTGGCTTATATATATATATATATATATATATATATATATATATATATATATATATATATATATATATACAATAAAATGTTTGCATATCCTTTACAGGACATCGCACGAGGAAACACATTTGGTGGGATAACCCAGAAGAACAGAATCATACAGGACTGAAAGTGTATAGTGGAGCCCAGACGATCGATCAGTTACTATGAGAAAAAGCAACTGTGAAGCCCAGATTAAGCGACGATCTGCCGTGAACGATCAATTATTCACAAACAAGCTACATCGGGAGCGACTGTCCCCTGGGTAAAATGACGGGGATCTATCTATCTATCTATCTATCTATCTATCTATCTATCTATCTATCTATCTATCTATCTATCTATCTATCTATCTATATGTCTGTCTGTCTGTCTGTCTGTCTGCTTGTTTGTCTGTCTGTCTGTCTGACCCGGCCCGGCTTCGCCCAGCTATTGGTGGAGAGCATCTCATTTAATTCAAATAAGTAGTCATATAAGTTCCCGTTCCCGTCTGTCTGTCTGTCTGTCTGTCTCTCTGTCTGTCTGGCGACCCGGCCCGGCTGTCTGTCTGTCTGTCTGTCTGTCTGTCTGTCTGTCTGTCTGTTTGTCTGCCTGCCTAACTGCCTACCTGCCTACCCGTCCGTCCGTCCGTCTCTCCCTCCGTCTATCCCATCCTCTCTATCTATCGGGTCAGATCTATCTATCTATCTATCTATCTATCTATCTATCTATCTATCTATCTATCTATCTATCTATCTATCTATCTATCTATCTATCTATCTATCTATCTATCTATCTATCTGTCTACCTGTCTGTCTGTCTGTCTGTCTGTCTGTTTGTCTATCTATAGCCAGGGGACTTAACCTGAGATATTGCAATGGTACTAAAAGTTATGTCCCTTTATATGTTTATTCTTATGTTAAGTCATGTAATTTATTTATAAAATTTTAGTAAGTAAATAACTGATTCTACACTACAAAAACTATGACACTTGGTTGCACGGGAATGAAACGAAGACGTGTAGAAAATCTCATCTCCATCGGATGGACCGTTATCGAACGCATCCAATACATCCCCACCCACCCACCCACATACATACATTCTGTTTTATATATATATAAAACTAGCTGACCCGGCCCGGCTTCGCCCAGTCCTTTTTGGGGAGCATCTCATTTAATTCATATAAGTAGTCATATAAGTTCCCGTTCCCGTTACCGACTGTCTGTCTGTCTGTCTGTCTGTCTGTCTGTCTGTCTGTCTGACCCGGCCCGTCTTCGCCTAGACCCTGATGGGGAGCATCTCATTTAATTCATATAAGTAGTCACATAAGTTCCCGTTCCGACTATTTATCTGTCTGTCTGTCTGACCCGGCCTGGCATCGCCCAACACCTGGTGGAGAGCATCTCATTTAATTCATATAAGTAGTCATATAAGTTCCCGTTCCCGACTGTCTGTCTGTCTGTCTGTCTGTCTGTCTGTCTGTCTGTCTGTCTGTCTGTCTGTCTGTCTGTCTGTCTGTCTGTCTATCTATCTATCTATCTATCTGTCTGTCTGTCTGACCCGGCCCAGCCCATGGTGGAGAGCATCTCATTTAAATTATATAAGTAGTCATATAAGATCCCGTTCCCGACTATCTGTCTGACTGTCTGTCTGTCTTGGGTAAATGTAGGAGGGAGGAGGAAGAGGGAGGTGGAGGAGGGAAGAGGAGGGAGGAGGAGGGAGGAGACAGGAGGAGTAGGGAGGAATAGGAGGGAGGAGGAGGGATTAGGAGGAGGGAGGAGTAGGGTGGAGGAGGAGGCGAGGAGGAGGGAGGAGGAAGAGGGAGGAGGAGGGAGAAGGAGGGAGGAGGAGAACGCAGGAGGAGAAGGGAGCAGGAGGAGGAGAGGGAGAGGGAGGAGAAGGGAGGAGGAGGAGAGAGTAGGAGGAGGGAGGAGGCGGAGGGAGAAGGAAGAGGGAGGAGGAGAAGGAGGGGAGAAGGAGGAGGGAAGAGGAGGAGGGGAGGAGGAGGAGGGAGGAGGAGGAATGTGAAGGGAGGAGGAGGGAGGAGGTAGAGGGAGGAGGAGGAGGAGGAGGGAGGCGGAGAGAGGAGGAGGAGGGAGGAGGAGGAAGAGGGAGGAGGAGGAATGTGAAGGGAGGAGGAGGGAGGAGGTAGAGGGAGGAGGAGGTAGAGGGAGGAGGAGGGAGGAGGAGGAGGGAGGAGGCGGAGAGGAAGGAGGAGGGGGAGGAGGGAGGAGGAGGGAGGAGGAAGAAGGAGGAGGAGGGAGGAGGAGTGATGAGGAGGAGGGAGGAGGAGAGAGGAGGAGAGAGGAGGAGGAGGGAGGAGAAGGGAGGAGGAGGAGGGAGGAGGAGGAAGAAAGAGGAGGAGGAATGTGAAGGGAGGAGGAGGTAGAGGGAGGAGGAGGAGGGAGGAGGAGGAGTGTGGAGGAGGAGAGGAAGGAGGAGGGGGAGGAGGGAGGAGGAGGAGGAGGGAGGAAGAAGGAGGAGGAGGGAGAAGGAGGGATGAGGAGGAGGAGGGAGGAGGAGGAAGAGGGAGGAGGAGGAATGTGAAGGGAGGAGGAGGTAGAGGGAGGAGGAGGGAGGAGGAGAAGGGAGGAGGAGGAAGAGGGAGGAGGAGGAATGTGAAGGGAGGAGGAGGAATGTGAAGGGAGGAGGAGGGAGGAGGTAGAGGGAGGAGGAGGAGAGGAGGGAGGAGGAGGAGGAGGAGGGAGGAAGAAGGAGGAGGAGGGAGAAGGAGGGATGAGGAGGAGGAGGGAGGAGGAGGAAGAGGGAGGAGGAGGAATGTGAAGGGAGGAGGAGGGATAAGGAGGAGGGGGAGGGGAAGAGGAAGAGGGTAGGAGGAAGAGTGGAGAGGAGGAGGGAGGAGGTAGAGGGAGGAGGAGGAGGGAGGAAAAGGGAGGAGGAGAGAGGAGGGAGGAGGTAGGAGGAGGAGGAAGAGGGTGGAGGAGGGAGGAGAAGGAAGGAGGAGGAAGAAGGAGGAGGAAGAGGGAGGAGGGATAGGGAGGAAGAGGGAGGTGGAGGAAGGAGGAGGAAGAGGAAGGAGGAGGAAGAGGGAGGAGGAGGATGGAGGAGGGAGAGGGAGGAGGGGAAGAGGGTAGGAGGAGGGGAGAGGAGGAGAAGAAGGGAGAAGGAGGGAGGAGGAGAAGGAGGAGGAGGGAGGAGGAGGGGAGAGGAGGAGGGAGGAGGCAGAGGGAGAAGAAGGAAGGAGGAGGAGGAAGGAGGGAGAGGATAGAGGGAGAATGAGGAGGGGAGGAAGGAAAGGGAGGTGGAAGAGGAGGAGGAGGGAGGAGGAAAGAGGTAGGGGGAGGAGGAGGTAGAGGGAGGAGGAGGAGGAAGGAAAGGGAGGAGGAAGAGGAGGAGAAGGGAGGAGGAGGGTGGAGGGAGGAGGAGGAGGTAGAGGGAGGAGGAGGAAGAGGGAAGAGGGAGAAGAAGGGAGAAGGAGGAGGAAGGATGATGAGGGAGAAGGAGGCAGGAGGAGGAGGAGTGAGGCAGGATGAGGAGGAGGGATGAGGAGGGAGAGGGAGGAGGAGGGAAGATGAGGGAGGAGGGGGGAGGAGGCGGAGGGAGTAGGAGGGAGGAGGATGGAGGAGGAGGGGAGAGGAAGAGGGAGAAGGAAGAGGGAGAAGGAGGAGGGAGGAGGAGGGAGAGGGATGAGAGGGAGGAGGAGGGTGGAGGTAGAGGGAGGAGGAGGGAGGAGAAGAGAGGAGGAGAGAGTTCGCCATTCCGAATTCATACTCGTCTAGTTCTTCCCTTCTACACGACTGCAGATAACTTCCTTACACATAAAAAGATGAATTGTTATTGATATTGCCGTGGCATGGAGGAATATCAGCAGCAGAGTTGATTAAAAAAAACAAAGACTGAGATCTACAGAGAGCCATGAACGCCTACGCCAGCCGGCACGGCACTTGATGATGATGATTGCCGTGTGACGATTCTGTGTAGTCACGTCATTTTCTTCCCTTTCCCTAGCGTTTTGGTTCGGGGATTCTTTCATCATCATCATCATATATTTACGTACGTATTTTGGGAGGGGGAGGAGGGA
The DNA here is from genome assembly GCA_014155875.1 of Cepaea nemoralis. Classification (NCBI taxonomy): domain Eukaryota; kingdom Metazoa; phylum Mollusca; class Gastropoda; order Stylommatophora; family Helicidae; genus Cepaea; species Cepaea nemoralis. The sequence goes on along the minus strand of JACEFZ010005934.1, from coordinate 189,502 downwards.
GGAGGAGGAAGAAGAAAAAAAAACTATGACAGTTGACAACTCTGGAATGAAAGGAAGGCGTGTAGAAAATTTCATCTCAATCGGATGGGCCGTTCGCGAACAAATAAAGGACATACATATTTACATACATACATATATACATACACATATACATACACTTTGTTTTATAGATATAGATATATATATTGGCAAACTGTACAAGAATGTGTGGGACAGAACTGGAATAAGCCTGCAAACAAAGCTAAAAGTCTACAAAGCAGTTGTATTATCCACACTGTTATATATTGTGAAACATGGACTGTTTATCAGCGACACGCTAGGAAATTAAACTACTTCCACACAGTCTGCCTAAGAAAGCTTTGTTGCACGGGAATGAAAAGAAGACGTGTAGAAAATTTCATCTCAATCGGATGGACCGTTATCGAACGCATCCAATACATCCCCATCCACCCATCCACCCACCCACCCACATACATTCTGTTTTATATATATATATTGGCAGACTGTACAAGAATGTATGGGACAGAACTGGAATAAGCCTGCAAACAAAGCTAAAAGTCTACAATGCAGTTGTATTATCCACACTGTTATTTTGCTTGTGAAACATGGACTGTTTATCAGCGACACGCTAGGAAATTAAACTACTTCCACACAGTCTGCCTAAGAAAGCTACTGAAGATTAAATGGCAAGAAAGATCCCAGACACAGAAGTCCTAGAAAGAGCGTCCATGCCCAGTATCCACACTCTACTGATGAAGAATCAGATTCGTTGGGCTGGTCACTTGACTCGCATGCCAGATCACAGGCTCCCTAAACAAATTTTTTACAGCGAACTGCGTTGTCGTAAACGCTCCCAATGTGGCCAGAGGAAACGCTTTAAAGACACTCTGGAAATCTCTCTGAATGCTTTTGGAATTCATCATGACACCTGGGAGACCAGAGACCGAAATTCGTGGCGTGCATCATTACACAAGGGTGCAGTCATGTGTGAGGCAACCAGGACTGCAAGAGCTGTAAAGAAAAGGCAGGACAGAAAAACCACTGCAGGAAATCCTCCTCCAGAAACGTCAAGCATTCTTTGTCCACATTGCCAAAGAACATTTCGAGCCAAAATAGGCCTTATCAGCCATCTTAGAACCCACGGCTCCATACTTTCAACCCCACTGGATGAAATGAATGGTCATCATCATTCTTGATGGACAAACAATAACACCACACACACACACACACACACACACACACACACACACACACACACACACACACACACACACACACACACACATATATATATATATATAAGCTCTCAGGGGGCAACGCTTTCACACAGATGCAGACGTAATGAAAGCGGTAAACACTTGGTTCAGTGAGCAACCACAATCCTTTTTTACGGACGGCATTCGCCACCTACCTAAGCAATGGGATGCTTGCCTGAATGCCTACGGCGACTTCTTCTGACCAACCCAAGGTGAATTATTCATTCAAAATGAATGCTTTGTTTAATTCTACCACACCTATTAATGTTTCTTTCATGCTTTTGTAATAAAGCCGTTGGAACGGGTTTCAAATTAACGTCCCTAACATGTACATTATTCGTATTCAATGTCAACTGGCTATCATCGGGATGCATAAGTAATTACAAATGTCAACTGGCTATGTGAAGAACTAACACTTGTTTGGATTTTTTTTTTTTTTAATGAAACCTGTGTACAGGTAATATCCTTTAGAAACGTTATCGGTTATATTTAGATATATAGTGTCTATAATTATCAATGCCGCTCTTCCTGCGGTGGAGTTAAGGACGTTGTTCGTAATCCCGTATACTCTCGTACGAAACACAGCTGCGCGAGATTCGGCAGTGGATCGCTTCGCGTTTGGTTACTTACGGAGGGTATGTAAGCCGGTCGTTCAGAAAGCAGTGGCAAACTACTGAACGTACAACTTGCCAAAACATCAACGGCGCCTGAAAAATGTTGGTGTTGACTGCAGTGTCCTATAAAGGATATGCGAAAAACAAAATAATTATCTATATAAATAGAATTGTATTGTGGACAATTTTATATTTATGCCGTGCTGTCAATGATTGTTATTGAGAGATACCTTTTTATTTTTTTCTTGCTGTTTCTACTTGTAATTCTGCAGTTTTTAAATACCTTGGAAAAATTGTTGAAGTTCTGTGGAACATTTATAGAGAAATAAAACTATGTTTCTTTTCTTTGTTTCTTTTTTTTCTCCACATGTAGGTGGAGACGAAGAATGGGAGGGACATGAACAAACATGAATACTTACAGGAGTCTAGCAAGTTCTTCATCAACAGATTGGTTGTGTTTTTGCTTCTGACGCTGCCGGCTTCAAGAAAGGCGAATCCACATTGCATCACTGGGAGATTAGACATGACCAATTGATTCAAATTAACAAAGGACAAACTTAGAAGTGTGATCAGAATAATGCAGGTAGTCTTATACATACGTTGAGATATAATTAGATAAATACAATTACCAGTAGACAAAATGTGACTTATGATTGCAGGGATACAATTAACAATGCACACACTTTGAGGTATGACAAGAGGTGTAGAATTAGCCATTCACAAACATTGATATTTTTCGTCACCTTGAATTCTTGACAGACGATAGTTTGTTACATTGTGCTACAACAAATGGGATAATAAGTGCAATTTAGGGCGGTAAGGCCAGAGATGGAGCTGTATCTCTTTATAGAACAAAGACTGGGCTGAATTATAGAGAGCATATGTTGCCCATGCAACATGATCACTATCTCTCTCTCTCTCTCGCTCTCTCTCTCTCTCTCTCTCTCTCTCTCTCTCTCTCTCTCTCTCTCTCTCGGCCTGCATAGTTTACTCCAGAGGAAAGATAATACGTATACATCGGGAACAAGACAAGCTGCAGAAGCTGCCGGTTCAGCAAAGAATTGCTTAAACTGTCTGCCTGTTGGAGCTTCGATCAAATATCATTTGCCGACCACGACATGTAGTCTTTATGTTGCATTTCATCGCAGCAGCACAAGGCTTGTAGTCTTTCAATGGAGCTCCTCCGCCCGAAGACTTTGAGATATGATAAGAAAAATGCAACTGATATACACATTTACACGTATAATGAGGGGTAGTGATAAACCATATACACGTTTGAGCTATGTTGAAAGGAATAAAATTTAACAAATAGGTATGCTGAAAGGGTATGTCAGGTCTTAGTCAGATAAGATCTTTGTATGTCAGGTCTTAGTCAGATATGACTGAGCTACCGTATAACAGTAGACGGTACTACCTGGTTTCTGTTAGCGCTGAACGTTGGGCGGCGCTTACCAAACCCAACACCCCACATTGTGCCAACGGCTTCGGGCGGAAGAGCGCAATTGGGAGGGTACAAGCCTTACCCTGGTGCGAGGAAATGCAAGCTAAAGACAAAATGTCATGGCAGGGCAGACCAGGCCCTAAGCCTTGGTTGGCGACTGGTCTAGGATCGAAGCTCCGACAGGCGGACAGTTAGAGCATTGCTTTGCTGATCCGGCAGCTTCTGCAGCTTGTCTTGTTCCAGATGTAGGGGTGTTACCTTTCCTCTGGAGTAAACTAGGCAGGCCGAGAGAGGGATCATGCTGCATGGGCAACACATGATCTCTATATTTTAGCCCAGGCTTTGTGCTATGGAGAGGCAATAACTCCATCCCTGGTCTTAACTGGTCTCGGAATCAAAGCGAGAGGCAACTGTTACGGGTTATAAGTCCTTGTCAGTTGGCGTAGACATGGGGCGCCACGCGTTGCCTCTGACGGTGGGAGACACCTATAGGTGTCACTGATCAGCTACCGCCCGCCTCAAGCTGGGCAGCCCCCAGCCAATTGGGTGCTGATCCGCCACAGCCTGCCTGCTTCAATGGGTGCTTGGGGCTAGGACAAAATCTGAATCGCAGGCTGTAAAACCAATGCACCAGGTACAAACAAAAATAAAAATAGAAACCTCAAGCTACGGCTTGCAACCTGGAACGTGAGAACCATGTGTCCAGGATTTTCCACTGACTTGACCAATATTGACGATGTGAGAAAAACGGCTGTGATTGATGCTGAACTCAATCGTCTAAACATTGATATTGCTGGCCTGCAGGAGACTCGCCTCGCTGAGGAAGGGTCACTCAGGGAAAACAACTACACCTTTTTCTGGAAGGGTAGAGGGCAGGCAGAAAAAAGGCAACACGGTGTGGGCTTTGCAGTGAAGAATTCGCTACTGGGAATGATTGAAATTCCAGCAGGAGGAAATGAAAGACTATTATCCCTGCGCTTGGCAACCTCTTGTGGGTTTGCCACCATTATTACTGCATATGCACCGACACTCGATTCCTCTGATGATGTGAAGGATTCGTTCTATGAGGAGTTAGACTCCGTGATCAAGGCAGTTCCAAAATCTGACTACATTTATATGCTCGGTGATTTCAATGCTCGTGTGGGCAAGGACTCGAGTTCATGGCCAGTGTGCCTTGGAAAATACAACATCGGTCGCATGAATGAAAATGGGCAAAGGCTGCTGGAGCATTGCACCAGTAATGACCTATGTATTACAAACTCCTTTTTTAAAACAAAAGAGATGCATAAGGTCACATGGAAACATCCAAGATCCGGCCATTGGCACCAGCTGGACTTCATCATCACACGGAGACAACATCTGAACCATATATCATTGACTCGTAGTTACCACAGTGCTGACTGTGATACGGATCATTCTTTGGTTGTTGCAAGGGTTAGACTGAGACCAAAGAGAATCTACACAGCTAAACACAAATCTAGCCTCAGGATTAATATTATTAACACTCATGATCCTGAAAAGTGCTTTCAGTTTCAACAGCAACTTGAAGACGCTTTCACTGATACCCCAGAAAATTGTACAGTAAATGAAAAGTGGGGTCAAATTAAGGAAACTCTTTATAAAACTGCCGTAGGGGTTTACGGCACTGTGGATCATAAGAGGCAGGACTGGTTTGCGGCCAACAGCGAGACTCTGCAGCCCTTGATTGATAAGAAGAAGAAAGCTCTCTTAAGAAACAAGGAAAGACCAACGCGTAACACTCTGAGTGAGCTTAGGCAAGCTAGGAAGGATGTGCAAAAGGCTGCCAGGCAGTGTGCAAATGATTATTGGATCAAGTTATGTGAGTCCATTCAAATCGCAAGTGATAAGGGAGACATAAGAAGCATGTATGAAGGAATAAAGAAAGCCTGCTGGTCCAGTGATCAAAAGAAGTGCACCATTGAAAACCTTGACTGGAGAAATCATCACTGATAAGAAACAGCAGATGGACAGATGGGTAGAGCACTATTTGGAGCTTTACTCAAGTGAGACCAAACTAGCGGATGATGCCCTCAACGCCATAGAGGCTCTACCAACTCTTGACCACCTGGACACACTTCCCACCATAACAGAAGTTAAGTGTGCTATAAATGAACTTGCATCTGGCAAGGCTCCAGGTAAGGATGGGATTCCAATAGAGGTTATCAGGAGTGGGCAAGACACACTCACTATACAGATCCACCAGCTAATAGAGCTATGCTGGCGTGAAGGACAAGTCCCACAGGATTTCAAAGATTCAAGCATCATAACACTGTACAAGAACAAGGGCGATCGGAGCGACTGCAACAACTATAGGGGTATCTCACTTCTGTGTATTGTTGGAAAAGTATTTGCCAGAATTGTTCTGCGCAGACTTCAAGTCCTAGGAGATCAAGTCTACCCCGAATCACAGTGTGGCTTTCGACAGAAGCGGTCTACCACTGATATGATATTCTCATTGCGACAAATGCAAGAAAAATGCCGTGAACAGAATCAACCACTGTTTATTGCCTTCATCGACCTCACAAAGGCATTTGATTTGGTCAGTCGTGAGGGTCTGTTCAAGGCACTAAAGAAGATTGGCTGCCCACCAACTCTTCTGTCCATTGTGGAATCGTTCCACACAGGCATGAAGGGTATAATCAAGTTTGATGGTGCAACTTCTGAAGAATTTGAAATCAAGAGTGGAGTTAAGCAAGGTTGTGTACTAGCTCCCACCCTCTTTGGAATATACTTTTCACTTCTACTGAAATATGCATTTCATGATCAGGATGGTGGTATATACATTCACTCACGCTCAGATGGCGGCCTCTACAATGCTCAGAGATTGAAGGCTAAGACCAAAATTAGGAGGGTACTGATCAGAGAGTTGCTTTTTGCAGATGATGCTGCAGTTACGACCCACTCTGAGGAAGAATTGCAATGTCTACTATCTGCATTCTCCAATGCTTGTTCTGAATTTGGTTTAACAATTAGCAAAAAGAAGACACAGATTATGTCACAAGGTGCACATGGGGTACCATCAATCTTTATTGACGACGCCGAACTAGAGATAGTAGACCATTTTACATATCTAGGATCAGTGGTAAATAGCAAATTATCCCTAGATCAGGAAATCAACATCCGGATTGGTAAGGCAGCAACAACAATGAACAGGTTAAGAAAAAGAGTCTGGGAGAACAGGAAGCTTACTGCCAAAACAAAAGTCCTTGTCTATCAAGCCTGTGTCCTTAGTACTCTTCTCTATGGCAGTGAAACCTGGACAACTTACTCACACCAAGAGAACAACTTAAACAGCTTTCATATGCGGTGTCTGCGAAGAATTCTTGGTATTAAGTGGCAAGACAAAATCACAAATACTGAAGTATTGGAAAGATCAGGTTGTGTGACAGTTTATTCCATGCTCAGTCTTCGTAGACTTAGATGGATAGGACATCTTAGGAGGATGGATGATGGTAGAATACCAAAGGATATCTTTTTTGGTGAATTACAGATGGGTAAGAGATCTCAGGGTCGGCCTCTACTACGATACAAAGATGTGTGTAAGCGGGACATGATTGATACAGGCATTGATAATGCACATTGGGAGCAAGTCGCCGCTGAACGTGTTGCATGGAGGGCAAATATCAGAAATGGAATAAAGTCAAAGGAGAAAATTATTGCAGAAAAGTCACACAACAAGCGTTTGAGACGTAAGATGGTGCATGATGGTGGAAATGACCACGTATTTACATGCACCCACTGTGAACGGACATTTACAGCGCAAATTGGCCTTATCAGTCACACTCGCTACCGCAACAGTTAAAAGTTATTATGCCTTTTTAAAGCACAAACTATCGTCTGTCAAGACGGCAAGGTGCCAATGATGCTGAAAGGGATTAAATTAACTATAAACACATTTTAGGTATATTAAAAGAATAAACTTACCCATAAAGACACTTTGAGGTATATTGTAAAGTATCAAATTAATCATAGGCAGTGATAAAGGTATGAAGTAGAAATACGGACCTTGACTACAAAGATGGCTATAAAACATAGGTGTTTAACTTGTGGATCTTCTGAAGATGGATGCCATCTTCTTTGATGAAAAAGGTAACAAAAAATTACATCAGCACAACAAAACATTGTTGAAATAAATGTAAATTAGAAAGACGTGGTATTTTGATCAAATAAAAAATAAACATTAGCAATCTAAAGAAAAATTAATGTTGGGAAAAGGTTAGAGAGAAATGATAATTTGCAGCAGAATCTTCGTGATGTGGCTCATTATACTAATTGTTCTTTGTTGGTCGCAGTCCATGGTTCCTGATGTGTTCGGTATTGCAATAAATATAGAATTACATAATTCAGGGGGTATATCTCCAGTATCGTATATTGCATTCAGCAGTCTGGTGACTTGGTCTATTCCATATTCTTCTAAGGCATTGATCATTTCTACTGTGATGTTATCTGTACCCGGGGTCTTGCCAGTTTTCATATGGTTAAGAGCATTCTGAACTTCTATCTTCAAAATTGATGGTCCTTCATTATTATTCCGATGATCATGTTGTTCCTCTCATGTATCATCATAAAGGTCTTTTACATAATCTGACCACGCATGTAAAATCTGATATTTTTCTATTATGATTTTGCCATCTTTGGTTTCTAGGCAACCCGTTGACGTGTGTGTTCTTTTGTTAGTGATGTCATTAATTCTTTTGTGCATTAATTTGGTATTCCGGGTGTTGTGTTGGTGTTCAATGTCCATGCAATTTTCATCAAGCCATGTTTCTTTTGCCTCTTTGCAGAGCTTCCTAAATTTTCCTATGAATCTCTTCATATTTTTTCTTTGTTATTTTTGTTATTTCTTCTTACTTCCATGAGTTTTAAGATGTCTTCCGGCATCCATTTCTTGCGTCCTATTATCTTTATTTTTGTAATGGTTGTTTCTGCAGCTTGGTTAACTGATTTCTGTAACATTTCCCATTGGTCACTGACGTCTTGAAATAATATTTCCATATCGGACAATGCTTTGAATCTGTTCTTTACCTCTACGTTGAATTTATCTTTGATTGCCTCACTCTTCAGTACTTATAGATCAAATTTTGTGTTTCTTGGTGAATATTTGACTTTCTTTAATATTATATGTAAATTGCTTAAGATTAATCTATGGTCGCTGTAGCAGTCTGCGCTTGGTATAGTTTTTGCGACTTTTAAGGCATTTCGAAATCTTCTGTTGATGAGGATGTAATCAATCTGATTTATAATCTTATGACCAGGACTCCTCCATGTCCATAATCTCCTTGGGTGCTGTTGAAACCAGGTATTTCCAATAATCAAATCTTGCTCTTTTGGCCACTGTACTAGTCTGCAACCCCTTTCATTCTGTTCCTCTAGTCCATACTTGCCTTCTATGCATCGGTCCTGTTGATTTCCAACTTTGGCATTCAAGTCACCCATTATAATAGTTACTTCAGAATTCTTGCATTTCTTGAAGGCTTTCTCTAAATCACTATAAAATTCATCAATGCTGTCATCACTACTGTCTGCTGTTGGTGCATAAACTTGTATGACGTTGACATCCAAAGGTCTTCAACTCAACTTTACCAGTAGCACTCTGTCTGATACAGTCCAATATCCTTTGATCGATTTTTCTCTCTCTCTGTATCCATTATAATTGCTACTCCTCGCTGTTGTTTCTCTCCACCAGAATATATTATTATATATTCCTCATATGTCATAATGCCCATTCCTGTCCATCTGGTCTGACATACACATAACAGGTTAATATTTAATCTTCTCATTTCATTCTTAATGTTATCAAATTTCCCATCCCCACTCATAGTTCTTACATTCCAAGTTCCTACTTTCAATGTTGATATTCTTTTGCACACAGTCGCCTGATGACGGTCTGGATTCACCTGCTGCGCATGACTACCCCTACCGAGCGAGGCTGCTCCTATAAAGCACCCATTTACGACGTTTCTCTGATTATCGATAAGACTGCAGTACATTATATTCTTGGCATCTGTAAAGAAGGTAATTTGCCATTGCTTTCCTTCCTAACAGTGACCACACTGGTCGATGACCGTAGCCATTGTCTCTCAGAAAAGGAGATCCTCTGCCTACCGTCGTGAAGATGGAGACCATAGCCTACAACTATCTGTCGGCTGCTCTTCAACTTCATCCACCACCTGCACCCATGGCTTCACGTAACCCTGATCTGGGGGGGGGGGGGGCTAAAACGGGTACTCCACCTTGCCCAAGGGTGTCCCGTAGGCTAGCGGAGGGAAGGAGGCACCTTACCTCTCCTTTGATAGGGGATACCCCTAACCCGCCACCCGTTAATTTTAGATATTTAAAATGTAAGTCTTTAGAAACCAAACGCCAACTTCTTGGGTGAAAAAGAAATGGCAAATAAGACTAGAACAAGAAAATGTAACAAGAGATTTGTCGAAAACAAAATATCAGTAAGAAAGGCATAGTGTTGTGACCACATCAACAATCATAACAATCTGACCACATCAACAATCATAACAATCTAACGAAATCAAATGCAGAGGTATGTGATGAAGAAACGAATACATTTGCTTGTGCCAAGACATGAGTTCAGTCCTCAAGTAAGGATGCATGGTCTGTCCACAGCATGAGGCTCTCTTGTCAACATTGTGTGGTCAAATCTTGATACAGGGTGTATTTTTAATGACTGTATGGTTTTTGAAAATATTGCCGTTCCAAGTTTTGTATTTACCTTTTATGTTATATGAGTTCACAGAAGGTAAATACAAAACTTGGAACGGCAATATTTTCTATATTTTCTCTAATATTTTTTGTTTGTTTTAGACAAGCGGAGGCGTAAACTTGATCACTTCACCGATCGAGTGTCTATTGATCTATAAAAATATGGGGCTAGAACCACATACTAGCCGGTCTCTCTGGCTGTGGGGTTACAACACTTTCTCTCTGTAATCCCGTTTATCACGCAGAGTCTCGTAGCGGAGCGAGAGCTGAGGCGGTTTGACCCCCGCTCGTGACTTGTGGGATACTGAGCCGGCCGCTCAGAAAGCAATGGCAAACTGCTGAGCGTAATCTTGCCAAGAGATCAACATACAGCTGAAAGATGCTGGTGGCTGAAAGATGCTGGTGTTGACAGCTAAGTCCTGTAAAAAAGGATATGCTAAAAAAAAAAAAGAACCACATACACAAATTATATGGGCACTGTTCCGAATTGCGGTCCCAAATAGATCCGCAGTGAATAGGTCAGGGGTAAGGGTTAGGGTCAGTGTTTAGTTAACAACTAACCCTAACCCTTAACCCCTGACCTATTCACTGCGGATCTATTTGGGACCGCAATTCGGAAGAGTGCCAATTATATGTATATATGTATGTGTGTGTGTGTGTGTGTGTGTGTGTGTGTGTGTGTGTGTGTGTGTGTGTGTGTGTGTGTATCATGATCATCATCCAGTGCCTTGCCGGCTGGAACGAATGGTTTGTTAACTCCCGTGCCATGACACAAGTCTGTCAAGAATTTTCTAACGCTGTCTCCCTCTATCTTTCTTTCCACAAATCTTTCCGGTTGTCATAACATGTTGCAGATTCTGTCTTTTCATAATGTGGCCAAAAAGGGATGATTGCTTCTTTCTGATGTTTGTAATAAGTTGTCTTTGCGACTTTTCTTCCCTCAAAATGTCCAGATTGCTCATTTTGGCTGTCCAAATAATTTTTAGCATTCTTCTATAAAACCACTTCTCGAAGGCCACCAGGGAATTTTCGCCCGTTTACTCTTTATCCAAGATTCGCAACCGTATGTTAAAATTGGTTCTATTTAACTTGCGAGAGCTCTTTTTTCTAACTATCAAGTACGATGACTTATTGCACAAAACGTTCTTCATTTGAAAGAATGCAGATTTTACTTGTCATATTCTGTTCTTTATTTCGGTGAAGTATCTTCCACCTGATACTATCCATGTGCCTAGATATCTGAATTTCTACTCTTCAGCCTGTTCATTCCCCCGCACACCCGCATGGCCAGGGCACAAAATCTTCAACATTCTTACAATATGTGACCTCTTAAGCGAAGTGAGCCATTCCACACAAAATATTCCTTTCTCCACTGTACTAAGCATTTTTTTGTGTGCATATCTTTTACAGGACATCGCTGTCAACACCAGCATCTTTCAGCTGTATGTTGATTTCTTGGCAATACTACGCTCAGTAGTTTGCCATTGCTTTCTGAGCGGCCGGTTCACATACCCCGTAAGTTACCGATGCGATTCGAACCACTGCTGATTCTCACCGTTATCACGTTACCCACGAGAGTATACGAGATTACGTAGAAAAGTCATAACCTCTAAGCCACGAAGCCGACTTACTAAGCATACTCCTTGAATATGTGATAAAGACAATGTGTGACGCAGTGGTCTCCTCTAACTAACGGAATGCCGCGGTGACTGCTTTCACCTCCATTCTCATGCTGGAGGTTGTAGCCTCATATGCCATACTCACGTTTTACAAGGATCGTCCATAGCCTTCGCAATGAAACCCCAACTACTCCGCCTGTTTCTCACCACTGACCCATCAGTATAGATCACTATATCACCTTGATGTGTATTACTCTGGATCAGTTATTGCACCTCAAACTCTGTGCGGCCCGCTGCCCATTCTCTGCACTCACGACCCAGTGTTACTATTACATTGTTCCAGTCCGTGCTGTCTGCTGGTACTTCAACCCACTATTTTTGACGACTGATGGTCTCTAGATCACAAACCTGACGTATAGATATTTCCGCCTGTGCCATCCAGAACCTGCCTCGTCTTAGTCTATAACCCTTGACCAAATCCATGGCTTCATGCAGGGGGTGATCCCTATCTGCAGCAACTTTCAGGTACCATTTCGCCTGAAGAACCTTATGCCTATCCGCGATTGAATGTAGCGCCAGGATATGCCTCATGCATATAATTGGTGTGTCCTTTGCGCAGCCAAGAATCACACGCATGGCCGCATTTTGTATGCGCTCCAACCTTTCAAGCTGGTTTCTTCGATACTGTCAGCAGCTCCAAACCATACTCAATTACAAAAATTATTAACTACCGAAAGAGCCTGTAAAGCATCCTTTGTTCTATCCTAGTTGCTGCCATCGCCCTCAAAGCATTAAGTTCCCTTCCAGCCTTCACCACCAAAGCCTCGACATGATCTTTAAAGGACATACACCTGTCGAAGGTGATACCCAAGTACTTCAATTTATCTCTCTATTAAGAGGACATCCATTCAATGTAATACATGGGACGTCTGCCTTCACAATCCAGTTATCCAGGGAGTACCACACAACCGATGCCTTGTCTGGGTTTATAACGGCCCGTGCGTCCCTGCACCACTATGTCACCCTGTTTATTGCCACATGTAAATCTACAGCCAAACTTTCATTATCTCTTCCCTGTCTGTCTGTACACCAACACACCATCTGCAAATGTCAAGTTTCTACCAACACCTGTTGTTTCAATAGTTGCGACTTTGCTGGTTTAAACATTACAGAGCACTGGGGACAAGGCAGATCCCTGTGGCAACCCAGGTGTAATCGTACAGGGATCAGAAACCCATGAATCCATGTGCAGTGTAACCTTACGCTCATAAAGGACTGCCGCAACCCATCTGACAAGGCAAGGGCATACCTCCATGTCCAAAAGAGTGTATATCAACCGATCATATCGAACCCTGTTATACGCATCTTCCACGTCAAGAGCCACCGCCACTGTCTCTTGTTTATCTTGGAACCCCCCATAGATATCAAATGCAAAAGTAGCGCCAATGGCCCAGGTGTTCTTCCTAGGCCGGTAACTCCCGAATCCTTTGGGAAGCAGAATTACGACTTTTAAAATGTCGCTGGAGCTTGCGGGCTACTATCTTTTCGAGGATTTTGCCAAAGGTGTTTCACAGGGTTATGATTCGGTGTCCATTAAGTCTCCAGTTACCTTGCCTGTCTCAGAGGACTAACTTCAGCTGCTCAAGAGATCACCACAGTGTGGTGGTGAAAATTGTGGAGAACGCAGCATTTGTGGAGATGGGTTGTTTTTTTTAGCCAGCATGGGAAAGAATGGACAGTTGCTCAACATGTTCAAATATTATGGTAGCAGTTATAGGCAGAGAAAAGCGGCAACGAAGATATCATGTGGGATTTCTACATGCACGAACACATGGTGCTGCATTGATTTTGACTGTGTATTGTATTATGAACTATTTGATATTTGACAGATATTGTGTGTTAATTGTTTGTTGTTCACTGTATACATTTATCTAATGTGTTTGCCAGGATTGAGGTGCTTGAATTTATTGTACCTGATAGAGGAGGCCAATGCGTTTTTACAGCGGCCCTTCTAGGAGACGGAAGACTCCGATAATAAAGCCTCAAGTTTAAGGTGGACCGACATGCCGAAGACTGAATGGCCACGGGTGAGCTGGTAGTGAACGTGGAACGTCAGGTATGCGGGCGGGGAGGGGCGGCGCCAGGCGTATAGAATCCTGCGGGACATCCCCTGCCCCTTCTCTAGCAGGCAGGTTCTACTAGGGTGACCGGCTAGTTCCTGCCTTTAAATCAAACTTACTATGAAAATAAAATGAATTATCACCGAAGCAACGGAGTTCGAGCTTTGTGTTCGATACCTTTGACAATAGCCAGCGGGGAGAAAATGAGGCGGAGGAGAAGAAGTAGAGGAGAGGGGGGAGGAAAAGGAAGAAGAGGGCTAGAGCCAGAAGGAGTAGAAGGAAAACGGATCGTTTGGGACTAAAAGAATATACGGGTTGGGTATTGGAATTGCCGTAGTGCAAAGCAGTGAGGACCAATTTTGGAGAAACCGCCCTACGATTTTGATGTCAAGCTGCCATAAAGATTGATAATATAATAGGTAAGTATTAGCCTATTAAGAGATGTGTGCGACAGGGGTGTGTAATGCCTTCAGTTCTTTTTGTTTACATGTACAATGAATATATTTTCTCAAATGTAGAAGCTATGACAAGAATCGCCACTCGGGGATGTAACATGAATAACATTAGATGACAGCCTAAGCTTTTCGGCACGACACATGATGATGATGAGTTTGCGATTGCTTTCTGAACTGCCGACGCTCATACCACTGTGAAAATCAAAGCTAAAAATCTTCTCCCAAATAGCCTGCAACTGATTTCAAACCCAGTATATAGAGGTACTAATGAAACACGTTGAATCAGCACGCACACATTACAGACGGCTTCACACACCAAGTCAGGTTTACACAGAACGTTTATAATATTTAACGGCAAACATCCCTCTGCTCTCAGCTGACAATTATCATGACATCACAGATAACCCGATTTTGTTTTCAATTGTGAAATCCACTTGAACACGCAGACAACTTGACAGCTCCCTGTTTTTGCTTGTGTATAGCTAGCTATTCACTGTTTTTCTCATGTCACTTCAGACATCCTTGTACATCTTCTTTCGTCTATTTCTTATGTGAATTTTAACATCCCAAGCTGTTCCTGAGTCAATGGCTGCGGTCTCCGACCAGTACGGTCACTGCCATAGAGGAAAGCAACGGCAAACTACCTCTTTAAAAGTGCCTAGTATATCATGATTCGCTTAAAGACTGATCATCGCAAGACAAGGACAGAGACGTTAAAAATAGCAACATGGAACGTTACGACGTTAAACGACGACGAAAAATTAGAGAACATAAAACAAGAAATTGAAAGGGAAAAAATTAATATTTTAGGTATGTGCGAAACGAGATGGACAGGAGCAGGCATCAAGATAGATGAAGATTTCAAGAGTATTAATTCTGGAGGTGAAGATCGTCATAGGGGAGTGGCAATTATTTTGGACCGGAAAACATCAAAATCTGTTCACGGATATTGGGCCGTGTCGGACAGAGTTCTACTAGTTAAATTAAGTGGCATACCTTTTAGCATAAATATTATTCAAGTATATGCCCCAACAGGAGAATCCAGTGAAGATAGTGTAGAAGAATTTTATAATGACATAGAGTCTGTCTTAAAGAAATGTAAAAATTCAGAAATAACCATCATATTAGGGGACTTCAATGCAAAATTAGGAAATCAAGGGGATAGATACACAGTAGGAAACTATGGTTTAGGAGAGAGAAATGAAAGAGGATACAGGCTCGTAGAGTGGGCAAAAGAACAGGAAATGATTGTAGGAAACACCTGGTTTAAGCAACACCCTAGAAGATTATGGACATGGAGGAGTCCTTATAACAGGATTAGAAACCAGATTGACTACATTCTCATTAGCAGAAGATTTAGAAACGCGCTAACAGTAGCAAACACAGTTCCCAGTGATGATTGTTATAGTGACCACAGACTTCTTACAGGAACATTGAGGATAAAGTTAAGAAAGTCAAATATATAACAGGAAACACTAAATATGATTTGTGTACATTTAGTAATGACAAGGAAATACAAAACAAATTCAACATAGAAGTACAGAACAGATTTGAAATATTGTCTGATCTAGAGATCCTATTCCAGGGTGTGGATGATCAATGGGAAACGTTGAAGAATTCAATCAATGTGGCTGCAGAAACAACTATTCCAAAATTAAAGAAGGTGGGTCGTAAGAAATGGATGACTGAAGAAATTTTACACCTCATGGAAACAAGAAGACTCAACAAAAATAATTCTGTCAAATATGAAGAAATTCACAGACAAGTCAGAATATTATGTAAGGAGGCAAAAGAAGCATGGCTTGAGGAAAAGTGCTTAGAAATTGAAAACCAACACAACAGTCAAAATACCAAATTAGTGCACAAAAGAATTCAGGAACTTACTAATAAAAGAACAAGTACATCAACAGGGTGTCTAAAAACTAAAGATGGCAAAATCATAATAGAAAAAGACCAGATTCTACATGTATGGACAGATTATGTGAAACACCTTTATGATGATAACAGAGACGAACAGTATGATATTAGATTTAATAATGAAGGACCGCCAATTTTGGAGATGGAGGTTCGAAATGTTCTTAAGCATATGAAAGCTGGCAAGGCCCCATTGCAGGTAACATCACAACAGAAATGATTAAAAGAGTGAGGAAGAAGATACAACCTGAAATACGGGAAGAACAATGTGGGTTTGTAGGAGGAAATGGTACAGTAAATGCTGTGTATATGCTGCGAACAGTTATTGAACGTGCTATAGAAGTAAACAAGGATATACATCTTTGCTTTATTGACTATACAAAGGCTTTTGATAGAGTTAGACATGTCAACATGGTGGATATGCTTGCAGATCTACAAATTGATGGGAAAGACATAAGACTTATAAAAACATATATTGGAAATATCAAGCTGCAATAATGATTGATAATGAAGTGGGACAGTATCAGCCAATTAAGAGAGGTGTTAGGCAGGGATGTGTGATGTCTCCAGATCTTTTTTCCCTATACAGTGAAAATATTTTCAGAAATGTAGAGGATATAAATGGAATCAGCATTGGAGGACGAAACATCAATAACATTAGATATGCAGATGATACAGTATTAATTGCAGACAATGCGCAGGACCTGCAACAATTAGTAGATGCGGTTGTTGTACACAGTAAGCAACTGGGGTTAGAATTAAATTGTAAAAAAGACTCAGGTTATGGTCGTCACTAGGTAGAAAGAAGTGCCACAATGTAATATACAAGTAAATGGAAATATTCTTCAACAAGTGAATCGGTACAATTATCTTGGAACAGTCATAACATCTGATGGGAGAAGCCTTGAAGATATTAGAACAAGAATCGCCATGGCGAATGTAGCCTTTAGCAAGATGAAAAACATTCTGACCAATAAAAAGATGTCAATTGAAACGAGAAAAAGAGTGTTGAGGGGATATATAGAGCCTGTTCTTTTGTATGGATGTGAAACTTGGACAATGAGCAGTCAAGCTGAAAAACATCTGATGGCTGCAGAAATGTGGTTTCTGAGGAAAATGCAAAGAATACCATGGACAGACAGAAAAACCAATGACCAAGTACTACAGGAGACAAATGAACATCGTAAACTGATTAGAGAAATTAGACGTAGACAGTCAACATTATTTGGACATGTTATGAGAAGAAATGTATTGGAGAACTTGGTGACAACTGGCAAGATCGAAGGGAACAGACCAAGAGGAAGACCGAGAGGAAAATACCTGGATGGTTTGGCCACATGGCATGGACGAGACAGGAACACTGAGCTGATCCACGACACTGGTGATCGAATGAAATGGCGAGTCATGACCGCCCACGCTTTCCGGCATGGCACATGATTGATTGATTGATTGATTGATTGATTGAAGCTGTTCCTAATGCACACGTGTCATAAACTTCCCCTTATCATTCTTTCCAACCAGTACATAAACCGCTTATACACATCCAGTCTTTAGTAACCAATTAACATAGTGGTGATGTCATACCTTATAGTCCATGCCCTGTGGCATTGATGATCACGTCTGACTACAGCCTTCTGTCTCGCGTACTATGGAGTGTTTTTTGTTGTTGTTGCCTCAATATAAAATTCAATATCTCAGTAACCAACTGAGGGAAAATGATGAGATTTAGCATATAACCTTATCATTATGTCCACCCAACAAAAAAATTTTCGTTCTGGAGATTGTACAGCAGATTTCAATGTTTGTTTATATGCTGTATACAATCTGCTGCTCCCGCATTCATGCCATCATTGTAAGAGTATTACAGCTTCAGCAAGACACACCCCCGCTCGTTTCGAAATTATTTGGCGGGTTTCGTTTTGGCGAAGTTAAATTGGTTTGTTCAGAGGTGTCTCAAATGGGGGTTCTTTCATGAAACGTGATTATATAAATAAACTAGCTGACTCGGCTGCTGGCGGGGATCTATCTATCTATCTATCTATCTATCTATCTATCTATCTATCTATCTATCTATCTATCTATCTATCTATCTATCTATCTATCTATCTATCTATCTCTCTCTATCTATCTCTCTCTATCTCTCTCTATCTCTCTCTATCTCTCTATCTATCTATCTATCTATCTATCTATCTATCTATCTATCTATCTATCTATTATCTATCTATTTATCTATCTATAGCTATCTATATCTATCTCTATCTATCTATCTATCTATCTATCTATCTATCTATCTATCTATCTATCTATCTATCTATCTCTCTCTCTCTCTATCCTATCTATCTATCTATCTATCTATCTATCTATCTATCTATCTATCTATCTACCTACCTATCTATCTATCTATCTATCTATCTCCTGCCTGCCTGCCGGCCGGCCGACCGACCGTCCGACCGACCCACCGACCGACCGACCCACCCACCCACCTAACTTTCTGCCTACCTACCTACCTACCTACCTACCTACCTACCTACCTACCTGTCTGTCTGTCTGTCTGTCTGTCTGTCTGTCTGTCTGTCTGTCTGTCTGTCTGTCTGTCTGTCTGTCTGTCTGTCTGTCTGTCTGTCTGACTGTCTTTCTGTCTGTCTGCGCTATTAAATATTGATAAAAGTTACTGGAAAAAATGTGAGGACCATGTGTTGAAAGAGGAAGAGGACTATTGGAGAAAGGATGGATTGAATTTTATGCAACCGAGAGCAATCATCAACCTACTGGAATCGTCCGACACAGATTAATGTCTGAGCAGATCGCAGACCTTAATCTACGTACACACTTACTGGGATATTTTGCTCCAACTATTCAGACGAATTGCAGGCCCTAAACATTACAGCATCAGCATCAGCTGAAGAAACAAGAAGGAAATGAAAAATAAGGTAAGAAATATAGTCCTTCTACTTTCCTGTTAATTTACAAATTATTTACCCCGTGCCTCTGAAATTCTCTGTCTTTACTAATATTACACATTGCACCCCTCTCGGGATTCTCCGTGGTGAAGTGGTCAAGCCGTCTGACTCGGGCTCCGAAGGTTGTATGTTCGATTCCGGGCCGCGTCTTTCACGAGTGCATTTTTTCGGAGACTCCCGAGGGTCGTCGCTGGAGCTACGAAATTCGTGCTTTGTGCGAGCTTTCCGCGCTGGGGAAAGAAACTGAGCCATATGGGAATAAAAACCGATGCAATGCAGCCGACCCTGTAAGCTACTTCTTTCATTGCACCCACTCCCATACGAATCCGGATACGCCTTTGTGTGTCATCTGAATTTGTAGGTCCCCATTACCGTAAACATAACTTTTTTTAGTGAGAAATCACTAGTTGTTCAGCAAAACATCAAAGGAATGTCATCGCTTTCAATGATTTAAGTTGTTTTTGGACCTATCAAAGACATATTCCTTGGGTGGGGGTAAATATAAGACGGCTGGAAAAATTTCATAACGATGCAACAGACAGTTTTCAAAATAATTGATCGTGAATGAAGACAAACAAATGTGGACATACTATACCAATCATTTCTGATGCCGACGTTCCTCCACTTCATGATGTCAAACTGTCCAGCATCATCTCTCATGGTCTCCCCATACACCCCCCCCCCCCCCCGCCTTCCCCGTTATGACAACATCCTCCAGCTTTTCCATTCTCGTGACATGTTCAAAGAATGTGACCTAATATCTTCTGATGCCAGTTCTCTTTGCGAATTGACTTTTTTCAAGATATCTTCATTTCGCTTTATATACGTTCACTGTGTTTTCACATTTCACATTTTTCTTTACAGCTTCTAAATAAGTCATCACTTGTCTGCTAATTGCATTTTCGTACTTTACAACTGTCTCGATATAGCTTTTAAGAACACGTTTTCTAGCCTCGTAAAAAGTAAGCAAATGGTTGTTTCACACGCCTAAAGACAAATTGGGCATATGTTATAAATATTTGCATATCCTTTAAAGGACATCGCTGTCAACATCAGCATGTTTCAGCTGATTTTTGATTTCTTGGCAAGATTAACCTCAGTAGTTTGCCATTGCTTTCTGAGCGACCGGCTCACATACCCCGTTAGTTATCGACGCGGTTAGAAACGCTACCGATACTCACGAGAGTATACAAGATTACGGAGAAAGTCGCTAATACCTAGGCCAGGGAGTCCGGCGGGTATATGTTACTAAACCCATATTTGTAAGGACCAATGGATACTCGAGGAGTGATAGGGCAATGCTTCGTTACTTCATTAGAAATTTCGAAAGGTTGCCACGATGCGAATTTGAACTTACGGTCATAGGTCCACAGGTACTAGTCTAGTGACTACATTACTGCGGCTCCCAAGGTCCACAGGTAAGAGTTTAGTCACCACACTACTGCGGCTTCCAAGGTCCACAGCTACGGCTCTAGTCACTATACTACTGCGCTCCTAAAAGCCCACAGATACGAGTCTAGTCACCACACTACTGCGGCTCCCCAGGCCATATATATTCTGGATAACATCAACTGTGATGCTCTTGTGTGCTACCCTGTCAGTTAGTCTAACAGTAGTTCCTTGAGTCAATAAATAGAACATAATCTCCCCTTGCCAACCCATTCTACACTATCCCGTTCTACAGATCCATCCAGCATTTTCTCCCTCTGCCAGCCCAAGGCGTTCATGGCTCTCCACAGATCTCTGTCTTTGGTGTTCTGGATCAACTCTGGCATGAAGGAATAATGATGGACACGTTGAGAGAAACAAAAAAGAAACTAAATTTCAGACATCCTGGCAAGAATGAGATGAGAAGAGCAAAAGAAAGGCAAAGAGATGAACAATGTTTTCCCGTAGTGAATTTGAATAACGAAGACACAAACAATAGATTGCACGATTTATTGCCTGGCATATTTCGCTGCATCTCGTCAGGTCCATACTGCATGCAGTTAGTGTTGTATATATAGAGGACAGCATGTAGTTAGTGCTGTATATATAGAGGACTGCATGTAGTCATTGTTGCATATACAGGTCTACTGGTAGTTAGTGTTGTATATAGAGGACTGCATGTAGATAGTGTTGTATATATAGAGGACTGCATGTAGTTAGTGTTGTAGATATAGAGGACTGCGTGTAGTTAGTGTTGTATATAGAGGTCTACAGGTAGTTAGCGTTGTATATAGAGGACTGCATGTAGTTAGTGTTGTAGATATAGAGGACTGCGTGTAGTTAGTGTTGTATATAGAGGTCTACAGGTAGTTAGTGTTGCATATAAAGGACTGCATGTAGTTAGTGTTGTATATAGAAGACTGCATGTAGTTAGTGTTGTATATAGAGGTCTACAGGTAGTTAGTGTTGTATATAGAGGACTACATGTAGTTAGTGTTGTATATAGAGGTCTACAGGTAGTTAGTGTTGTATATAGAGGACTACATGTAGTTAGTGTTGCATATACAGGTCTACAGGTAGTTAGTGTTGTATACAGAGGACTACATGTAGTTAGTGTTGTATATAGAGGTCTACAGGTAGTTTGTGTTGTATATAGAGGACTGCATGTAGTTAGTGTTTTATATAGAGGACTGCATGTAGTTAGTGTTGCATATACAGGTCTACAGGTAGTTAGTGTTGCATATACAGGTCTACAGGTAGTTAGTGTTGTATATAGAGGACTCCATGTAGTTAATGTTGCGTATACAGGTCTAAAGGTAGTTAGTGTTGTATATAGAGGACTGCATGTAGTTAGTGTTGTATATAGAGGACTACATGTAGTTAGTGTTGTATATAGAGGTCTGCATGTAGTTAGTGTTGCATATACAGGTTTACAGGTAGTTAGTGTTCTATATAGAGGACTACATGTAGTTAGTGTTGTTTATAGAGGACTACAGGTAGTTAGTGTTGTATATAGAGGACTACATGTAGTTAATGTTGTATATAGAGGACTACATGTAGTTAATGTTGTATATAGAGGACTACAGGTAGTTAGTGTTGTATATAGAGGACTACATTTAGTTAATATTGTATTTAGAGGACTACATGTAGTTAGTGTTGTATATAGAGGACTACAGTTAGTTAGTGTTGTATATAGAGGACTGCAGGTAGTTAGTGTTGTATATAGAGGTCTGCATGTATTTATTGTTGTATATAGAGGACTACATGTAGTTAGTGTTGTTTATAGAGGACTACAGGTAGTTAGTGTTGTAGATAGAGGTCTGCATGTTGTTAGTGTTGTATATAGAGGACTGCAGGTAGTTAGTGTTGTATATAGAGGTCTGCATGTAGTTAGTGTTGTATATATAGGACTGCAGGTAGTTAGTGTTGTATATAGAGGACTACATGTAGCTAGTGTTGTATATAGAGGTCTGCATGTAGTTATTGTTGTATATAGAGGACTACATGTAGTTAGTAATGTTTATAGAGGACTACATGAAGTTAGTGTTGTATATAGAGGTCTGCATGTAGTTAGTGTTGTATATAGAGGTCTACAGGTAGTTAGTGTTGTAGAAAGAGGTCTGCATGTTGTTAGTGTTGTATATAGAGGACTGCATGTAGTTAGTGTTGTATATAGAGGTCTGCATGTAGTTAGTGTTGTATATAGAGGTTTGCATGTAGTTAGTATTGTATATAGAGGTCTGCATGTAGTTAGTGTTGTATATATAGGACTACATGTAGTTAGTGTTGTATATAGAGGACTGCATGTTATTAGTGTTGTATATAGAGGTCTACAGGTAGTCAGTGTTGCATATACAGGTCTACAGGATGTTAGTGCTGTATATAGAGGACTGCATGTAGTTAGTGTTGTATATAGAGGACTGCATGTAGTTAGTGTTGTATATAGAGATCTGCATGTAGTTAGTGTTGTTTATAGAGGACTGCATGTAGTTAGTGTTGTATATACAGGTCTACAGGTAGTTAGTGTTGTATATAGAGGTCTGCATGTAGTTAGTGTTGTTTATAGAGGACTGCATGTAGTTAGTGTTGCATATACAGGTCTACAGGTAGTTAGTGTTGTATATACAGGTCTACAGGTAGTTAGTGTTGTATATAGAGGTCTGCATGTAGTTAGTGTTGTTTATAGAGGACTGCATGTAGTTAGTGTTGCATATACAGGTCTACAGGTAGTTAGTGTTATGTATAGAGGACTGCATGTAGTTAGTGTTGTATATAGAGGTCTGCATGTAGTTAGTGTTGTATATAGATGACTGCAGGTAGTTAGTGTTGTATATAGAAGACTGCATGTAGTTAGTGTTGTTTATAGAGGACTGCATGTATTTAGTGTTGTATATAGAGGTCTGCATGTAGTTAGTGTTGTACATAGAAGACTCCATGTAATTAGTGTTGTTTATAGAGGACTGCATGTAGTTAGTGTTGTATATATATAGAGGTCTGCATGTAGTTAGTGTTGTATATAGAGTATTGCATGTAGTTAGTGTTGTATATATATAGAGGTCTGTATGTAGTTAGTGTTGTATATAGAGGACTGCATGTAGTTAGTGGTTTTTATAGAGGACTGCATGTAGTTAGTGGTTTTTATAGAGGACTGCATGTAGTTAGTGTTGTATATAGAGGACTGCATGTAGTTAGTGTTGTATATAGAAGACTGCATGTAGTTAGTGGTTTTTATAGAGGACTGCATGTAGTTAGTGTTGTATATAGAGGTCTGCATGTAGTTAGTGTTGTATATGTATAGAGGTCTGCATGTAGTTAGTGTTGTACATGTATAGAGGTCTGCATGTAGTTAGTGTTGTATGTAGAGTACTGCATGTAGTTAGTGTTGTAGATAGAGGTCTGCATGTAGTTAGTGTTGTATGTAGAGTACTGCATGTAGTTAGTGTTGTATATAGAGGTCTACAGGTAGTTAGTGCTGTATATAGAGGTCTACAGGTAGTTAGTGCTGTATATAGAGGTCTACAGGTAGTTAGTGTTGTATATAGAGGTCTGCATGTTGTTAGTGTTGTATATAGAGGAGTGCAGGTAGTTAGTGTTGTATATAGAGGTCTGCATGTAGTTAGTGTTGTATATAGAGGACTGCAGGTAGTTAATGTTGTATATTGTGGTCTACAGGTAGTTAGTGCTGTATATAGAGGTCTACAGGTAGTTAGTGTTGTATATAGAGGTCTACAGGTAGTTAGTGCTGTATATAGAGGTCTACAGGTAGTTAGTGTTGTATATAGAGGTCTGCATGTTGTTAGTGTTGTATATAGAGGAGTGCAGGTAGTTAGTGTTGTATATAGAGGTCTGCATGTAGTTAGTGTTGTATATAGAGGACTGCAGGTAGTTAATGTTGTATATTGTGGTCTACAGGTAGTTAGTGTTGTATATTGAGGACTGCATGTAGTTAGTGTTGTATATAGTAGTCTGCATGTTGTTAGTGTCTTTAAAAACGAATAAACATTAGAATCAAGACGAGAGGCGACAAAGACAACCACATTTGAATAAAATTACTTCTATGAAACAACAAATATTGGTGTAGCAAAAACATGGATTCTGCTAGAGAAAAAGCAAATATACTGTACATCTCCACACACACAGCAACATTAAGATAAGTATATGGCGACCAGAGCTTCGGTTGGTTGGTTGGTTGGTTGTTTCGTTGATTGCTTGGTTGGGTGGTCGGTTGGTTGGTTGGATGGTTTGTTGGTTGGTTGTGAATATTCTAATATTATTGAGTTTTAACGCTTAATTCCGATGCATTGCTGCCGAGGTTTCCATGCCACTGCCTATAGTTTTGAAAGATGTACAGAGATGGTTTCATCCAACCCGTTACTGTAGCACCACCTACAGGGGATTGTGTTGCAAAGCCCTCCATACTCCTCCTCCCTCCCCCTCCCCCAGAACACACACACTTTCCTCCAAACTAACATTTTAAATATTCAGGGTGTGCATTACAGTTACTATAACTTTACATCGATCGAGAGGCAGGAAGATCCTTCTAAACATGACTGGACTGGATACTCCATCACTGGATGGGACGCACCGACCTTGACCTGTGGATGGGGAGATCGGAAGTGATGACGCATTTAAGGGAGTGTAGGGGTGGGTTGAGATGGTAGGAAGAAAGATGTCATAGATAAGACACGTATTTATCGGCATACAAATCCGAGAACTGGCTTCATAGGATCTGGGCAGTTGATAAAGATATTAGCACACGCCTGACAATGTAGACAAATAGACATACGTGTCTTTTAATTATAGTGTATGATAGCGGCGAGGAAGAGGGTAAGTTAACTAATTATGTTGGCCATTTGGTCCCCGTTATCATCTATTAGTAGAACTCACTGCTTATATCAGATTTATCTACTGCCTCTATTAGCTATCGCCTCTATTAGAAGTACTTTGTTGCCTCTATTAATAGTGCTTACTGCCAATATTAGTAGTACGTACTGCCATTATCAGTAGTACTTGCTGTCAATATTAGTATTATCTCCTGTCTCTATCAGTAGTACTTTCTGCCTCTATTAGTAGTACTTACTGCCAAAATTAGTTTCACTTACTGCCTCTATCAGTAGTACTTTTTGCCAATATTAGTAGTTCTCACTACCTATATCAGTAGTAGTTCCTGCCTCTACATTTAATAACTTGAGTGCATTGATTGCCTCATTTATTCCCCATGTTTTGTATATTCGGTTGTTTTGCTCTTGAGATAATTACATAAATGCATGCCAAAGCCGGGCATATTGACTTTTGAGTTCGCCGCATAAACGATTTGAAAAAAAAAAAATAACAGAGAAGTGCAAAAATATCAGCAAAATAACGAAAAAAAATACACGCATCAAAGCAGTGAGTGCGAATACTTACTCAACACAATGATTCCCATAATGATTAGAAAAAACTGGTCTAGTGTTTTCTCCAACTCGCTCTTGGCATCCGTGCTGTTGTGTGTGTCTGCGAAGTGCTTTGTCGTGTTTTCTGCCATAATTTGGTGCGACTGCATGGCGTCTGGGTTTGAAACAACATTTATTAATACTCTGATAGAGACGCTGTGGGTGATAACAGACAGCAGCATTTTAATGGCTTTGCAAAAACACAACAATTAAACATTCCAGTCAAACAGTCGATGAAGAATTAGGTCTTAGACTGCAAGTCGTAAAGGTAAACAGTCAAGTACCCTAAATTATTCAATGAGCATGATCCAAGGCGGGTTCTGTACATAGACAGTGGAATAAATCGGAGGTCTGTTGTCTGTCCGCAGACACCTTCATCTTCGTTCCGGGACATGCGGGACTTGATTGAAATGAAAGAGCGGATTCATTTTCTGGCTCTGCATCCCCTGCAAAGGTCAGCTCATAGATCGTGCCGATGTTATTAACGCCCTTAGAGAGATTTCGAGAGTATAGGACTCTGATATCAGTGAACCCACATCGATGCCCAGAATGAGAGACTCGGGATTAAGAAATGGCACTGCCAGACACGAGAGCCACATCGGGAGAACGAGGGACTCGTCAACAAACACAGGACTGGTGCTATCAACCGCCAGAAGCTGATGCATAAATAAGGGGGGGGGGGGTGAGAGGGGGGAATCTGAGCACCTATGGACTTGTCCAAATTGCAAGGATGATACCCCAACAGAAAGCAGATAACAGTAATCACGCTTTAGGGCGCATTGCGCATATGATGCTCAATATAATTGTATAGATCAATCAGCACTTGGTGAGTGATTGGTCAGTATCCACAGGTCACCTTTACTTCCCAAGACATTTCCTGGTACCCTATTTTAGGCTTGGTCGATCTTGCAGCCCAAGTTTATTTTATAAATTCGTTTCTGCCCCGATGAGGATCAAACCATTACCATCATGCAACCAGGCGAGCGTCTAGTCACCGCAAGTGGGAGGTGACGAAATGAGCATGCTAGATGATGGTATTCAGTACAAAAACTGGTATAACATTTCTTAAGAAGTCCGTTGTGACTTGCTCATAAACTTATCCCTTAGAAGATAATATGGTAGTTTCCTCTTGACCTCATAACTGTATGGGTGTTTTGCGACTTCAGTCTTTGACAGCAAATTTGGCTGTGAAGATAAATGAGTGCACAACTCTGCCCGGATGCAAACTTTTCCGCGTATTCCGAGGAATTCTCGGTTCTCTCAACTGCATTTGCCACACTCTTATTCTTTTACCTGTAGTAACCACTCATGTAGCAGTTCCTTTGCAGAACGTCGCTCTCATCACGACCCATCCGAAACATGTCTCCATCCCTGGCCACTTCTCCCGCCTCATGCACCTTCATGTTCAGGGTGTCTGCAATGTTAGTTAGTTAGTTAGTTAGTTAGTTATCGCGGTTCCAACTTCACGGCAACGGGTGGTCCCCATTATGCTCTGTTCCTGTGCCAGTGAATATCACACAAAATGTTCCTCACTGTATAATGTGACAAGTGGAAAAGACAGGAGTCTCGGCAAGCAAACAGCCCGCACAGGTACACTGTGCATAATACCGCCCTCAGAAATTGCCAACACAAAAGTCCTTCACGGAAAATAGTTCACCGTCGATGGAAGCGACACTCACCAGAAAGCACCTCATTGACCCGGGTTTTATCCCATATGGCTCGGTCTCTTTCCGCAGGGTGACCCACTGAAAGCGCCGCATAAAGCACGAACTCCGTAGCTCCAGCGACGACTCCTAGGAGTCTCCTGAGGAAATGCGCTCGTGAACCGAAAAGACAAGTCAGTAAATTCAGCAACATCCGACCGCCATCGTTCCGAACATGCAGTTCACGCTACAAATAACCGCGGACAGATGTAAAAACATTCCACACGAAATTCACAGCTGACAGTGTCGCGCCTCGCACTCACTCAGTAGCAGGGCGACGAAACCATCGTCTGCGATGTCCCATCCTCGTACTGATCGATCCCCGCCTCTTCCTCTAGGAACCTCACTTCTATCACTTCTCTTTACTACACACTGTGATGGTAAATGGTCAACTTATTTCAGTTGCTGTGACATCATGCTGTTTATGATCAGTTGTCTTCCAATTTCAGATCTTGTATGATGGTGTACATTTTTCTTCTTCTTGGGTCTAAGAACGTTTCCGCACCCTTTTAAGTTCAAACACTCCGGTTTTCTTCTGTAGCCATTGTAAATTGTCCGTAATTCACATCCGCACGTTGCCACGCAAAACTTCATGTTCTCACAAACTATACTTGTTTACTGATATGTTTCCATGCCAGCTTTGTGCCATTTCATGTTTATTTATTCTTTTAACTCCATTGTTCTCTTTGAAATCCCTATTATTGTCACAATATCAATTTGTTGACGTTATGACATCTGTTTTGTATTACCTCTTGTAAACTATTGTAAAACTCCCAAATTTCTTACATCATCTTCTGTTGCAATTGCTGTAGCATAGATGTGTATAATTCTTTAGTTCCTTTTCTTTGTTTTCAGTCTGATAATGAAAAGTTCATCACTGACTGGATTGTATCCAAGAAGAAAGGTTAAGTTAGTAGTTGCATGTCATTTATAGGACGTCGCAGTCAACCCCTGCATATTTTTCTGTTTGTGATTTTTGAGCAAGTTTACGTTCAGTATTTTGCTATTGCTTTCTGAACGATCGGCACTAATACCATTGTGTGAAAATCAACGCAAGGCAGTCTACTGCCAAATCGCAAGCAGTTGTTTCTTCGAACGCGGAATGGGGGATTATGGATTTCGCCCGTAACCTCTTGACCACAGAGTCGTCAATTCAACATGTGCGGAAGAAATATTCTATGTCAAGAAAAAAGCAAATCCCTTCTGTCCACCGTTTTCTGATCCTGATTATAAGTATGAACATGCGCCTGTTTTGATACAGAAAGAACCTTGTCCGGCCTATCTACGTTCTGAAATTTCCAGTATACCATTTGTATTTTTATAATTTCCCACTAACCATAATGAGTTTTCCATGATGTAGTCTTCTTGACATCCTACGTTCACATTCTCAGTTTTCTCTTTAAACCGATGGCAAAACTGCCCACAATAGCAACGTCAGGTTTATTGCCACCATCTCTACAGTTCTTACTCTCTTTCACATCGAACCCTTCACCAGTTCGCGTAATTGATCTGCATGGCCTGGGCGGGGGCTCACATCAGATTCTTTAGATCCTTTCGAGCTACTTGGGATGCATAATGTGGTAGTTTCCACTTGCTTTCTAAGTCAACGTGGCTATAGACTACGTCATCAGCCATTAGTAATCTTTGTTCACAGGGAAAGGTGCTGACCTGCTCTATGGGTACTCTTGTTAGGAACCAAGAGGTCTCCGGAGTTATCTCCCTTATCCCTAAGGATAACACAACCTTTCGAAAACAACCCAACAAAATACACCTGATTTTGCAGGCCTGCTAAATCAAAATATCGCATTTATTTGTAGCAGCTCTAGTATTTTAGATACAGGCATTTGTGTATTTAATTAATGTTATTACAGTATTTTCTGTATCAATGAAATAAGTTAAAAGACGAATAGCTTTTGCTCTTCAAAGACTAAAACAACTGAATAAATTATGGAGGGACAGACAGAACTACAAAAATCAGATGTTTAAGAGCATGCATCTTTCCCATTGCAACATTCGCCCGTGAGACCTGGACACTTACTAAACAAGCCGAACAGTACAAAATGCCTTTGAATATGAATGTTATAGACGAGTTATAAGAATATATTGGATAAAGAAAAGAACAAATTCATCCATACTTCAAAAGCTGAATATTAAACATGGTTGGCTATTCAAGACGATAAAACAAAGAAAATTGAAATATTTTGGTCATTTGAAACGACACGAAAGCTTTGAGAGAACAATAATGGAGGGGTATATGCCTGGGAAGAGAGGAAGAGGAAGGCCAAAGAGAAGATAGGTGCAGGATATGGCGAATAATCTCCAGATGGGTGTATCAGATGCGAGACATCTTGCTTATGATCGAGAGGTTTTCCGGAAGGTTGTTATCGGAGCGAGGTTCTGCAAAGGACATGCTACTGAATGAATAAATGATTTTCTGTATAAGGTTCTGGAAATAAACAACTATTGTTATCTAGTCCATTACACAATTTGGAATTCAAATAGTTTGGAGACAGCCCTAGAACCACTATGATGACTGTTATTTATGTGTTGTCAATCATTTTCCAGTGCCTTGCCGGCTGGCCTGGATGATCATACCTCTCCACAAATTACGATCACCGACGTCATGAATCAATTCTTGTGTTGACTCCTTACCGTGCCATGACACAAGACTGTCTCGAATCTTCTCACGCTGTCTTCGTCGGTCGCTCTTTTCGCAAATCTTTCCAGTTGTCAAAAGTTGTTTCAGTCTTTGTCTTCTCATAAAGTGGCAAAAACACAATGACTGCTTCTTTCTGATATTTATGATAAGTTGTCTCTGCGACTTAGCCTTCCTTAAAACGTCCTGCTTGCTCTTTTTGGCTGTCCAATTAATGTTTAGCATTCTTCAATAAAACCACATCTCCAAGGCTTCCCGGAATTGTTTCGTCTGTTTAATAATTCCAAGGCTTCCCGGAATTGTTTCGTCTGTTTAATAATTGTCCAGGGTTCGCAGGTGTATGTTACAACTGGTTCTATGTACCACGCAAGAACTCTTTTTCTGACTTTCAGGGACGTAACTTTGTGCACAAAACGTTCTTCATTTGTGATGTCAATATTAAGGGAATTAATTGGAAAAAAATCACATAAAATGAAAATATCCAGAGTTAGACTCTGCTAGACGACCTCTGCTAGACATACCAATTCCAACTTTCAGTCAGATATCGGATTCCCTGCTAGAAGATGAGACAGCAGTGGTATGTGGAACGACAAGTGACAGTGATAGTGATTTCACAAATGATTTTTGAGCTGCTAAACACTTCGACCAGGGTGAACTGGATGATCTAATCTGAGATCTGTATCTCTCCAAGGAATCTTCAGAATGTGTGGCTTCAAGATTGAAAGAAAAAACAAAACATTATTGACTGCTGAAACAAAGGTTACATTTTATCGCAGCAGAGAGCAATGTTTTCTTCCTTGTGTTTTGTACTAATGTAGAAGGTCTTGTAAACGAAATGTTTATAAGTTATACACCAGATGAGTGGCGACATTTTATTGACAGCTCCAAAAGAAGTTTGAAAGGTGTTCTCTTACACAATGGTACCAAATATGGCTCAATTCCAGTTGCTTGTGTGTGCGAACTTATGTGTGGGTGGTGGGGTGTGTGTGTGAGTGGATTGGGGATGTATGGGTGGTTAGGGAGATGTGTGTGTGTGGGGGGGGGGGGGGGGTAGGGAGATGTCAGTTGGTGGGGATGTGTGTGTATGGTTTGGGGATGTGCGAGTGGATGTGCGATATGTGGGTTGGTGGGGGATTGTGTGCGTGGGTGGTGAATATGTGGTAATTGGAGATGTGGCTGGGGGATGGGTGGTTTTAGGTGTGGATGGGGAGAGAATGTGTGGGTTAGGATGTGTATGTGGGATGTGTGGGTTGGTGGGGGAATATGCTACAATAAACACATTATTGAAACATTTCAAGTAGTTAGATCATAACTGGATGGTTTGTGTAGATCTTAAAATGATGACCTTCTTGCTTGGACAGCAAAGGGAATTCTCCAAATATCCATGCTTTAAATGTTTGAGGGATAGTAGGGCAAAAGATACGCTCTGGACAAATAAATAGTGGCCGGTGAGGGATGAATTTGAATAACGAAGACACAAACAATAGATTGCACGATTTATTGCCTGGCATATTTCGCTGCATCTCGTCAGGTACATACTGCAGAAATCACACAACTTACGTGAATTAATTAGATAAATCCTTCAAACTGAAATATACACATGTTCGCACAGTAATGTCGATTGTCTACCACGGTAATTTTAAACTGACTAACATGTCTGTCTGCTTACACAAGGACTGCTTACGAAGGTTGATTAGTATAGCTTCAGCAAACTTTAACAATCGACTACTTTGTGTGTTGAACAACACACGGAAGGCACTGTCTATTTCAACCACGTGACCACTCTCGAGCACATGTCTCCCGACCGATGAAGCCAGACTTTTCCGGTGTGTCGGCCTGCCTAGGCTACCATCTTCTGTGTGTAGTATCTTGTCCAACCAATTCGGAATATGTTCCGAAACCCTGCAATGTAACTGTCGCTCAGTTCTGCCTATGTAGATGGCCTCGCATCTGCATGTAAATTGGTAAATACAATTTGATTTGGCGTACAAAGCTACAGGTTCTTTTACTGCTGGGACTGGGATCGGTGTGTTTCTGTACCTGATGACTAGAGCTGCAGCACAGAATGTTCGCTCGACTGCTGTGGTGAGCCGGTCCCGCAGACGTTGCATTACGTCATCTCCACGGAAGGTTAGCTGGATGAATACTTTGAGTTTAGGGACTGTAGTTACTTCTGATTTCGGTTTGGGCTGTTGGCAGTGGCGCTTTATAAACCCTGTGGAGGACCCATTCAGGTTTAAGGCATTCTTCAGAGTTTTAAATTCACCTTTCAGTGTGTCCTGGGTGCAGATCTTCCTAGCACGGTCAAACAGGGTCCGTACTAAGCCCCGTTTGTACTGGACAGGTGCGAAGCTCTGAAAATTTAAGTATTGGCCAGTCCATGTTTCTTTGCGGTACACCGATCTTTGAATTGTGCCATCTGCTCTACGTCTCATTGGGATATCTAGAAACGGCAACGCTTCGTTGTGTTCGTGTTCCATAGATAAAGAGATGTTTATATGTGTCTCGTTCATTGTGGCCTGGAACGACGTTGCTTGTAGCTCGTCTGTGGTGATAATTAGTATGTCATCCACGTAACGACGGTAAAAGGCCAAGTTATTGATTTCTGAGGATCTCTTTTCTTCTAAGTGTGCCATGAAGATGTCCGCTAGAATAGGTCCAAGTGGGATCCCCATGGCCACTCCGTCAATTTGGCGATATGACTTGTTTAGAAAGTTGAATTGTATGTTGGCAGTACATAATGGGATGAATTCAAAATTGGAAAAGGACATATTGTCAACAAGCCTTTCATTGAACTAAAAAGAGTTATACTGCCACCGTTACATATAAATCTTGGCTTCATGAAGGAATTTGTTAAAACACTGAACAAAGATGGTACCTGTTTTAATTATTTATTCAGACAGTTTTCGGAATTGAGCATAGACAAAATTAAAGCTGGAATTTTTAATGGACCCGAAATTAACGATCCCAATTTTTTATTTGGTTGTTTAGGGATTTGAGATTTAAATGTTGAGCACAACCCACTACTGGCAACCCTGATCATATTCTGGTATGAACCTAAGGCCTATCGACGTCAATGTGGAAGCACTAGACTCGAGTTTCGCTCTCGTTTGAGCTCGTCAGTAGTGCATATCCTTGACCGGACCCAGAAACAATCACCGGATCACAGGCGTGTGAAGCGGGTGCGTAAACATTAGACCACGCGGCGCACGCTGGACAAGGCCAAATTATCACAACAGAATATTATAATGTCTACAGCTTACGTTGGGTGACGATCAGCGTTGCCAGTAGTGGGTTGTGCTCAATATTTAGATCCAAGTTTTATTTATTCGATGAACATAACATAGTCCACAGCCTGGGCATCATTTGGTTTAGCTGTGCAAAACATTCTGGTAACTTTAAAGCAGACGATTATTCTGAATTAGTTGAAAACACGCTGTCGAGATTTTGTAAGCTTGGATGCAACATGAGCATAACATGTCACTACCTCCATAACCATTTACATGTCGTCTCGGAGAATCTTGGCGACTTTAGTGAGGAGCAACGTGAAGGATTTGATCAAGATATAAAAACAACGGAAGAGAGATACCAGGGACTTTTGGATACCAACATGATGGTAGATTACTGTTCGAGCCTTAATCATAACTGTCAGGTGTTTTATATGAAGGCAATAAATGCACAGTAATTACATATACTATGAATGCAGATTACAGCCAAAATGCCACTCATCTCATCTCATCTCATCTCATCATGTTCCTCTTGTACCTTGCGGTGTCGAGGTGAAGTATAAACAACGGGAGAGTGCCCGCTTATGGGCTTCATGTATCGATATTCCCATGGACTCTGTTACTCCCTGAGTCCATCGTTTACGTGGTCGGCCGTTTCCTCTGCTTCCCTCTGGTCTGTACATCATTGCTTATTGTGGTATACTGTTAGTTGGTAACCTACTTGCATGGCCAAACCATTTGACTTGCTGCCTTCTAATAAAATCTAGTGCAGCTATAACCCCCACTTTATTCCTGATTTCTTCATTTCTGATCTTATCTGTTCTTGATACATTGAGTATTCTTCTCAGGAATCTCATTTCTGTTATTGTGATTTTTCTTTTCTCTTTTTCTGTCATTGTCCAGGTTTGGCATTGGTAGCATAGAGTTGGTTGGAAGATTGTGTTGTAAAGTGCTTTCTTAGTAATTATTGCACCTGATGGCACCTAACTCTACACTTGTACATAACAATTGCCCTACTAAGAAGGTAATTCTTAGTAATCTCAGAAACTAGAGCTGATAGAAAATATCTGATTACATTTATCGAATCAGCAACACACAATTACCACAGAACAGCTATAAAATTTAAGGCACAAAAGTATGTGTAGACCAGTGTAATCAGTCCCCTAAGCTGCCACCGCCAGCGTAATGTCTTTCTCTTTCAGCAACGTAAGGGAAATCAATCAATAAATCATGTGCCATGCCGGAAAGCGTGGGCGGTCATGACTCACCATTTCACTCGATCACCAGAGTCGTCGATCAGCTCAGTGTTCCATGCCATGTGGCCAAGCCATCCAGGTATTTCCTCTCAGTCTTCCTCTTGGAATGTTTCCTTCGATCTTGCCAGTTGTCACTAAGTTCTCCAATCCATTTCTTCCCATAACATGTCCAAAAAATTGTGACTGTCTACGTCTAATTTCTCTAATCAATTTACAAGTTTATTTGTCTCCTGTAGTACTTGGTCATTGGTTTTTCTATCTGTCCATGGTATTCTTTGCATTTTCCTCAGAAACCACATTTCTGCAGCCATCAGATGTTTTTCATCTTGACTGCACATTGTCCAAGTTTCACATCCATACAAAATAACACGCTCTGTGTATCCCTTCAACACTCTTTTTCTCTTGTCAATTGACATCATTTTATTGGTCAGAATGTTTTTCATCTTGCTAAAGGCTACATTTGCCATGGCGATTCTTGTTCTAATCTCTCCAAAGCATCTCCCATCAGATGTTATGACTGTTCCGAGATAATTGTATCGATTCACTTGTTGAAAAATATTCCCATTTACTTGTATATTACATTGTGGTACTTCGTTCTTCCTAGTGACGACCATAACCTGTGTCGTTTTACAATTTAATTCCAACCCCAGCTGCTCACTGTGTACAACAACCGCATCTACTAATTGTTGCAGATCCAGCGCCTTATCTGCAATCAATACTGTATCATCTGCATATCTAATTATATTGATGTTTCGTCCTCCAATGCTGATTCCATTTATATCTTCTACATTTCTGAAAATATTTTCACGGTACAGGGAAAACAGATCTGGAGACATTACACATCCCTGCCTAACACCTCTCTTAATAGGTTGATATTATCCCACTTCATTATCAATCCTTATGGCAGCTTGATGTTTCCAATATATGTTTTGCCATCTAGCATAATTTCTCTTGGTCTGCTTCTGCCTCCCTAAATCCTCATTGGACAATGGTCTCCCGAACAATTACAGACCCATTTCCTTACTATCATCACTATCTAAGCCACTAGAAAACACATCCATAAAATAACATTACAGTATTTAGTTCGCAACAAGCTTATTGTTGACAGCCAATCAGGATTTAGACCAAAATATTCTTGCCATACGGCCCTAACAAACATGATAGAAAATTGGCACCAGAATATAAACAACAACAGTCAATGTGGAACTGTGTATATTGATTTCAAGAAAGCATTTGATATGATAGACCATGTTATTTTAATTAAAAAACTTGAGACAATGAAAATTGGCCCTAATGTAGTCACTCTAATATCATCTTTTCTATCAAACAGAAAGCAAGTAGTATCACATAATAAATCTCTGTCTCAAACCACTACCTTCAATATTGGAGTACCGCAAGGCTCTATTCTTGGCCCTCTATTATTTGCCATATATATTAACGATCTACCTTTGCATCTTTCGTCGCCCTGCGATCTATTTGCAAACGACTGTACAGTGTACACAAACGCTGAAAACTGTATTTTACTGGAGTCGTTTTTACAACAAGAATTAAATAATATAGTTAGGTGGAGCTGTTCAAATCGTATGCAAATTAACATCACTAAAACAAAATCAATGTTATTAACCACCAGACAAAGACTTCAAAGTCTAAGCTCACACACATCACTTCAACTTCACATCGATAACATGCAAGTAGAAAGTGTAATTGAGCACAAAACATTAGGCCTAATCATTGATAGAAACCTAACCTTTAATTCCCACGTTCAAGTATATCACGTGTATATATATATATATATATATATATATATATATATATATATATATATATATATATAATATATATATATATATATATATATATATATATATATATATAAAAGGCGATGTATGTATGCATGTAGCGATGTATTTGATGCGTTCGATAACGGTCCATCCGATTGAGATGAAATTTTCTACATGTTTTCTTTTCGTTCCCCTGCAGCCAACTGTCATAGTTTGTTAGTGTACAATCAGCTATTTACTTACTAAAATGTAATATTTAAATTTTCAAGGGGCATAACTTTTAATAGCATTGCTATATATTTTTTATATATATTGTTGCACTGTTTTCAAAGATTTATAAACTCTTTGTCTACAGTTATTTACAGGCATATGAGTTATAATAAATAATGATATAATCTTTAAGGCATTTTCAAAGTTTTCATTAAAATAATGCATCTATTTAAATAGTGAAAATTTTCTAACTCATCTTTTTATTTTTCTTCAACAGCCCATTAATTTTTTTTTTTTTTACATTCTCATATGTATGACGCGTTACACCCACGTTGGGTATTTATGATGCCCATGTAAACATTTCCTCAACGAGTTACTTTTAATTCATTTTAATGCTTATTGTTCTTTTGTTGTCAAAGATTTGCTTCATAAGAGATGTTGAATGAAATGATGTATGGGAGGAAATAGAGAAGAAGGGCAGAATGTAGGACAGGCCTGGGAAAGATTTTCGTTCGTTTTAAAAAAAGTGATGTTTTGTGAGAGAAAGTTAGTTGCATATCGTTTGCAGTACTCTGCAGTCAACCCGCCGCCAACCATTTATTGGCTGTTCGTGATATCTTGGTAAGTTTACTTTAGATAGATCTCTTCCAATCATATTTTCTGCTATAAATCTATCTATTCTTCTATTCTATCTATATTTTTAACGGGAGCGGGCCGAACATAGATAGATAGATAGATAGATAGATAGATGTGGGTGTAACGTGCCACATATATGGGAATTTTTTTGGCTAGTTGTCGTTCGAGATAATTTACCATTATTATTGTCTTTGTTGCTGTTTTTTTTAAAGGGGGCATTTAGTCTGTTTTAAGGTAGTGTTCAAACAGGTTGCGACTGTATGTATAATGACTGGTGGTGTCTTTGATTTCTTGTGGAAGATTATTCCACAACTGATTGGCAGAGTATGCTAAGCTTGTTTTATATAAGTCTATCCTAGGTTTAGGGACATGAAGTATATTTAGACGTTCACTATGTCTTGCGATGTATTTAAACAATGGCCAAAGGTAGCTTGGGGCATTTTGAAATAGGCTTTTGTGAATTAGTTTAGCCTTATTAAAAAGTAGGCGTTTGTGGAGGGGCAGTAACTGAAGACGTTCATTTCGGTTAGAATTGTCTGTAAACGTATCACCATTAATTAGACGCACTGGGGTTTTCTGGAGCGAATAAAGGCGTTTTGTTATTGATTTGGAGCATCCATCCCAGATTGTGGAGCAATAATCAATATGTGTTTGTATGTGGGAAGTATAGAATATCTGTCTTGTGTTTTCGTCGAGGAAGTTTTTAATTTTGGCAAGTTGGTATACATTTTTGGCTATTTGTTTAATTAGAGCATGAACATGAGAATTAAAGGATAGATTTTGATAAATGATAAGACCCAGTGCCTTGTGCTCGGTTACACTTTCACCCGTGTGTTGCCGGGGCCCATAAGGGAAGCAAAGAATAGCAACACTGCAGCCTACCACGCATGTCGTAAGAGGCGACTAAGGAGGCTTGATGGTTCCGTCGCCCTGCTACTGAGTGAGTGCGTGGCGCGACACTGTGAGCTGTGAGTTTCGTGTGAAATGTTTTTGAATCTGCCCGATGTTTTTTGGAATGTGACTGCATGTTCGGAGCGATGGCAGATGGCTATGTCCCAGAGTTGACCGGTTCTTGCCTTATGCAGAAATGCGTGGCTGCTGGGCTTCTGGTTGACTGCCACTGCCATCGACGATAAACTGCATTTCGTGGACTGTGTGGGTGAACATCTAGGAAACATCCAGTTGGGAAAATGACTGCCGATTCCATCAGAAATGAACTGGGTGTTTTGTGGGGGACTATTGAGTTGACATTCTGGCGGCGGCATTATGCACAGTGTATCTGTGCGGGCTGTTGGTTGTCAAGACTCCTGTCTTTTCCACTTTTCACATTGGGCAGTGGGGAGCATTTTTGTGATATTCACTGGCACAAGAACGGAGCATAATGGAGATGACCCGTTGCTGTGAAGTTAGAACTGCGACTAACTAACTAACTAACACTTTCTATAGGTGTGCTACCAATGTGCAGCTGAAGAGTTCCCTATGAGTTTAGAGTGTGAAGTCTTTGCCTCGTTCCTATTAACATAGATTTTGTTTTAGAAATGTTAATTTGCATGCCGTTTGCATGACTCCAGTTAACTACACTATTTATTTCCTGCTGCAAGGATAATTCTAGCACATTACGATTAATAGCGTTTGTATAAACTGTGCAGTCGTCTGCAAATAAATCGCAGGACGATGACAGATATAAGGGAAGATCATTTATATAAATGGCAAATGACAAAGGGCCAAGTATAGACCCCTGAGATACTCCAATATGAATGGTAATAGCTTGGGGTAGAGATTTATTGTGTGATACTACTTGTTTTCTGTCTAATAAGAATGAGTTTATTAATGTCAATATATTAAAGCTTACTTTCATTGTTTCTAGTTTTTTAATTAGGATAGTATGATCTATCATAGCGAATGCTGTTTTAAAGCTTATAAACATCATTCCACATAGAGTATTGTTGTTAATATTTTGATGCCAGTTCTCTATCATGTTTGTTAGGGCCGTATGGAAGGAATATTTTGGCCGAAATCCTGACTAACTGTCAGCTATTAGTTTGTGGCGAACTAAGTGCTCTAGTGTTGTTTTATGGATGTGCTTTTCTAGCGGTTTGGATAAAGAGGATAATATGGAAATTGGCCTATAATTACTAATGATACAACCGTCTAATGAACCAGCTTTTAAATGAGGATACACTTTAGCGTATTTTAAAGGCTGATGGGAAGTGACATTTGGTGAGACAATGTTTGTATATAAACGTTAGTGACTCTCAGATCGCCGGTGCAGCACAGCGAAGGATCCGATTACTGATTCCATCTAGTCCTGATGAGTTATTGTTTTTTAGGCTACTGAGATGAGTAAATACTTCAGTGGTCGTCATTAGCGGTATGTTTGTTGGAATGTCTCCATAGCATTTGCTCTCACAGAATGATGATAATAAATATATGCCATGAGGCACATCTAGTATTTCAACCTTCAGTTGGTTTATGTCAGACTGAAAGAAACTAATGAATTGATCACATGTAACCTGATTTGATGGTAACGAATGTGATGATTTGTGTTTGTCTGTCAAGGTATTAATTGTTTTCCATATATCTTTAGTGTTGGTTTTATCTATTATTAAGTTCTTAAAATAGTTTTTCTTTTCCTTTCGAATAACATATTGAACTTTGTTTCTCAGACTACGGTACATAGTTAGATCTCTTTTCTTATGTGCCCTGTCCCGGTCTCTCATAAGTTCAACTACCTCCTGTGTGATCCACGTTGGCTTAGTGTGATGTTTAACACGAACTTCCTTAAATGGAGCATGCTTATCAAATACGCTTAGAAAGGTCTTCAGCCAGTGGTCCAGAACATCATCTGGGTCAGGAAGCTGGTAAACATAGTCCAGAGATGAGTTGAGCTAGTCTTGTAAGAAGGCATCTTGATTGAAGTTTCTGTAATTTCTATATTTAATACTTATATGTTTGTGTTTGGGAGTTTTGGTACCTCTTTTAGACCACGTGCAACATACTGGGTAGTGATCGCTCATTGCATTAATAGGTACAGTACATTCTGTGATGTTGTCAGCACACGTAGTATAGATATGATCTATGAGTGTTGCAGATTAATTTGTTATTCTAGTGGCTGGTTTGACTAACTGTTGGAAGTTATATGACTCTATTATGTTTTCCCATGTTTTGTTTGATTTGTTAGTGTCTATGTTGAAGTCGCCTAGCAGTATTATTTCTCTAGCATTACTAAAAACTACATCCATCATAGTGGTGAATTTTTCATACCAGATAATTCCTGCACTGGGGTTTCGATAAAGATAGCCAACTACTAGGGGTATGCGATTGTGAAGCTTAACCTCAAGCCATACACACTCAATCTCACAGGTTTCAAAATCTAGCCTATGGTGGGCGTTAAGTCAGTTAGAAATATAAACTGCAATACCCGTCTCTTGTTTCTGATAGGGATCTCTTCTAATGGTTTTAAAGCCTCTGATAGCGATGTCATCCTCTGTGATGTTGCTATTTAATCGACTTTCGCTTACGCCGAACATGTAAAAATTTTGATTAACTATCAGTGATAGTTCCGGCAGCTTCCCTAATAGATGACAGATATTTAAATGCCCGATTCTGAGCCCATTATTACTGAGCCAATGTTCGTACTTATTAGACATTTTAAAAATGCGTAATCATGAATATTTTAAAACACAAAATGAATACAACTTACGTTCTTTATAACAAATATACAGTCTAAAGTACAGAGAAACAGTAATATCTCTATCAATATAAACACACACACACACACACACACACACACACACACACACACACACACACACTAGTATAAAGATAAGTAAGAATGATCAGTGAAGACTCCCTCACTCAGAGTGTAAACGCGATAAAAAGTATTATAAAAGATATCTAGCTAAGTGTCAATCTCTGTGACTTCAACACGAGTCAATGTTTACAGACACGTACAATCTAATACGTTGCTATATAAAACAATAACCAAGTATGCGGATAAACTTTCTAGGAGAGGCTCTTTCTTGTATCGAGATCCGGTGTTGCTTTGTGCTGAATTGCTAGTAAATACCAGACTGTGTTTGTCCTTGGTACAACGACATCATAAGTGCCTGACGAAGTGAAGCTGGTCTAAAACGTGTGAGGTATAACAACTCTGGGTTACAATGGAATGGATACTGTTGATTTCCCACGGGTGTGTAACGACTTCCAACTACATGCTCTGATTTGTGGCTAACAGGATGCTGTGGTGGCACGTTGTTTTTAATACTGGATTGATTCTTTCTGTGGAAAAGAGGGAACGTATCTTCATAATTATCACCTTCATGTGTGAAAGAGGGCGTATTGTACGGATTTGGTGTGGTGGAAATGTTCCGTATGGCTTGGATATCAGGTGCCGTGGTTATGAGTGGTCTGCTCTCTTCTGGCATATTGGTACTTGATGTGGCGGAAGTATGTCGTCTGGCTTGAGTTTGAGGTGGTGTAGCTAAAAGTGTCCTACGCGATCCAGTATTGGATGTAGGTTGTGTACGTTCTGGGTATTTAATATTTTTGGCGAGCAAGCTGGTGCCCAATGTAGACAAATGTACTTGATCCTTTTAAAGTAGCTTTTTAGGTGCTCCAGACTGTGAAGTAAATACCAGTGTGTTGTTGATGAACTGTATGTTGTGTATGTTGTATGTCGTGAGAACAAAACTTCTGCAATACGTTGTTTTTTATGTCAGCTAGGCGACGCTGGAATCCATAACTCGGTGATATGATGGAGGAGAAGAAAATAGACGACTTAGGAAAAGTGTGATGTAATCTGTTCAAGAGCTCCAGCAGTTGAGATGTTGTGATTTGCTGGTTGTTCATTGTGTCATTGATACCAATATGAACGCTAGCGTTTTTTACGTTAAGATTTACAGCCAACCTCCTAATCTTGTCTGTTAACCGGTCAATACCAGCCCCAGGCAACGGAATTATGGAAACAATGTCTTTGTCTGAAATGGCCATCCGGTAGCTGTATAGACCTTTCATTAGAGAGTCGCCTATTATAATATGTGTACAATCGGGTCGTGCTGTATGCACATGTTGGCTGTCAGTACGCCTTGCTCGTTGTTTCTCCCATTTAGCAGCAGTCTCTACGTCTCCATGTGACTCTCCCTGTGTTTCCTGGAGGCGTGTGTTGTCTGTTGGCTGTGCACTATAGCACTGTACGTTTTCTGACGAATTTTCTTGAAGCACTTCGAATCTGTTGCTTATTTTTACACCAATAGGATAGACTGCTTGTAGCGTTTTATCTTCCTCTGCACGTTGAGGTTTTTTTTGCTTCTTGTTGTGTTATTTGTTTTTGGTGAAACTGGGCTTCAAGATTCTCCGAAGTTGATACAGCTGCTTGGGAATTACACGCTTGATCAGTTGGGTTGATGGTGGACTCGTGCTGTAAAGTTTCTATTGTTTTTCTTAGCAACAGATTTTCCTCTCTCAGGAGCGTGATTTCTGCTTTGAGAGCAGTGTAGTCACTGCTGGTCTTGCTATTAGCTTCAATGTTCGCTTTAAGGATTGTTCTATTACCTCAATGCGCCTATGACAATCGCACGATTGTCCATTGATAGTTGGCATGTTATCTAAGGCTGGTATTTCTTCTGCTACTCTTACGTTGGTCTCAGGGTTGTTTTGGAGGTGCTCCATTGGATATTCAATAGCCAAGAGTACTGATGGGGTAGCTGACCTCGTGTTGATGGTATTGTCCTGTTCATCCATTGTATGTGTTAGTTGAGAAACATTGTCTGCTTTGATGTCCACAGCTGTAGTTGTGGGCTGTGTAGATTCTGAGTCCTAACTCGAGACGAGCATGTTGATGATATCTTGTGTCTTTGATATGTCTCTACTCGTGAATGTAAGTATTGAGTTCTCCAGCTCGACAAAGTCTAATTTTAGCCAAGAGTTAATGTTTTCAACGCTGTCCTGAGCTAGTAACTTGTTCTTCGAATGATATAAGTGTATTGTAAGGACTGGCGTCGTAATCAGATCTTCCACGTAGGTCCCGCTTCTATCTTGTCTGTGTTGGATTCGTTCAGGCTTGTAATAATTGATGAGGCACGTTCGAAATAACTCATAATGGAGTGTATTGTTAAAGGATACTGTAACATATTGGCAAGAGTGTTGGACGACTCGGCCGATTGGATTCACACACCTGGCTAGCTTGGACTTCACCGCCTTCTCTTTGTTTAGTGTGTATGGTTTATTCATGGCCGATCGTAAACCGGATCTTGTTTTAACACCAGTCACCTCCAGAGAGGCCTCTCCTATCGATGACATTACTACATCATGTTATCAAACCCGTTTGAAGAATGCAGCGAACTCATTATAGTCTAGACGCGCCGCGGGCTATTTGAAGTCATGTGTTGTGGTTCGTTTGTTTTGATAATTTAGACAAGAACACAGAGCTGATCAGGGACTTGAAATATTGTGTGCTTGGCGACTTACCACGCGTCAAGCATGGTTTAATCACACGTTGTCGTTAATCGATAATTGGTAGGTTTCAAAATTGAATGACCTTACCGTCCATTTATCAAAGAAATCCTAATTTCCCTAAAC
This sequence comes from Cepaea nemoralis, assembly GCA_014155875.1. Lineage (NCBI taxonomy): Eukaryota > Metazoa > Mollusca > Gastropoda > Stylommatophora > Helicidae > Cepaea > Cepaea nemoralis. The sequence goes on along the minus strand of JACEFZ010005934.1, from coordinate 145,477 downwards.
CACAGTCACATAAACTTAAGATATTAATTCGTATTAGATCCAGTTTTAGAACTAACACAATGATATACACAGCATCTCGACTGAAATAGGCAAAACTTTGATAAATTCTATAAAAATTGGAAGAGCTTGTGAAAACACGTCCTCTCGTAACCGGAAATCAACATAGAGACACAGACAGACAGACAGACAGACAGATAGACATATAGACAGATAGATAGATAGATAGATAGATAGATAGATAGATAGATAGATAGATAGATAGATAGATAGATAGATAGATAGATAGATAGATAGATAGATAGATAGACAGATAGATAGATAGATAGATAGTCGGGAACGGAAGCTTATATCACTACTTATACGAATTAAATGAGATGCTCACCACCAGGGGCTGGGCGAAGCCAGGTCAGACAGACAGACAGACAGACAGACAGACAGACAGACAGACAGACAGACAGACAGACAGACAGATAGTCG
>JACEFZ010005934.1:112500-142500 GCA_014155875.1 Cepaea nemoralis | reverse complement strand
TGGGCGAAGCCGGGCCGGGTCAGCTAGTCTAAATCTATAAAACAGAGTGTATGTTTGTTTGTGTGTTTGTGGGGATTTATGTATTGGATGCGTTCGATAACGGTACATCCGATTGAGATGAAATTTTCTACACGTCTTCCTTTCATTCCTGTGCAACCGACTATAATAATTTCTTAATGTAAAATCTTCTACTTATTTAATAACATTTACTTTTCCATTTTCATTATTTAATGTCTATATAGCAGGGGGACTTCACTCTAGACAAGTTATTTCAAGGGGCATAACTTTTAATAATATTTCTAAATATTTTATAGTCATATTGTTGGACTTACTTGCACTATTGTTAAACTCTTTGTCTATAGTTATTTTCAGGCATTTGAGTTATAATAAATAATGATATAATCTTTAAGGCATTTTCAAAGTTTGCATAAAAATAATGCATAATGCATAACATTGTAACCCATCTATTTCTGCTTAAAAAACTTATTAACTGTCATGTCGGTGAATAAAAACAGTTTTCATTAAAAATAATGAATGGTGTGTGGAAGGACATTCTTTTAAGTTACTGTTTACAGGCGAAACCACGCCGGGTCAGATAGATAGACAGACAGACAGATAATCGGGAACGGAAGCTTATTTGACTACTTATATGAATGAATTAAATGACATGCTCCCCACCAGGGACTGGGTGAAGCCGGGCCGGGTCAGACAGACAGACAGATAAACAGACAGTCGGGAACGGGAGAGCTTATATGACTACGTATATGAATTAAATGAGATGCTCCCCACCAGGGCCTGGGTGAAGCCGGGCCGGGACAGACAGACAGACAGATAGACAGACAAACAGATAGTCGGGAACGGGAGAGCTTATATGACTACGTATATGAATAAAATGAGATGCTCCCCACCAGGGACTGGGTGAAGCCGGGTCAGACAGAAAGACAGACAGATAGACAGACAGATAGTCGGGAACGGGAGAGCTTATATGACTACTTATATGAATTAAATGAGATGCTCCCCACCAGGGACTGGGTGAAGCCGGGCCGGGTCAGCCAGACAGACAGACAGACAAACAAGCAGACAGACAGACTGATAGATAGATAGATCCCCTCCAGGGCCTGGGCGAAGCCGGGCCGGGTCACCTAGTATATATATATATATATATATATATATATATATACTAGCTGACCCGGCCCGGCTTTGCCCAGACCCTGGTGGGGAGCATCTCATTTAATTCATATAAGTAGTCATATAAGTTCTCGTTCCCGTTACCGACTGTCTGTCTGTCTGTCTGTCTGTCTGTCTGTCTGTCTGTCTGTCTGTCAGTCTGTCTGTCTGTCTGACCCGGCATCGCCCAGCTCCTGGTGTGAAGCATCTCATTTAATTTATATAATTAGTCATATAAGTTCCCGTTCCCGACTGTCTGTCTGTCTGTCTGTCTGTCTATCTGTCTGCCTGACCCTGTCCGGCTTCGCCCAGTCCCTGGTGGGGAGCATCTCATTTAATTCATATAAGTAGTCATATAAGTTCTCATTAAATTCATACAACAAAAAAAGTAACTTAAAAGAATGTCCTTCCACACACCATCCATTATTTTTAATGAAAACTCTTTCTAATCACCTGCATGACTACAGTAACTTCTTAAGCAAAAAAAGATGAGTTACAATGTTATGCATTGTGCATTATTTTTATGAAAACTTTGAAAATGCCTTACAGATTGTATCATTATTTATTATAACTCATATGCCGGTACATAACTATGGACACAGAGTTTATAAATCTTTGAAAATGATGCCACAATATGACTATAAGTTATACAGAAAAGTTATGCCCCTTGAAATAACTTTTACTGAGTTAGGTCCCCTGAGATATATGAAGTTATAAGGAAAAATGAAAAATGAAATAATACTGAGTAAGCAGGCGATTTCACACTAACAAAATATCACAGTTAGCAGCGCTGGAATGAAAGGAAGGCGTGTAGAAAATTTCATCTCAATCGGATGGGCCGTTCGCGAACAAATAAAGGACATACATACAGACAGACAGACAGACAGACAGACAGACAGACAGACAGACAGACAGACAGACAGACAGACGGAGATTGAATTTTATATATAAGAAGATATATATATATATATATATATATATATATATATATATATATATATATATATATATATATATCTATATATATATATATATATATAATATATATATATATCAGGTATCGTTTCCACAGTGAAGGTTGGCTGCAATCAACACTGTATGTCTCTCTCCGTGACTGTATTCTGTCAGATAGCTGTTCGTCTATACCGTGTTGTTATATTCCCATTTGTATCGTTGTCTACCTCTTGCTCGCTTGCCTTCAACCTTACCCTCAGCATGGTTTATATAAGAGATGGAAGTCTTTAAGTGGCCGAAATATTTCATTTGCCTCTTTTTTATTTATTTCATCAACTCTCTTTTCATTTCCAGTTTTTCTACGACCTCTGCATTTAATTCTTTTGTTTCCGTTAAATACGAAATATTCTTCTGTATATCCACATCTCCAGGACCTCTATTCGACTTTCAAATTGCTTGTTCAATGTCCTGACTTCTGCACCATATAAAAATAAATTGTTTGCATATCCTTTTACAGGACATTGCTGTTAACATCAGCATCTTTCAGCTGATTGTTGATTTCTTGGCAAGATTACGCTCAGTAGTTTGCCATTTCTTTCTGAACGGCCGGCTCACATACCCCGTAAGTTACAGACGAGATTCGAACCACTGCTGATTCTCACCGCCGTCACGTTACTTACGAGAGTATACGAGATTACGGAGAAAAATCGCTAACCTCTAGGCCTGGAAGCCGGCCTGCACCATATAGTAGTGTTTAATATACATAACCTTTGGCATTTCTCATTTTTAAAGCGTTGTTAATCTCTCTAGATGTTAGTACTCATTTCATGCATTTTTAACTATTCCTGTTATCGTTTTTATTTCCTTTTTTTCATTTCTGCTATCATCTGTTATTACATGTCCAAGATAGGAGAGACTTGTTACTTGTTTTAGTGTTGTTTGTCCATCAAGAATGATGCTGCCCATTCATATCATCCAGTGGGGTTGAAAGTATGGAGTCGTGAGTTCTAAGATGGCTGATAAGGCCAATTTTGGCTGGAAATGTTCTTTGACAATGTGGGCAAAGAATGACTGACGTTCCAGGAGGAGGATCTCCTGCAGTGGTATTTCAGTCCAGCCTTTTCTTCACAGCTCTTGCAGTCCTGGTTGCTTCACAAGTGACTGCACTCTTATATAATGATGTACGCCACGAATTACGGTCTTTAGCAGCAGTCTCCCAGGTGTCAAGATGAATTCCAAAACCTTTCAGGGAGATTTTCAGAGTGTCTTTAAAGCGTTTCCTCTGGCCGCCTTGGGAGCTTTTACCACAACGCAGCTTTAGGGAGCCTGTGATCTGGCATACGAGTTAAGTGACGAGCCCAGAGAATTTGATTGTTCATTAGTAAAGTGTGGATACTGGGCATGGACGCTCTGACCAGAACTGTAATCTATCAAAAGCTTTAGTGAAGTTTATGAAACATACATATATGGTTTTTTTTTCTAAATATATATTTCTATTAACATCCACAAATAAATTATTGCTTCACGAGTGCCGCTATTTTTGCGCAACCAAAATTGTTCTTTAGCTACTTCCTCGTTTATTTAATTTTGAATTCTTTCTTGCATGACCATCAGGAGTATCTGAGTTATATGGCTCATCAATGAACAGCTCTTGGCTTCATGGGTAGTATTCTGTTTTCAAATTATTGGGGATGTACCTAGCATTATATATATATATATATATATATATATATATATATATATATATATATATATATATATATATATATATATATATATATATATATATATATATATATATATATATCCTTGTTTAATCTTTTTAAAGCCGGCTTCGTGGCTTAGAGGTTATTATTTTTCTCCGTAATCTCGTATACTCTCGTCGGTAACGTGATGACGGTGAGAATCAGCAGAGGTTCGAATCGCATCAGTAACTAACGGGGTATGTGAGCCGGCCGCTCAGATAGCAATGGCAACCTACTGAGCATAATATTGCCAAGAAATCAACATACAGCTGAAAGATGCTGGTGTTGACAGCGATGTCCTGTATAGGATATGCAACAAAAACAAAATCTTTTTAAAAGCGTTCTCAGCTTCAGCCTATAATATGTTTGACTGATCTTGAGTATTATACAATGTTGGTTTATCGACCCAGAATCAATCTTATGTGTATTCTGTACATCGTTTTTATTATATCTGAATTATCACTTATTATGTCTCCCATTTTTCCTAATGCACAACCATGTCCTTTGTTTGTTTCTGCAGCCACTCTTCTTTGGCAACTCTCCACATGTGAAGTAAACACACACACACACACACACACACACACACACACACACACACACACACACACACACACACACACAAACACACACACACACACACACACACATTATATATATATATATATATATATATATATATATATATATATATATATATATATATATATATATATATATATATACGACGCGGAAGCCTGGACAAAGAACCAAGTAAATAGAAAGTTGAAAGTCGTATAGAGGCCCTGGAGATGTAGATGTACATATGAATATGTCGTATTTCATGGAAACAAAAACAATCAAATACACAGGTCCTAGAAAAACTGGGAATGGAAAAAGAGTTGATGAAAAACAAATAGAACAGAGGCAAGTGACATATTTCTGCCACGTTATAATACATAACACTCTTATAAACATCATACTGTAGGCTAAGATTGGAGCAAAGGTGAACAAGAGGTAGACAACGATATAAGTGGGAAGATAACTTAGAGAGATAGACAAGCAGCAATCTGGCAGAATGTATAGTCAGAGCGAGTAATAGACGGCGTTGGAGATCCATTGCAGCCAATCTTCATTGTGGAGACGGCACCTGAGTTATTGTTTGATATAGATAGATTACAGAATCCATGGAAATCTCCATATATGGAGCCCTTCATATATATATATATATATATATATATATATATATATATATATATATATATATATATATATATATATATATATATACATACATTGGCACCTTTCCGTCTTGACAGACGATAGTTTGGTACATTGTGCTTTAAAAAGGCTTAATAACTACGATCCATGGCGCTGGCGAGTGTGGCTGGTGATTCCGAGACCGGTTAAGACCACGGGTGGAGTTATTGCCTCCCCAATAGCACAAAGTGTAGGCTAAAATAAAGAAACCATGTGTTGCCCATGCAGCATGATCCCTCTCTCAGCCTGCCTAGTTCACTCCAGAGGAAAGTTGACACCTATAATCTGGAACAAGACAAGCTGCAGAAGCTGCCGGATCAGCAAAGCAATGCTCTAACTGTCCGCCTGTCGGAGCTTCGATCCTAGACCAGCTGCCAACCAAGGCTTAGGGCCTGATCTGCCCTGCCATGACTTATTTTGTCTTTGGGTTGCATTTCCTCGCATCAGGATAAGGCTAGTACCCTCCCAATTGCGCTCTTCCGCCCGAAGCCGTTGGCACAATGTGGGGTGTCGGGTTTGGTAAGCGCCGCCCAACATTCGGCGATGACAGAAAGCAGGTAGTACCGTCTACTGTCATACGGTAGCTCAGTCATATCTGACTAAGACCTGACTTACTTATTTATATATATATATATATAACTTACCTGTTTGTGTTTACTCATTTGCTATGTATATCTTCCTTATGAACAACAAACAGTCTTAACCAAAGTGTGTGTACAATGCTTATTTCCAGATAGATACAAGCTCCAGATGTAAGCAATGAAACCATACGATATTTACCTCCAATATTACCTGAACACAAACAATTAGAAAAGAAACACACACAGTTTATTCAGATCATTTTATAATACTACAGTCACAAGAAATGTTCTAAACATGTAAAACCAGATTACTATATGACTGGCTGAGAATAACCCATACAAACAACTTACACATGTAAATTACTGATGGTGAAAGAAAACACTTCGACAAAAATGAAACGGTTTCCTTGCAGTGCTCTGTTTTGTTGAATTGTCTGGATTCACCTGCGGCTTGTTGAATAATTTGATTTTAATATACAGGCAGAGAGTTGGGCACAAGTAGGCAATTAAATTTTCTTCTAGCTATTTAAAAACATGCCTATACAATCTTGTATTATCGTTTTGCTGTGGGTTCTTTTCATAGCTAATACTGAAGATCACCAATGTGAATTCCCTCGACCGTGACGGAAAGTCGAGTGGAAAATGACGAGACAAAAGAATTGATGAAAGCTGAGATATTACAAGCAGATTTCCTAGTGTTGTATATAGAGGTCTACATGTAGTTAGTGTTGTATCTAGAGGTCTACATGTAGAGTTGTATAAATGAGTTCTGCATTTGACATTGTAAATACATGTAGAAAGTATAGAACATTCGCCAAATCTTAAGTTAAACCTATTTAAATAATAGACCGGAAGAATTTTCTGTGATGTTTCTGTGAAGCTACTAATGTTTTCAACTCATTCACTATTTAACATATGTGAGACACATGAACACATTGTAAAAGAAAGTAGAGTTTGTCATGTTACTAAACTATCTAAAGTGTGAAAAAATTAATGAAACTATGGTAAAGCTGTTGAAATGTAAGCAATATAAAATAACACAAAGTAATGCAACGTTATAGTACGCAATTATAGAAAACACAGGACGCTGCGGCGGCTAGCCTTCATCAACAAACAAATAAATACGCAAAACACAATATATAATAATTGAGAAGACACTCTAGTGACTACATTAAGGCATAAGAACGAGATGAGGAGAGTGAAAAGATGAAAAATAAGAATAAAGAGAACATAAAAATGTGACAAAAATATGTGCTATTTCTCTCAGAATCCCAGGCTGTGATATTGAGTATTTTGCCTGAATTTAGTCACTGGAGTGTCTTCTCGGTAATTATATATTGTGTATGTATTTGTTTGCTGAAAAAGTCTAGTCGCCGCAACGTCCTGTGTTTTCCGTAATTATGTTCTGTAAAACTGCATTACTTTGTGTTATATTATATTGTTGCTGCTTTAACGTCAGCCTTCAGGTTTCTAGAAAGCAGCACAGCCAGACATAATAAGTTTGCAACGTCTAAACAAATATGGATTAACAATATTTTTAATGTAATACGTCATAAGTAACGTTTTATCACTGTATGCAAATCCATTTCTATAGCTCTTCCAAAGAAACAGGCGCTTTAGAATAAGAAGATAATCGCTCAATAAGACTTATGAGACACGTGACAATGCTGTGACTAAGAATACTTATGAGAAGTAAAAGAAACAAGATTAAAACAAACATTAGTGAAGAACAATGTGGGTTTCTAGAGGGAAACGGCAGAAACAAAAGCTATAGAAGTAAACACAGATGGTACTTACGCTTCTCAGACTACGCGAAAGAGTTTGACAATGTGAAACATGAGGATATAGCCAAACTACTAGACCAACTAAACATTGACAACAAAGATCTGCGAATAACGAAGAACAAATATTGGTATTTAAATATTTAGCACAACCCACTACTGGCAATGCTGATCGTATTCTGGTATGAACCTAAGGCCTATCCACATCAATGTGCGTATCCACACTATATAACTAGTGCTTCCACATTGATTTGGGTAGGCCTTAGGTTCATACCAGAATACGATCAGCGTTGCCAATAGTGGGTTGTGCTCAATATTTAAATCTCAAATCCCGAAAAAACAAAATAAATCAAATATTGGTATATTTCAGGAACATTCCAGTGCACAAAGATAAGGATGTGTAATATCTCCTGAGGAGCGGCTGGCCGAGAGGCTAGAACGCCGGACTCTCATTCGGGAGGCCCGGGTTCGATCCCTCGGTAAGGTGTCGGATTTTTTTCAGTCGGGGGCAAAAATAAAATCCTAACCTGCACAGTTCGCGGTGACTGCACTAGCCAGGCGGCCTTTATTCCTCAGGCTCAAAGACCCCTCTGCCATACACCGCAAGGTACTATATTGGCAGTAAATGACAGTGACAGTTATTTTCATTGTACAGAGAGCGCGCAATGAGGTCTACAGGACATATTGTCAGATACGGCGGTTGAAGTAAATAATGTTTTTTAACATCTACGTTATGCTAGTGACACGGTCTTGATAACAAAAACACAAAAACAAAAAAATAGAAAGAACTACATGAAAAAATAGATACAGTGGTTGTAGAAAGTGAACACAATTGTCCTTAGTTCCTTAGTTTGAACAATAGGAAGACACAAGTAATTGTGATATAAAATATCGTGCCTAAATGTACTGTAAGTGATACTATGTAGAACAAGTGCACATATATGCATAAAGATAACATCAGATGGAAGATGCATAGCCATGGTAAAAAACCAGAATTAGACAAACAAAAACTGGATTTTATAAAATAAAGAACATTTTATGCAGTTAGTTACTGTCATTGGAAGTTAGAAAAAAAGAACTCTTGCCTGTTACATAGAACTATATCTAAAATATGGCTGTGAATCCTGGACAATTATTAAATAAGCGAACAACTCCCAAGTTGATTTAGAGATGTATTCTTATAGAATAATGTTTAAAACTCATTGAACAGGAAAATAAGTAATCTTAACGATTTGAGGGATGCAAAAACACAAAGAAATATTATCCCAGGCATCCGGAAAAGGCAGTCATCATGTTCTGACAATATTATGAGAGGACAAAAACTATAAAATATTGTGACAACTAGAAATATTTGTCTAAAATTAAATAGATGAGGACAGCGAGAGAAAATTCTTAACTGTCGTGTCTCACGGCACGGAAGGATGTCAGCCCGCGAAATGATATATGTTGGAGATTGCAAGATACGGAGCAGCATGATCGCCCGCTTCAGTTAGCAAGGGATTTGATGATAATGATACTGAAGTGACACAGGATATATGGTGGCAGACCCATACTCTTATAGGCCAAATGTCACTTGACGAGAGATGTGGTCAGTATCACACCAGCCCCATTTACTTCCCAACACATAATCCATTCACTCATAGACCTATCTTAGACTAGGTTGACCTTCAAGCCCAGGTCAGTTTAAGAAAATCCAACTCGACTCTTGACCACCAGGCCGGCAGACCAGCCATTACGCCACAGAGAGCAGTCATTACGCCACAGAGACCAGCCATTACGCCACAGAGACCAGTCATTACGCCACAGATACCAGCCATTACGCCACAGATACCAGCCATTACGCCACAGAGACCAGCCATTACGCCACAGAGGCCACAGAGGTGGCGCAACAAAATCAAAAAAATGCTGCTACTCATAACGTCACAGAGCGAAGCTCTAACCCAGTAGTTCCCAAGCTTTTCAAACAGAGTTCCATATCTATTATTTTCGGTAGTTAAAGCGGGCCACAACGTTATAAAATTATAAAAGTTGTCCAAAATCATTCTTACCTTTCTTAACTTTCGTCAACAAAATTCTAAAACTTTAAAGGCAGTATAACAGTAAGGGATTTAGGTTAGTAGTTAGAGAGTTAATGAATGCTGCGCATTCATTAACTAATGGGGAAATAAAGTTAGTGAACGCGTGAGCACGAATGGGTTTAGGTATCCAGGGGTTGCTCACGCGTGAATAGGAGTTCGGCCATTAGAACGGGAGCAAAGATGTCTGTATTTACATCGGCAGCAAGAAAATGTATTTGATGATTCAATAAACCTTTTACATATTTCAACGCAGAGTTTGTCAACTATATTGATGTCAGCCATTAACTATACACAGCTAGGCCATGTTCACCCTGTGATATGACCTGATTTGGTGCCGTGACCAGGATTCATTTTACGATGACCTCTGTGATCGGTAGTGGCCGCGACAGCACGATTCAGAAATCCTGGTATATTCCTGGTGTCAGTACTACACTGTGGTGATTTTTGTGGTTTAAAATCAAAAGTTTATTTAACAATAAATTTTAAATCAGTTTCGAGAATCGCTATTAATGTAATTAATTTACAATTGTAACTGTTCTTCATAACCAGTTACTTAAGTTCAGATGCCAGTTTATCCAAGTCTGAGCACAAATCTGTCGTGCCCAAAGTCATAAGCGCAGCTAGGTTACTGTCGGTGAGTCTACAACTTGCTTGTTGTTTTTTTTATAACGATCATTGCGAAAAATGACTCCTCGCATCTGTAAGTCGAACCAAAACGACAAATGTATCTGTGGGCGAATGAACGCAAGTGTTCAGATTGTTCGACAGGCAATAGTCGCCAGAATGAAATCATATGATCAGCTGAATGTGAAGCAGGCAGCTCCAGAAATTTACATTTCTGAGCAGAATTGCATTTCAAATCAATTACTTCGTGCTGGATGTTTTGCTGTAATTGACAGAGCTTGGGATCAGGAAATACGAACGGATTTATGAAGAGGGCAACATTATCCTCCTCTATTGTGAACTCTTGAAATATCGACTGAAAGATATCCATAAGACATTCAACTTTTACTTGTACTGTAACAAGTCACATTTCTTTTCCACCACCTGCGTCTTCAGAGTTGGAAACGCCTCTGAAGTCCCTTCAGTCAGCTGTCCGATAAACAGTTCTGTTAAACAGTTGTAACAGACGACAGCATGACGCCTTGCGCACTCTGATTGGTCGACAAGGTTGGGATATGGGAACTTGATAACGTTTCGTTGCGAACTGAAGATGTGGTTGTTATGCTCAGATATTATCTAATGCGCCATTCGATAATATCTTAGCATAACAACCACGAGCAGAGTAAATTATCTCACTCTGACGGGGCGCTCCGAGTGCATTTTTGAAATTATTAAAATATATTATATTACATAACGAGCCTCGCGTGCCACTTTCTGACAGCAGGCGGGCCACAAGTGGCCCGCGGGTCGTGGTTTGGGAACCTCTGCTCTAACCCACTGACTGACTGGCGACCTCTAATGGTTGGTTTTACAACATATTACAGATTTTTGTTTTAAAAGTTAGTTACATGCCCTTTACATGACGTTGCAATTAATTCTAGCATGTTTTGATTGTCTAGGTTTCTCTATACAATATTCCGTTTTGTAATTTGCTATTGCTTTCTGAACAATTGTGGAGAATCAACGCAAATCGCCTGCAGCTGACTTCGAACCTGGATTATGAAACGCATCCATTTCACTGCCCCAACAACACAGACGCTGGTGATTGTATAATAGTCATCTATATTCTCTGTTATTATATTTTAAGTTAGTTGCATATCCGTTACATGACGTCGCAGTCAATCTCATCATATTTTATCTCGTAATCCCATATACTGCGTTCAAAACACAGCTGCAGGGGATTTGGAAGCAGACCGTCTTGCGTTGGCTTTTGATTCAATGGTTTGAGAGCCGGTCGCTTAGAAAGCAATGGGACACTATTGAATGTAAAACTGTCAAGAAATAGCAAACAGCCAAAAATGATGGTGTTGACTGGGACGCCCTGTAAAGGATATTTAATTAACTTAACTACCTGAAATCTTATGTGCATTTGTAAACATCCTGTTCGATAGGGATTGAAACAAAGGAATATCTACTGTCAAGCTGACCAAAAGAAGATCTTCTCTGTAACAGCATCATCGGTAGTACAGATAATTTGAATAACGAAGACACAAACAATAGATTGCACGATTTATTGCCTGGCATATTTCGCTGCATCTCGTCAGGTACATACTGCAGAAATCACACAACTTACGTGAATTAATTAGATACATCCTTCAAACTGAAATATAGTCTTCACAAGCCCGGCATCCCACTAAGACCGATCCTTTCCATGGTTAACTCGGCACAACATCGAATAGCGAGATGGCTAGCTGAAATTTTAAAGCCAGTACGACAGTCCTTCGATCCAAGAACACTCAGGGATACATTCGAACTGGTGGAATTATTAGATATTATGGACATAAACAACAAACACATGGCATGCATGGATATTGCCTCTTTATTCACCAACGTTCCATTAGATGAGACCGTGAATATAATAAGCGAACGCATTAGAGACAAACAACTAAAACTAGGCATACCATCAGCTATTCTAGAGAGGCTATTAAAATTATGTACTGCCAACATACAATTCAACTTTCTAAACAAGTCATATCGCCAAATTGACGGAGTGGCCATGGGGAGCCCACTTGGACCTATTCTAGCGGACATCTTCATGGCACACTTAGAAGAAAAGAGATCCTCAGAAATCAATAACTTGGCCTTTTACCGTCGTTACGTGGACGATATACTAATTATCACCACAGACGAGCTACAAGCAACGTCGTTCCAGGCCACAATGAACGAGACACATATAAACATCTCTTTATCTATGGAACACGAACACAACGAAGCGTTGCCGTTTCTAGATATCCTAATGAGACGTAGAGCAGATGGCACAATTCAAAGATCGGTGTACCGCAAAGAAACATGGACTGGCCAATACTTAAATTTTCAGAGCTTCGCACCTGTCCAGTACAAACGGGGCTTAGTACGGACCCTGTTTGACCGTGCTAGGAAGATATGCACCCAGGACACACTGACAGAGGAATTTAAAACTCTGAAGAATGCCTTAAACCTGAATGGGTACTCCACAGGATTTATAAAGCGCCACTGCCAACAGCCCAAACCGAAATCAGAAGTAACTACAGTCCCTAAACTCAAAGTATTCATCCAGCTAACCTTCCGAGGAGATGACGTAATGCAACGTCTGCGGGACCGGCTCACCACAGCAGTCGAGCGAACATTCTGTGCTGCAGCTCTAGTCATCAGGTACAGAAACACACCAATCCCAGTCCCAGCAGTAAAAGAACCTGTAGCTTTGTACGCCAAATCAAATTGTATTTACCAATTTACATGCAGATGCGAGGCCATCTACATAGGCAGAACTGAGCGACAGTTACATTGCAGGGTTTCGGAACATATCCCGAATTGGTTGGACAAGATACTACACACAGAAGATGGTAGCCTAGGCAGGCCGACACACCGGAAAAGTCTGGCTTCATCGGTCGGGAGACACGTGTTCGAGAGTGGGCACGTGGTTGAAAGAGACAGTGCCTTCCGTGTGTTGTTCAACACACAAAGTAGTCGATTGTTAAAGTTTGCTGAAGCTATTCTAATCAACCTTCGTAAGCCGTCCTTGTGTAAGCAGAAAGACATGTTAGTCAGTTTAAAATTACCGTGGTAGACAATCGACGTTACTGTGCGAACATGTGTATATTTCAGTTTGAAGGATTTATCTAATTAATTCACGTAAGTTGTGTGATTTCTGCAGTATGTACCTGACGAGATGCAGCGAAATATGCCAGGCAATAAATCGTGCAATCTATTGTTTGTGTCTTCGTTATTCAAGTACAGATAATGTTAAAAAGTCTTAACGTCTTAAAAGTCGAGAGGATCGACTTCATTGCACCAGGTTTAATCCCATATTGCTCAGTCTCTTTCCGCAGTGCGGCCTGCCCAAAACGTCGCACAAAGCACGAACTTCGTAGCTCCGGCGACAACCCCCTGGAGTCTCAGAGAAAAATACACACGTGAACCGAAATACGTAGCCCAGCATCGAACCCACAACCTTCGGAGCGCGAGGCAGACGGCTTGCCTACTTCGCCACGGAGACTCCAAACAGACAATGTTATAAGAAGTAAAAGAAAAAGCAAAAGACTTTCTCAGGAGAGCTGGTTGCTTGTAAATGCACAGAGAGACCGAGGTTTAATTCTGAAGCCAAATGCGATGTACTTCAGTTCGTCTGAGCCCTCAAAAGGATTTAATCATATCGCCGCGAGTTTGGTGATGATAATTTTTTCCCAACGTGGTGCCGAATTTCCAATGAGACAGTTTTGCAAATATCTGCTTGCCCTTTCCAACCCTAGAAACCAGAGGGGCGTGCAAGACCGGTACTGGAACTTTACATCTGGGAAGAGACACATGTGAAATTCATCACATCGTGATTCGGCACAGCACATACGTCATGACCATAAATTAGGCCTGGCTAGGTCATGTTTCTTACAGAGGTTTTAGGTATTGCATTGTCAACACATTCCAGCTCAACGCACGAAGACATTTCAGGAAAATTCCCAGTGGCTGTAATGATTATGTCAGGGACAAACAAAACATTTCATTCAAACATAATAATAATTGTAAAATTTCGTAATGGCCACTGGTTGTCCAGACGCAGAAATAAAAATTCTGAGTGTCAGCCACAGAACAGAGCCCATATCATAAATTATCATTACATCGTTATGATACCATAAATAGCCTTTCAATACAAGAAAAAATGTAACCTAGTATATGTCAGTCATGTAACTGCACATATCTACTACAGTACAAGATCTGACATTTCGCTTATCGTTTCAAATCACACATCATTTGATAATATTCGTGTCATTTTCAAACTTTTCTTTATACACGGTGTATAGATTACTATACTTGTATAAGTCACAGAATAAATAATAATATAACTCAAATGAAAGTCATTAGAGGCAGCGTAATAAAGAACAAGAAAAAACAACTAACCAAACAGATGCAGATGAATATTTTCCTGCTACTGTTCCGAAGATAGAAATAATAATTATATTTTCGCTTTATCTGATGTACGAATAATAAGCATCTTGTAGACCCGACATCGACAAAGTTGAATGGCAATCAATAAAGAGCGCGAAAACTGTTGACACGGCCCACAGCAGAGAACTCTTATCTGTGTCATGTGACTCCTGTCATGGAGTCTGTTAACTTCTGCATCAGAGTTATTTTAGTTCATGACAAAATACCGCCATAACACACGTAGGGGGAACCGGGCGCATTAAGTTACAATCATCATTACATACTCCACATCAAGTGACATGCCGAAAGACGTGGGCAGTCGTTTGAGATTTTACACAACCATCAGAGCTGCATTCGTGTCTAGTTGATGCCATGTAGCAAAGGGCATCTGGGTATTAATTTATCTAACTCCAATTTGCTCGATAGTTGGCGAACTAACTTATCAGGTTTGTTTCTTTTCACAACGTCCTCGAAACATCTTGTTACCTAAATAAACACATATATTATTATCTGGTGCTCACAGAAGGCGAAGAAGGAAGTAGAGACTAGAGGACGCACTAGACAACATAAAATTTAAAAGCTATAGTTATCGAACGGGATTCGAACCTGTCACCTCCAAATGACGTCAACGCTTCGCTGCAGAAACAAGTGTACGTCGACGCATGACCAACCAGACATTAAAAAAGAGTGGCTTCATTAGTCATGCCTAGCATACACATGAACCTACAATTATGGAATAAGGACAGAATTCGTATCAAACCATTGAGCATCTTGAGAGACTAAGTCTAATTTCTGTAGTTAAATTACCGTTTTCATTTGTTTCTTAAAGTACTCTTTCATTTGTTTTCACCGCAAATGGGCTAATTTTAATATGGATATATGAATATGAAATCAAGAATTAAAATAACTGCACTCGAGACTTTCTCACATGTGCCCCGTCCTCTTCTTCACTTGCCAACGAGAAGTTCCCATGTTGATGCCATAACTGCATATCCTTAAGTCAGTACCAGTAGCAGCCTGATTGACAGTCCACCTACATTTTCCACAAATCGTTGAGCGTCTCGAATTCCTATCCATGCCCCTGAATCAGCTGAAACCAGATGTAGATCCCTACTTGTTTTGTTGCACTTTCCACTCGATCCCAGAGATCCTTCACCACATCAGCCTTGTTATAATATAGCACGCAGCACGAAGGAGAGGATGAGCCCAGTCTATCCGACTGTTAATTTTCTCACACATCCTTGAAATGGGTTGAAAATACAGGATATGCTCTTGACCTGTGTCTTTCAAGTGAATTGAGAAATTATATGCAGCACATACTAGTTTTAATTTTATTTAGCACGCTTTTCGAATCTGGAATAAATAGAACATGTGGTTTTGTGCTACATCCCAGCCATAGGAACACGGCCAATACAGCCTATGCGGCTTCATGCTCATACTGAATGCCGTGATATCATACACCAGATGGTTTTCCTAGGCAGTGCCTCTTACCCTATGCAATGAAGGTTCACCTACTCTTTTACTTTGCACCACAAACCCATGCGTGTATTTTATCTCATTGCTTGGCATGAGTTATCACTTATGAGCTGTTGCGCGATCGTATCCGCCTGAACCGTTGTCCATTCCCGATACACTCGGTCTAACTTGACTATCACGCTGTCTAAGGTTGTCTTTCTGGGCGGCATTATGGTTCG
Organism: Cepaea nemoralis; assembly: GCA_014155875.1. Taxonomy (NCBI): domain Eukaryota; kingdom Metazoa; phylum Mollusca; class Gastropoda; order Stylommatophora; family Helicidae; genus Cepaea; species Cepaea nemoralis. The sequence goes on along the minus strand of JACEFZ010005934.1, from coordinate 126,203 downwards.
TTTCTTTTTCAGCACTATCTGACCAAGTTTACAAACATGTCTATCTAATCTTCAGCCTGTGACAGCCAGGATTGTTCTTTCTCCCATTATCTCCGAATTGCTCATGAAACCCCAGCCAACCCACACCAAGCTGCCATACATTTTGCTATCTTCTGCAGCTATGTCCATGTTCTCCCCATAATATTAGTCTATGTCTTAATTCTCTTCTCCATTTTTGTTTAATCATACTATTTTGTTCACCCTGTGAATTAAAGACAAGGCAATGTCATGTAATTCTACCCTCGGGTTTTCTCAGTGTGTGTTCCATCCAAAGCCAGCATCTTTTCCTCCTCTCTATTAAGTCTCGGATACAATAGCACTCGTGAACCGAGCATCCTAGGCCGAAATCGAATCCACAACCTTCGGAGCTCGAGGCAGACGGCGTAACAACTTCTCCACGGAGACTTCTAGTTTCAAAAGAATAGTAATGGATTGCATAATTTCTGGAAGAACAGTAATGGATTGCATAATTTCTGGAAGAACAGTAATGAAATGAGTGGTTCTGGAAGAACAGTAATGGAATGCATAATTTTTGGAAGAACAGTACTGGAATGCGTGGTTTCTGGAAGATCAGTAATGGAATACATGGTTTCTGGAAGAACAGTAATGAAATGCATGGTTTCTGGAAGAGCAGTAATAAAATGCATGGTTTCTGGAAAAACAGTAATGGAATGTATGGTTTCTGGAAGAACAGTAATGGAATGCATGGTTTTTGGAAGAACAGTAATGGAATCCATTATTTCTGGAAGAGAAGTAATGTAATGCATGATTTTTGGAAGAACAGTATTGGAATGCGTGGTTTCTGGAAGAAGAGTAATGGAATGCATGGTTTCTGGAAGAACAGTAATAGAATGCATGGTTTCTGGAAGAACAGTAATAGAATGCGCGATTTCGTGAAGAATAGTCATGAATACATCAGTGCGACGGTCAACGCAGGACATTAAATGCATCGTCCCCATTATAATGTACGAGACCAGGAAATTGGTGAAGGATGAGACTCTTTCCCTCATGTCGTGATGAGAGCAGGCAGCCTCTTTAAGACTCTTGCCTATCATTCCTTTGGTTTATATGCTCGAATCCTTTTCATAGCTATGATATTGTGTTCATTCACCTGGACTCCCAGATCGAGCTAGTCTAAAATGAGTTAGTTGCATACTCTTTACAGGACGTAGCAGTAAACCCAAGCATTTTTGGCTGTTCGTGATTCTTGGGCAAGTTTACGTTCAGTAGTTTGCCATAGCTTTCTGAACGACCGACACCCATACCATTTAATAAAACCCAACACAAGGCGACCTGCTGCCAAATCACCCGCAGCTGTGTTTCGAACGCGGTATGAGGGATTACGAACTGCGTCCGTAAGCCATTCGCAAAGGAGCCGGCCGACGTGACAATGACCATGTCATCATAGAATACTGAAGTGTACAAAATATGGCGCTAACATCATATATCCAATACGTCTGATGGATTTTAAAAGCGATCCTTTACGCACTGAGAGAGACGTTCTGCGAAGGATCTGCTACATGATGTCGATGCCTTCCTTGGTGAAGTGAGATGAGATCCAGGTTCGTAAAACCCCACCCTGACGCATTTACATTTCTCTATTATATAATGAAAAATAACAGTTAATACGTCGCCTTTGCTAAACTAAGAAAACAGATTGCCTAATTGATGAACCGTGAAGTCATGCGGTTGTTTGTGCCCACATAAAATTATCGTGTGTTTTAATGATCTGTGTAATATAAAACTTGAGATAAACGGCATTCCTGAAGAGTAGTGACTTTAGAACAACGTCGACCTAGCGTGTTCTCGTTTAGGAGAAATACAAATTTAGAGCTTGTAAGTTAATACGAAGAGTATGTGAGAAATTTGAATGATAGAATCATAGCTACACAACAGTCAATAAGTAGAGTTACATAAATATGTGTTATAGTGTTCAAGTGTGTGTTTTATTATGGAATTCGGGTGTGTGTGTGTGTGTGTGTGTGTGGAATGAATGAGTGAGTGAGTGTGTGAGTGAGTGAGTGAGTGAGTGAGTGAATCAGTCAGTCAGTCAGTCAGTCAGTCAGTCAGTCAGTCCGTCCGTCAGTCAGTGTGCGATTGAGTATGTGTGTGTGATTGAGTGTGTGTGTGTGTGTGTGTGTGATCATTCCATCAAATGAATTCAAGTATGTCAGTCAATAACTCAAGAATAAAATATTTTGACATGTTAAGGGTGCGTTCAGCTTTGCATAACCAGGAAGAATGGCGAGCTGTTTACACCATATAAGACATAAAACAAATATATAGATAGGCAAACATTTAGATAGACGGACTGACAGACGGACAGACAAACAAACATACAGACAGACGGACTGACTGACGGACGGACAGACGGACGGACGGACGGACCGATGGACCGACGGACGGACAGAAGGACGGACGGACGGACGGACGGAAGGACGGACGGATAGGGTCACATAGCTTTCCTATCTGAGAGCTTCGAAACCCATGTTTCACACGTGATTTAGATCAATCACAATAACCAATGGGAAGCGTTGTGGCGCAGTAGCTAGCACAATGGCCTGCAGTCGCTGTGTTCATATGTGGCGTGTTTTCCTTGACTTGGTTGACCTACTCTATAATCATCATCATCATCGTCATCATCATCTTCCACTTCTGCCATCAAGCGTCGTGGGAAGGAATAATATGCGTTCCAGCGCCCGGTGGGCGGCACTGGATAGTGCTATTCCGTGTGATTTTACAATGTCTTTGATGACGTCAATCCATTTTCTTCTTGGACGTCCTCTTGGTCTCGTCGCAGATGATCATAGATGAAAGGCCAGAGATGGTAGTTGTTGGTGTTGCATTCTAACATGGCCAAACCACTTGATTTTCTGCCTTTCAATAAATGTGGCACAGGGTGTTGATCCCACAGTCTTTCTGATAACAGCATTTCTTACTCGGTCTCGGATTGTTAGGTTCGCATCTCTCCTCAGGCATCTCATCTCGCATGTGTTGATTTTGCGAAGGTCTGATTTGGATAAAGTCCTAGTTTGAGATGGTAGCATAGGGTTGGTGTGAATATGCTGTTTATTATCTGTCGTTTTGCGGACATGGGTATATTTGGATGTTTCAGCAATCGATATCTATAATTCCTGTAAAATAGAAGCAACGAAGTATGATGCTGTTCATATCTCGAATCGAGTGCCGATTGGTTAGAAAATATTGGGTCAGTACTATATACTAGCCGGTCCCCTGGCCCAGGCGTTAAACGACTTTCTCTTCGCAATCCCGTTTATCCACGTAGGGTAACGCAGCGTGCGAGAATCGGAAGCGGTTCTCACCGCGTTGGCAACTTACGGATAAGTGAGCCGGCCGCTCAGAAAGCAATGGCAAACTACTGAGTGTAATCTTACCAAGAAATTAACGACAGCTGTAAAATGCTGATGTTGACAGCGATGTCCTGTAAATAGGATATGCGGAAGAAAAAAAAACTATATACTAAACTACTTCTAACAGCGTTAAAATAGTTCATGTAGTGGTATTTTAAATATATATGTATACTTTTGATATTAATCTTTATGGTACTAAACACAGCAATATAAACGTCGGGATGTGTTCTTACAAACATATACACAGACAAACACCGACAGACACAAATACAGACAGACAAACATTTGTCTTTCCAAACACTTTAGGTGTTAATGGATCTCCCCAGATTTCGGTCCATGGTATTCTGGTTCAATTCTATTGATCATATCCTTCCATGCCACAGTTTTAGACCACCCATTTTCCCTTCCTGTTTTTGTCTTTCCTACCTCTGATGCTTCTTTTCCTCGTGCCGATATTTTCTAATGCTTCTGTTCCAAGTGCTAAACAATCCTTATTTCTTGTGGGCGTTTATGTATTGAACTGGCACCATCATAGTAGGATAGGTTACACTACAATTAACGGAATCAACTTTATTTTCTTTACGTTGCATTCAATTAGTTTTTATATTCTTTACTCTGTTGTGAGTGCAAATCTATACGTCTGTATTTGTGCATTTAAAAATAGTATGTTAATGAATTTTCTTAGTCAGATACGACTGAGCTACCGTATAACAGCAGACGGTACTACCTGCTTTATGTTAGCTGAGAATATTTGGCGGCGCTCACCAAACCCGACACCTCACATTGTGCCAACGGCGAAGGAGAGCAATTTTGGGAGGACACAAGACTTACCCTAATGCGAGGAAATGAAACCTAAAGACTAAATGTCATGGCAGAGCAGACCAGGGCCTACGTTTTGGCTGGCAAAAGGTCTAGGATTGAACCTCCGACAGGTGAACAGTTAGAGTATTTGCTTTGTTGATCCGGTAGCTTCTGCAGCTTGTCTTGTTCCAGATGTATTGGTGTTACCTTTCCTCTGGAGTAAACTAGGCAGGCCGAGAGAGGGATCATGCTGCATGGGCAACACATAGTCTCTAAATCCAGCCCAGACTGTATGTTATGGAGAGGTATGTGTCAGTTTCACAAAATATCGTCTGTCACGACGGCAAGATGCCAGTCATTAATGTACGACTAAAAATAATCATATTATATAATATTATACTATTATAATAAAGTAATTTGTTCTCTATGGCTGGCCGAGTGGCTAGAACGCCGGACTCTCATTCGGGAGACCCGGATTCGATCCCTCAGTAAGGTGTGGCATTTTTTCTATCGGGGGCAAAAATCCTAACCTGCACAGTTCGCGGCGCCTGCACTAGCCAGGCGGCCTTAATTCCTCAGGTTCAAAGACCCCTCTGCCATACACCGCAAGGTAGTATAGTATATTGGCAGTAAATGACTGTTTGACAGTTCTCTATGTATTTCTACATTTGCTCTTTATTGGGGCTTCAGTATAATTATTCTGTAATATCTTGTCCCCTTTTCTTTCAGTTGCCTGCCCTTACATTCTTATCGGAAACCAAATTATTAAGTACATTCACAGATAGCGGTTGGACGTCTGTGTCCTGGGTGTAGTTGCTAGACGACATCACGGGGTAAATAATATAATTCCAACAATGCAACTTGATAACAGACCACGGCTCGTAAAAAACAGTCGTCAAATGCAGGTTTAAGAAACCAATTGTGAACTGAAGAAGGAAATCTATTCCAATGGACTTTGAAAGTTGAAATGGTGCTTATTTTCCGCAGTGCTCAGTCTTGTAACAACGACAATAATAAATAATGACATACTGTGTCTGTTCTGACCAGGCGGGCAGTATTACAATTATAATTAATATTAGTAACATGTCCAAAACCATCTGCACTCGAGTTCTAAACAATGTCCTTGCTCGTCCACACGGCGTCCTTCTCTCTATCTTCGCAATGTCCTTTCTGCCAATTTTCAGACATCGAGATTCTGCGTTTGTCTGCCTGTTTATTTGTGGCTTCGATGCACGTTGTGTCCACAGATTGTTTCGTCCATTCCAATTACTAATTCAGCCACTAATGCGATCTAAAGCCATTGCCTAGCCAACCTATGTTTCCCAAAATCAAGATGACCTGCCGCTTCTAACAAGCTCCCAAGTCCGTCTGCCTTTGTTGTTGTTGACAATCTTTTATGACGTTTCTGCGTTGACACGTCATGTCCTTGTATTTTCTTATCGTTTTGGTTTAGGGATTCTCTGATATTTCTAATTTATCTTATTGCGTCACACCTGCTATATGGCAGTAGTGAATGCAATTTTACAATTCCAACATACCAGGTTCGACGTCAGCCGCAGGTGATTTGGAAGCAGGCTACTTTGCGTTGATTTTCACAATGATATGAGTGTCGCACCTTCAGAAAGCTAAGGTACACCACTGAAAGTAAAATTGCCTAGTAAATCACAAACACCGAAATAATCCGGGGGTTAATTTAGATGCCGTACGGGTATGTTTATAATATCATGATCATGTTCATCGTCAGCTAAAGAGAGGGACAGATTGACCACCTTTTCTAAAGATAAGATTGCTGACTGACGTTATTCTTACCAGGCATTTCAAATTTGACTTAATATGTAACTATACCTTTCACATGTTACAAAAGACATAATAAATCATACAGTTGTTTTAGCAGAACGCAATTTTAATCCGAAAAGGCAATAATATGGCAGGTATTAACGTAATATTGTGAAATAACGTAAATAGGTGCAAGGAAATATTCTTAGAAATAAAGGGGGCGGCGTGATATTGGCAGCACCAGTCATAGAGTGCCGATATATGGACTATCATCGCACGCATGCACGCACGCATGCACGCACACACACACACACACACACACACACACACACACACACACACAAAACAGGTATATGAAAGAAAGGGTCCACGAATAATAACGAATATACGAAGTGTTCATTTTTTGTACAATACACTAGTCACCGCCATATCGGGTTAGGCTGAAGAGATGTTCTTCTAGTCAAACGATATATAGAATCCCTTATATGTATTTTACGCGGCTGGATCGACTTCATGCACTATCTATAGAAAAACAGAATCGCCTGTTCGTGGACACACATGTCGATTGAATACCCAGCGACTATGTTGATGTAAAGTTACTTGCATATCCTCTACATATCGTCGCAGTCAACCCCAGTATGTTTGACTGTTTGTGATTTCTTGACATATTTACGGTTCAGTAGTTTGCCATTGCTTTCTGAACAACCGGCGCTCACACCATTTAATGAAAATCAACGCAAGGCGGTTTGCTGCCAAATCGCCTGTAGTACTGTTTCGAATTGCGCCCGTAACCTCTTCGCAGAATCGCTACTATGTTGGTAAACAAGCAAATTAAATATTGTGGTCACAAAAGACTATTACTATAAATCCTACATCCGGGGAACACATGTAAGTGCATGACTTCTGCCAGCAACTATCATCGTGTAAGAGTAATTGTAACAATGCTTTATACAGAATAACATGCACACAAGTAGTGACTCCTCCACAAATGCAGGTAAATTTTCGGAGGGTTTTGCTTTGACATTTACACATTATCTTTACTCTTCCTGTTCCAGGAAGTTGTTACTTTAGGTATTTCTGCACCGAGCATAATTACCATAACTTGATCAGTTACAAACTGCGTGACGAAAGTGCTTTCCGGTTTCTGAAAACAAGTGTGTGTTGTATGGAGCATCTGTGAAGTACATGAAGATTTGTTTGCTTTAGAAAAAAAAACACACACAAACACATACACGCACACACACACACACGCATCGGAGTAAGTACGACAAGAGTCTTCTGATCGTCAGAAAAAGACCCCCCCCCCCCACACACACACACACACACACACACCTTCCAAGAAAATGTCGGCATTTTACTTTCATGTGCTTGGGGTGTGCGGAGGCACTCCGGTTAATCACTCCGCGTATCTGCTTTTCCTGCCGTACATTCGTAAAATGTTTCGAGACGTTTACCAACTCACATCTATTGGTAACGTTATAGCCGATGAGTGAGGTTCTCCTTGAGGAGGTCAGAGTAACTGTCGATTAGACTCACAAGTACGTGACGTGGGGTATGGATGGAGATTCTGGGATGTAAATGGTGATTTTTGTGCTTTAGACATCTGTTCAAAGGCAGAAACTGCTTAGTGCGTCATTGTTCAAGGTATGCAGATTTGAAAGTACAAAAGGAGTTACTCTTCCTTGAATTGTATGAAACATGTGCTGGTACTCTGTCTGACCTAAAGACCATGTCAAGAGACACGGAGTATACCGCAGTTTAACTTGTAAAACATAAGAAAGATACTAATTTCTCTAAACTGCCTCTCCCTTGTCGCCTTCGTAGAGTCGTTGTTTCTCCTTTTTGGCGTCGTCGTTAGCAGTGTTGTCAAGGCTACCTTGTTGTTCTAGCCTCCTTCTGGTCTCCAAGTGTCGCCGACGCTTTAGATACGCCACCATGATTAGAAAGTACACCTTTTTGCCGATGAAAAGGGAGGCTGCCACACCAACACCGAACAAACCCACGATGAACACACCTGTTGTGTGAGAGAAGAAACGATATTACAAAGTTGTCACTGCATGTTGAATAATATATCACATATTACCGAGACATTTGCTTTGGAAAGTTACCCGCTTACCCCTAGCCATTTGGTTGGAACCTCTTGAAACGAAATACTTACCACCTGTGGGGGAATCATTGCCAACATAGACATGATATCAATCAGTCCTTATATGATGGGATGTACTGAATCATGACTACCTTCTTCCGCTGCTTTTCATTTCCCATTCACGCTAAGCCCTTGATAGACGTGTTGATAAGTTAGATCTTGCAGCTAAAGATATATATAATCATTGAGGCATCCTGTCTGACCACAACACCCCATAATTGCCCTTTACGACATGAATGATGGGAGACAGTGGGGCAGGGTAACACATGGGCAGAAAATGACATGGTTAATATAAATAGATCCAATAGATATAAATATTGTATAAGTACACGTACCAACAACATGCAGTAGTGATAAAGAATTACAACATTTTGACGATGAAGTAGACATGGCTATGTCTCAAATTAAATCACACGATATAAAAATAATACAAGGGATTTCAGTGCAAAAGTAGGAAAAGGATAAATGGCGTATGTAGCGGAGAATTATGGTTTAGGTACATCCCCCCCCCCCCCCACCACCACCACTTCCCCCCAAAAAATGAACGAGGAGTACAACTAATAGAATGGGAAAATATCAATGACATGATAATTGGAAACACCTCGTTTAAACACTATAAAAGACGACTTTACACATGGAAAAGCCCTGATAAGAAAATACTCAACCAAATTGACTATATACTAATTAATAAAAGATTTCGAAATGCTTTAATTAATGTAAAGACAATGCCGGGTGCTGACTGTAATAGTGATCATGTACATTATGTGGAATAATAAAAGTAGGACTGAAGAGAAGAAACAAAAGTGGTTATGAACATGAGACTTAATAAAATGGTTATGAAGGTAGATAAAGAAATTCAAGAACAATGCAGAGTGATTGTGAACAATAGGTATAATTCAATAGCTAACATACAGAACATAAACGAACAATGGGAAATGTTAAGAGACTCCGTTCATCAAACGAGCAAAGAAATATTACCAGAGAGAAGCCAAAAGGCTAAGGAAAATGTATGACTGAAGAAATATTAAAGTTGATGGCCAAAAGAAAACAGTAAAAATTATAAACATGAATATAATGAAGTAAATAAAGAAATAAGAAATAATTGCGTGAAAGCAAAAGAAAGTTGGTTAAATGAACAGTGCAAGAAAATTAAATTAAATTCTATTAAAGATACAAAAAATATGCACAAACAAATCAGTGAGCTCACAGGAAGAAAAATAAGAATAAACACAGGGTGTTTAAAATCAAAAACAGGAAAGATATTATTGGAGGTGGATATAATAAAAAAGTGGAATGAATATATGAGAGCTCTTATATGATGGAGAAAGGGCAGAGTTAACAGAAGAAAGTAACTTAGAAGTCCCACCTGTTATAAAAGAAGAAGTCGATGACGCTATCAAGAATATGAAGAAAGGAAAAACTGTTGGACCAGATGGAATCACAATAGAAGAATTAGAAGAAATGGGAGAATTTGAAGTAGATATATTCACCAAAATGTTGAATGATATTTACTGCAGTGGATATATACCAGGCGATATGTTGAAATCTGTATTTATAGATATACCGAAAAGACCAGGAGCAATTGAATGCGAAGATTTTCGTATGATTAACCTCATAAATCATGTCACTAAGCTTCTACTCAGAATTATAATGAGAAGAACAAGAAAAGAAATAAAAATGTAAATTGATGAAGAACAGTATGGAATCGTAGAAGGAAAAGGTACAAACAATGCAATATATAAATAACGGACACTATCAGACAGATCAATAGGGACAAAGAAAGACATATATTTGTGCTTCATAGATTATTCTAAGGCATTTGATAACGTAAAACATGGTGAAATTATTAAAATGTTGGAAGATACTAATATTGATGGGAAGGATCTCAGAATAATAAAGAATATTTACTGGAACCAAATAGCAGCAATTAAAATGGGAAATAAAGAAGGAAATTATGAACACATAAAGCTGGGAGTAAGACAGGGATGTGTTTTGTCACCGGATCTCTTCTCCCTCTATAGAGAAGTAATAATGAGATAGATTAAAGAAAAGCCAGGAATAATATTCGGAAGTTATAATATACGAACGAATCTTTATCTTTATTTTCAAAGGGTTAAGAATTGGGCACGCAGGCCCGTCTGGCATTCTGCCCTTCTTCTCTATTTCCTCTCATTCATTCTTTCATTCAACATCTCTTATGAAGCAATTCTTTGACAACAAAAGAACAATAAGCATTAAAACGCATGAAAAATAATCAATAATACAAATAATATACTTTATGCAGATGACACAGTATTGATGGCAGATAATGCAAAAGATCTACAATAACTGTTGGACATTGTAGTAACAGAAAGTACAACGAAAGGACTCTCCTTGAATGTCAAGAAAACAGTAACAATGGTGATATCAATAAAACAGGTAACACCCAAATGTGATATAGAGATAGAAGGGAAAATTCTTCACCAAGTGGATAGTTTTAAATATCTAGGGACATTTACAACATCAGATGGAAGATGCACAACAGAGATTAATAGCAGACTAGGGCAGGCAAAGGCTGCATTTCATACCATGAAGAATATCTTATGCACTAAGTCAATATCATTGAATGTAAGAAAGAGAGTGCAAAAGTGGTGTATACTCGTAGAACCTATTTTGCTGTATGGCTGTGAATCTTGGAATGTAAATGAACAAATTAGGCAGAGACTAGAAGCAATAGAGATGTGGTTCCTGAGACGAATGTTGCGAATTAGTTGGACTGCCACAGTAACTAACAATGAAGGCCAGAAAGAGGCTAATGAAACTACAACATTATGTACAACAATAAGAAAGCGGCAACAACTTTTTTTGGGTCATGTGATGAGAAGAGGGGCGTTGGAGAACATCGTGTCAATTTGAAATATAGAGGGGAATAGAGGTAGATGCAGACCAAGAGAAATGATGTTGGATGGATTGCATTGCCACGGTGGCATGGAGGAATATAAACTGTAGAGTTGATCCAGAAAACCAACAACCGAGATCCGAGTCATGGCTCCTGGCTCATGGCTGCTTTAATTCCTCACTTCAATATATTGAGCATTTCGTTCACAACGGGCCGTTCCCGCACAAATCAGACCGGTCTGCAGAATGTATCCACTCAGTGAGTTTTCGGTTCGGACATGTGCTTGCCTTTGTGCCCTTCAGAGCTGTTCCAGGCACGACGGACATTCGGAAAACTACCTGGTCAGATCTGTTCCGAACAAGAGCGGCATTCGGAAACTAGGTAGTCAGAGCTGTTCCTAGCACGAAAGAAATTTCACTCGGACGTTTTTTGCTTTGTGCCTGATTTATTTGCACCACTAGGCCAGCACATCCGACTTCAGCAGGCATTTTTACCTGTTAGCCTTCCCGGGGTTTCGAGAGACGTTAGACTGTGCTGTGGTATTGCCCACATCTCCGCTGTTCAAAGTAGAACGGTCAACGAGAACACGATAAACCCTCAAGGGAAGGCAGGGGCAGACCATGGGCATTCCCCTGCTAACCATGAAGGCTTCCATAATTGCAGAGCCGGCACATATTGCTCTGAGACTGGGCTCACCCGAGAAGTTGCCACGTCCTGCTCATGGCTGCTTTAATTCCTCACTTCCATGTGTTGGGCATTTCGCTTGCCACTGGTCGCTCAAGCACACACCAGGAACGGTCAGTCTGCGGGCGATATCCACTAGGTAAGCTTTCACTTTGGACTTCGGGCCACGCAATGGATTCACTAGCCGTACGTTCCATTTTGTGTTATTGAGACGTTTTTCCACCTTTGTCTAGACTCTCTACGAGGTAGATACAGACAGTTTTCGTAACCATTTTGACTGGCTCTTCTACTTTTTTTTGTACTCGCTCACGAGGTAGGCTACATGTGCTGCCGGCTCAGCAAATTACCTCCGTGCAGAAGTGAGCGAGAAACGGCCAGGCCCTCTCATCCGTGGATCCCTCATAACCCCCAGCTGAGAGCCTTCGGACAAGTATCTAGACCGGGCATGTAGCGTCCTCAGAATCCCACCTCCATTTTTCAGTAGGTTGGTATCGACCAGGTTCTCACATGCGAGGGTTTATGGCTTAGAGGCGTTCAGCCACAACCCTCGACAGAGAGCCTTAAAGTATGTGTTCGGACCAAGAACGTCTGCCTTCGTGCGCTTGATTTAAACTTTTGACTGCTATCCTCAGTCAACCTGCAGAGCAGCAGGTTGTGTCTCGCTTAGTCTGGCCCCTATCCCATAAGCTGTCCGATATGTGGGTTTCATCCATCGACACAGCACATGGGGTTAGTGGGACACTCAAGCTCCCCCACCAAGGCAAGGTGGAGCACATCGGGGGAGATGGCAGGGTTTGATTACGACAACCTACTGTCATATTATATTAAGATAGTATGCAAAGGATCTTGTTTACACACCTTAAGGCATTTTGGATATATGGTGCTCCAACCGACATTGGAGGGATGATGTGGTCAGTATTCCCAAGACATTTCCTAGCAACCACTATAGACTGGGTCTGCCTAGGAGCCCAGGTCAATTTAAACAATTTTGTAGATTACTTTAGCTTATAGTAAAATGATTAGATAAGGATAAGTAAAAGTCAAAACTAATTAACAGCCAAATGATTAGATAATGATATTAATTAATTCAGTAGCTTGGCGTTTGCAGAACCTCGCTCCCATAACAACCTTCCGTAAAACATCTTGGTAATAAGCAAGATGTCCCGCTTCGGATACACCCATTTGGAGATCATACGCCACATCCTGCACCCATCTTCTTTTTGTCCTATCTCTTCCTCTCTTCCCGGGCATATACTTCTCCATTATTGTTCTCTCGAAACTCTCAATTTTTATTTTGTTTTATCGTTTTTAGTAGCCAACCTTCTTCAATATTCAGATCTTGTCGTATGGGTGCACTTGTTCTTTTCTGCATCCAAGATATTATTAGATTATGATAACTGACAATCACATGGAAATGCAGTCTACAAAATAACTGGAAAACGACAACGGAAGGTTAAGTGCTTCGACTGCCTTCAACTAACTGTCAAATGATTAGACGACGATGAAGTATTGGTCACATAAGTAAACTATAACCCCTTTAATACCTGCTGTATGTTTCAACGCAAACTGTACTTGTGCCGATCGCTGACTGTCACTGCCGACGTCACACTGCCTCTTGTCATCCCACCACCTACCGAAATGAGCAAGAGTTATTGATTATCATTGATAGAATTAAAGGAAACCGTTTGAGTTGAGTTGAGCTAAGGACATTTCCATAAGCGCTCCGTCCCCTCGTTCGACAGCCAGGGAGAGTCATACTATAGTGTGTGTTGTTTTTTTGTTTTTTTTGCCCCAACATAAAATTCCGTATCTCAGTAACCAACTGAGGGAAAATGATGAGATTTAGCATATAACCTTATCATTATGTCCACCCAACAAAAAAAATTTTGTTCTGGAGATTGTACGGCAGATTTCAATTTTTGTTTATATGCGGTATATAATTTACGGCTCAGGGATTAATACCATCATTGTAAAAGTATTACAGCTTCAGCAAGACACATCCACGCTT
>JACEFZ010005934.1:72500-107500 GCA_014155875.1 Cepaea nemoralis | reverse complement strand
TGTGCGACTCTTTCCGCGCTGCGGAAAGAAACTGAGCCATATGGGATAAAAACCCGGTGCAATGCAGCCGACCCTGTAGACTTTTAAGCTACTTCTTTCATTGCACCCACTCCCATACGAATCCGGATACGCCTTGTGTGTCATCTGAATTGAAGGAGCGTCCAGTACTGTAAATACAAATTTGTTAGCGAGAAATCACTAGTTTTTCAGCAAAACATCAAAGAAATGTCGCTGCTTTCGGTAATTTAAGTTGCTTTTGGACCTATCAAAGACATATTCCTTTGGTGGGGGTAAATATAAGACGGCAGGAAAAATTTCATAACGATGCAACAGACAGTTTTCAAAATAATTGATCGTGATTGAAGGCATTCTTTTCGGGACATACTATACTAATCGTTCCTAACGCTATCTGTTAGAAAGTTCTGGTATTTCCTCTCAGTTGTGAGATTCTACCATAACCCTTGCCGAACACCCGCAGTCTTATTCTTTCCATATAGATGCTCTCAATCTGTTCGTGTCTTCTCCACCTGGCCCCACAGGCGCACGGCCACCTCTCTCTTGTCCATAGGTAATCCACCACCAACAGGTGTAATACCTGCCACCCTATCAGCATGTTCATCCCCCCCCCCCTTTGCACTCCTGAAGCAAGTATAGCCATTTCACACGAAACATTCCTTTCTCCACCTTACTAAGCATACTCCTTGAGTACGTAATGAATACATTGTGCGCTGCAGTGGTCTCCTCTAACCAAAGGAATGTCGCTGTTACTGCTTCTCATGCTAAAGGTCGTGGTCTCATATTCCAGACTCTCCTTTATCAAGACTCATTCATTAGAATTCGCAATGAAACCCCAACCACAACGTCTGTTTCTCACCACTGACCCATCGGTGTAGATCACTATGTCACATTAGAAAATCGGTTGAGACTATGGAATACATTAGGCTGATATATTATAATGATAAATAGAGTCACATGTATTAATTTACACGCAGAGCTGTACAGATAGGAAGTAGAGATAAGAACTCCCTATACAATAATATTATAACACAATATCAATCGAATGCTGTAGATACACCAGAATTAGTACCTTCTGCCTCCAAAATGAGACACCACCTATCTAAAGGAACACGGATTTCTCAACAACGGACAGTCTACAGCTTCTACAGGTGTCTAGTCTGGATTAGACATGCGGACGCTACTTTCCAATCATCTCTGTTTCTGATGAAATTAGTTGTTTATAATATAATATGCTGCCCAGGTAGAGATCTGATGCTACCCCCAACAGATACAAATCGCTTGTCTAACGTTGGATTAGAACCCGTGTTTCGTCACTATGCTGCTGGAAATCTAATCCACGGCCACTCATTAGTTATAGCCGGTGGCAAAAGTACTTCTGTATAATATTTGCCACACATCGCAAGACGTATTCAAATTTTTTATTTCCTTTTTTTTTGTCATATCCCTTTACAGGACGTTGCATACAACATCAACATTTTTCAGCTGTATGTTGATTTACTAGGCAAGATTACGCTTAGTAGTTTGCCATTGCTTTTTGAGCGACCGGCTCACATACACCTAAGTTACCGACGCGGCTATAACTGCCACCGATTCTCGCGCACGTCACGTTACTCACGAGAGTTTACGGGATTACGGAGAAAGTCGCTAAATCCCAGGCCAGGGAGACTTTAAAAATTTAGTCCCTCTCGGGATATTTAACAAATAAATCATAGCACGTACACTAAGAAGGAGCAGGCGGGAAGAGGGAAGAGAACTTGGGTCATAACCTACAGGTGTCTTTTTCTTTTATCCTGTGCCTCCTCACCCCTTGTTGGCCATCTTCAAGACGTGTTCTCTGCTGAAAGCAATCGCCCCGCTAATTTTCCGCTATGTGAGTCTAACCGACAGCTACCTGACCTCGTGAACTCTGAACATCACTCATTGGGTATAACATTACCAACAGATGTGAAGTTTTCAAAGTCTCGGAACATGGTACGAATGTACCGCATGAAAGGTCACCCGGGGTCATGACCCTCCCCCACAGAGTGTTAGCAAGAAAAAGGTCCGAAACATTCTGGGAAGGGAGACTACATCTGACGATCGGAAGCCTAATGACGTGCTTACTTCGCTGTGGAGTTTTAATCACACACACACACACACACACACACACACACACACACACACACACACACACACACACACATAAACACATACATACATTCATTGTTTGCATATCCTTTACAGGACATTTCTGGCAACATCAGCATCTTTCAGCTGATTGTTAATTTCTTGGCAAGATTACGCTTAGTAGTTTGCCATTGCTTTTCTGAGCGGCCGGCTCACATACCCCGTATGTTACCGACGCGATTCGAACCACTGCTGACTCTCACTGTCGTCACGTTACTTACGAGAGTATACGAGATTACGGAGAAAAGTCGCTAACCTCTAGGCCAGGAAGCCGGCTACATAGATAGATAGATAGATAGATAGATAGATAGATAGATAGATAGATAGATAGATAGATAGATAGATAGATAGATAGATAGATAGATAGATAGATAGATAGATAGATAGATAGATAGATAGATAGATAGATAGATAGATAGATAAGCGACAAAACTAAAATAGAACATGCGGCTACAAAGCGTTAAGTTAATAAACAGAAGTGAAGGTAAATGAATACTAACTTCTTTTTCAACCTGGCCATAAAACCTTCTTCTTTCAACTTCAAAAGTGCGAAGTTGATGGCGGATTTAAAGGGGGCGCCAGCTTTCATTCCGATGCCATGCTCCTGTAAATAAATATTTGTCGATGAATTTTAAATATGTTTCAAATGAGAACGCTACTTTACAATTGTTAGCAAAAGTAAATAATAAATATGACTTACGCTAATACCATGATTGTTCGTGTATATATACTATTGCAATTTGTACGGTGTTTTCTTACTGACACATACACTATATGGATACATTCTGTGTATGATGCCAGCCCTATTATTTTATGATCAATAGGTTTTCGATGGGTGATGTGGTCACTATCTCGAGGGTCAGCTTTACTTCGTAGGACGTTTTCTTCTAACCAGTCAAACTGCACGGTCAAACTGACAAGGCAGCGGAAGTAGTAAGAGAGACGCAAACTAAGTAGTAAATCTGGTGCAAAACGTCATCGATGACGTAGTTTCTTGCTATAAGAAGAGCATAGCACCAGATTGAAAAATGATCCATTTCGGACCATATTTTTGAATTTTTGGCGGGTATTTTCTTGGGTCTGGGTGACTACTTTCGGTTGTCCAGATGACTACTTCCTGTTTTCAATTCCGGTCCCGGGCGGCGGCGGTCAGAGCGGACAGCGTGGCAAGCCCCGGGCTTGTAGAATACTTATATAGATAAGTAGAGCAACTAGTCGCCGGGCATCTGGGTTCGAGTCCCAGTGTGTGTGTGTGTGTGTATGTGTGTATGTGTGTTTGTGTGTGTGTGTGTGTGTGTGTGTGTGTGTGTGTGTGATCGAACCCCAGTCATGTAGATATCGAACCTTTCGATGAGGAGACCGAAATCAATATGACAGAGTGGGAAAATGTGTGTGTGTGTGTGTGTGTGTGCGTGTGCGTGTGTGGTGCGGTGTGTGGTGTGGTGTGGGCGAGATCCAGTCACGTAGATATCGAACCCTTCGATGAGGAGCCGAAATCAATATGACAGAGTGGAAAATGTTTATTCCATCATTCGAGTTAACTCGAGTATCCAAACTTGGATTGCATGAATAAACTTTTTCGCGGCTCAGCATGATAGCTTCGGCAGGTGTCCATAGTGGGTACCCATGTATCAACTTTAAGCGAGTGGTGAAAATCTGGTTTAAAAATATACTGGATAAGTATACATTATTATTAAAAATTAAGCATAATAAAATAATAAATGGCTAAATTTCTTGTATGTATCGCGGAGACTATTAATGTGAATGTAACAATATTATTCTCAATTAATATAAGGCGTAACTTGTTAAGATAATTATAAAAATATGTAATATTATTAAACCCCACGGTTATATCCCCTTAATACACGAAATAAAAGTAACCAGAGGAGACTAGTCATGTCTCTTGACTCAAACAGAAGTAATAAGCTCCCTTTCCACAACTAACAAATGTTACTTCCGACAGGTAAAGGTCACTCGCTGACCGCACCCCGGCCCGCGAGTAATACGACAATGGCCAGGGATCAACGACTGATAAGCTGTGCAGAAAATACACCGGACACGCTAGTCGAGTTGTTGTCGGTGGAAAATATGCAGTGGTCAGGCATGCATGAATTCAGCACAAATATGTATTTCTATTTGCTGTAAATCTCTCTGTCTCGCTCTCTCTCTCTCTCTTCTCTCTCTCTCTCGTCACTCTTCCTCTCTCTCTCTCTCTCTCGCTCGCTCTCTCTCTCTCTCTTTTCTCTATTCTCTCTCACTATCTATATCATTCTCTCTTTTTTTCTCCCTCTCTGACTGTCTCTCTCTCCCCTCTACCTCTCTGTCTCTCTCACTCTCTCTGTCCCTCTCTTTGCCTCTCTGTTTTTCTCTCTCTCTCTCTATCTCTATCTCTCTCCCACTCTCTCTCACCCGCTCTGTCTGTCTGTCTCTCTCTCTTTTCTCACCCTCCCTCTCTCTGTCTCTCTTTCTGTCTCTCACTGTCCCGCGCTCTCGCCGCTCTTTCGCTCTGTCTTTCTCTCTCTGACTCTCACTCTCCCTAGCTCTATCTCTCGCGCTCGCCCTCTCTATGTCCCTCTCTCGCCACTCTCTCTCTCTCCCTCCCTCTCTGTCTCTCTTTCTGTCTCTCTCTTTCACCCTCACTCTCTCCCCCTCTCTCACTCTCTCTCTGTCTCTCTCTCTATCTCACTCTCTCTGTCAATCTCTCGCCACTCTCTCATGTGATCTCTCTCTATCCCGCTCTAGCTCTCTCTGTCTCTCTTTCTCTCTCACTCTCTCCCTATCTCTCTCTCTCTCATTCTATCTCCTTCTATCTATCTCTATCTTTCTCTCTTTTTCTCTCCCTCTCTAGCTCTCAGTCTCTTTCTCTCTCTCTCCCTAGCTCTATATCTCTACCTCTCTCTCTTCCTCTATGTCTCTCTCTGTCTCTCTCTCACTCTCTCTCTCGCTCAATCTCTAGCTCTCTCTCTCTCTCTCTCTCTCTCTCTGTCTGTCTCTCTCTCGCTCGCTCCCTCTCTCACTATCGCTATCTTTCTCTCTTTTTCTTTCCCTCTCTCCCTCTCTCTCTCTCTCTCTCTCTCTCTCTCTCTCTCTCTCTCTCTCTCTCCTCCGCATGGGTGTAATGGGGCTACAGTACTATTCCGCCGAATATTGGGAGTGGCTGTCGAGTGGGTGTAAGACGGGTAGATAGGTGCTTCTGATCATTGTTATGGGGTGGCCGAGTGGTTGGGTGGGTAGATAAATACGTTCATTCCTTGATAAGAGCCGAAGGTTAAGTCTCATATTAAAAGTCTGGGGCATGAACACATAGATGGCTGAGGTGAGGGTGACCTCCTGGGTAACTCAACACGTGACGATACCATTAATGAACGTGCGTGAACATGTTAAGACATGTCTCTGGGGGAAAATCGGCGGATGACTCAGAGCGTACTGACCGCGGTAAACCTGTTTGAACATGTGCAGACATGGTTTTTATGGTGCATCAACCGCACACTCTGTATAAAAAGGACCACAAATAGACCACGAACTTAGCACGTGATTGTATCAAGGTCAGACATGTCCAGACAATATTCCGCTGAGTCATTCTACGTCAGCAGATATCGTGTATATACCATCCAACATTCACCGTCTAGATGTATCGGTCTCAGTGAACAGCAAACAGATCACAATGTTACAATTCGCTAACGGTAAGTTGGCTTTTTGATAAAGCTTTCACATTTTCGTTGTGTTTCTCCAAGTAGGCATATGGATAACCTAACAATGCTAGTATAATACAGGGGATATATGGTGCTAGGCGCATATATCTGAAGAGACAAGCCATTTCTTCCTATAGCATTGTAGACTGGGTCGACATGGAATAGAGCTGGCATTCGAACTTTTAAACACAGCACTATGGTGGTACCGTAATAATATAGGTAGTAATGTATAGTCGTAGGGGAAGGTGAAAGTGTACCGCGGGGTCCACATATCCATTATCGATAGAAATGTATGAACTGTGTAACAGAAAGTGCACGTCAGATCCATAGCTATTATCTGTAATATCCATGTCTATAACGCTGATAAAGTACCCTATTCTTATCTGTTTTACAGATACCGAGGCCCACGAAACCCTAATTAGCAAACTATGGAGCATACTAAGAGCTGAACCATACAGCTATTGCATGGCGTGTCTTAATGTCCCACAAAATCAAGAAGCCGAGAATCCATTCACTCATTCTTGTTATTATGGTGAGGGTGGTAGTTTTGCGGACCTAGTAACTGTTAGACTGCGGGATGTACTACAACAGAACTTCACCAAACAAGAAATAATCACATTAAGCCTGAATAAAATTGAGGAGTGCATCCTCGACTATAATCGACAACAGGATACTCCAGAACCATCCTAACCAAACGTCGAGCGAACATCATCACTGGCATCCTTAACCTTTAGTCAATCCACACTAGCGGACGAGTATTAAATCACCTACATAAAAACAAAATGGTTGTAATTTACTTGCAGTCCTGCCCTTAATAGAGACCAGTCAGAAGACCAGTTCAGATTACGCTGACGTGGCTGTCCGTATGGCGCGACTAAGCGTTCTACTACCCGCTCGTTGACCTGTTGTATGTTTGAGCTGGGTTGGGGAATGCGGGTCATGCTCGCCACATCACCTCTAGCCATGATGAAATAGATAGCGTAGATTGCGCCGTGTTACTTGCGTTGTAGCCAACTTACCGTTAGCGAGTTGTAACATTGTGAGCTGGTTGCTGTTCACTGAGACAGATACCTCTAGACGGTGAATGGTGGACGGTATATGTTCTAGCAGGTTTACCGCGGTCAGTACGCTCTAAGTCATCTGCCGATTTTCCCCCAGAGACATGTCTTATCATGTTCACGCACGTTCATTAATGGTATCGTCACGTGTTGAGTCACCCAGGAGGTCACCCTCACCTCAGCCATCTATGTGTTTATGCCCCAGACTTTTAATATGAGACTTAACCTTCGGCTCTTATCAAGGAATGGACGTATTTATCTACCCACCCAACCACTCGGCCACCCCATAACAATGATCAGAAGCACCTATCTACCCGTCTTACACCTACTCCACAGCCACTCCCCCCCCATTCGGCGGAATAGTAATGTAGCTCCAACACACCCATGCGGAGGGAAAGTGAGAGCGAGAGAAAGAGAGAAAAAGAGAGAGAGGGAGAGACAGAGACAGAGAGGGGGAGAGGGAGAGAAAAAGAGAGAAAGCTAGCGATAGTGAGAGAGGGAGCGAGCAAGAGAGAGAGACAGAGAGAGAGAGCTAGAGTGGCAGCGATAGAGAGAGACTGAGAGAGAGACACAGAGAGAAAGAGACGGAGAGGGAGAGAGAGAGAGATGTAGAGAGAGATAGAGCTAGGGGGAGGTAGAGAGCTAGAGAGAAAGAGACTGAGAGCTAGAGAGGGAGAGAAAAAGAGAGAAAGATAGAGATAGATAGAAGGAGATAGAATGAGAGAGAGAAAGAAAGAGAGAGATAGGGAGAGAGAATGAGAGAGACAGGGAGACAGATAGAGAGAGAGAGCTAGAGAGAGATAGAGAGAGATCACATGAGAGAGTGGCGAGAGATTGATAGAGAGAGTGAGATAGAGAGAGACTGAGAGAGACAGAGAGGGGGAGAGAGTGAGGGTGAAAGAGAGAGACAGAAAGAGAGACAGAGAGGGAGTAGAGAGAGAGAGTGGTGAGAGAGGGGCAAGAGCGAGAGATAGAGCTAGGTAGAGCGAGAGTCAGAGAGAGAGAGACAAATAGAGAGATAGAGAGAGAGAGAGCGGTGAGACCGCGGGAGAGAGAGAGACAGAAAGAGAGACAGAAAGAGAGCCAGAGAGAGGGAGGTGAGAAAAGAGAGAGACAGACAGACAGAGCGGGTGAGAGAGAGTGGGGGAGAGAGATAGAGATAGGGAGAGAGAGAAAGAGAGAAACAGAGAGAAAGGGACAGAGAGAGTGAGAGAGACAGAGAGGTAGAGGGAGAGAGAGACAGCCAGAGAGGTAGAGAAAAAGAGAGAATGATAGAGATATCGAGAGAGAAAATAGAGAAAAGAGAGAGAGAGCGACCGAGAGAGAGAGAGAGGAAGAGTGACGAGAGAGAGAGAGAGAGAGAGAGAGAGAGAGAGAGAGAGAGAGAGAGAGAGAGAGAGAGAGAGAGATTTACAGCAAATAGAAATACATGTTTGTGCTGAATTCTTGCATGACTGACCACTGCATATTTTAATCCGACCACAACTCGACTAGCGTGCCCGGTGTATTATCTTCACAGATTATCAATCGTTGATCGCTGGCCATTGTCGTATTACTCGCGGGCCGTGGTGGGGTCAGCGCGTGACCTTTACCTGTCGGAAGTAACATTTGTTAGTTGTGGAAAGGGAGCTTATTACTTCTGTTTGAGTCAAGAGACATGACTAGTCTCCCCTGGTTACTTTTATTTCGTGTATTAAGGGGATATAACCATGAGGTTTAATAATATTACATATTTTTATAATTATCTTAGCAATTTACGCCTTATATTAATTGAGAATAATATTTTTACATTCACATTATTAGTCTCCGCTATACATACAAGAAATTTAGCCATTTATTATTTTATTTACTTAATTTTTAATAATAATGTATGCCTTTCTAGTATAATTTTAAACCAGATTTTCACCACTCGCTTAAAGTTGATACATGGGTACCCATTATGGACACCTGCCGAAGCTATCATGCTGAGCCGCGAAAAAGTTTATTCATGCAACTTAGGATCAAACACGTAGGTGAAATCCTACAATACCCAGAAAAACACCCTTTAGCACACTATTACATTGGAATTAGGCTATCTTCTTTAAAACCTATTAGGAATACATCCTCACATTATTTTGGCACTCTCCCAACGTTCTACAAAACATGTATTTCGGCCATTAAAGGACATGAAAAATTACTACACAAGAAAACACATACAATCTACAGGCAGTTAGTTAAATTACAAGCAACTCCGGTACATCTCAGAATTAAAAGAGGGCATAGATATTTCATAAAAGATTATACCGAAATTTTCTCTAATATTCACAACAAGCAGATTACTCCAAAAGCAAGGGAAATTACATATATGCTTGTTTACAGCATGACCCCAACAACAGAGAGAATAGCAAAAATAACTAAACAAATACTACAGTGTCAGCTTTGTAGACGGAACGTCCAAGAATCAGAAGAGCACATCTATTACGAATGCAACACAATCATGCCAACAAGAAATCTCCTACAAAACATCCTAAACACTCATTCGAAACAAAGAACAGATGTTTACAAAGCAATCATGATAAATTCAATTCCTTACTCCACACAAGACACCCACACAATGCTACTTGTTCTATTGGCAGAGTACAGAAATCTTATATGGACATTAAGAAACAAAGCACTATACAATTACAGAACAATCAACAAAGAAATTGTCCAACAACTTTATCAACAAAAAGTCGCAAACATTCTAATCTTAGCCCCGCAAGCGCAAATCTCGTAAAATATTTGGCTGAAGACAGCACATATTACAGAAGAAGCAAATAACTTGTTTTAAATAAAGGATACTACAACTGTAAATGTATTTATTGATGGTATTATAAATCTTACAATTTAAAAAAAAAATGCAATCCAAGTTTGGATACTCGAGTTAACTCGAGTGATGGAATAAATCATTTTTCCACTCTGTCGTATTGATTTCGGTCTCCTCATCGAAGGGTTTGATATCTACATGACTGGGGCTCGACCACACCACACACCGCACCACGCACACACACACACACACACACTTTTTTCCACTCTGTCATATTGATTTCAGTCTCCTCATCGAAGGATTCGATATCTACATGACTGGGGCTTGATCACACACACACACACACACACACACACACACACACACACACACACACACACACACACTGGGACTCGAACCCAGGTGCCCGACGACTAGTTGGTCTACTTTTCTATATAAGTAGTCCACATACCCGGGGTTTGCCTCGCTGTCCACGCCGCCCACGCCGCCCGTGCGCCCGCCCGGGACCGGAAGTGACAACAGGAAGTAGTCATCAGGTCAACCAGAAGTAATCATCCAGACCCAAGAAAATACCCGCCAAAAATTCAAAAATGTGGTCCGAAATGGATCCGTTTTCAATCTGGTGCTATACCCTTCGTATAGTAAAAAAAACTACGTCATCGATGACGTTTTGCACCAGATTTACTACTTAGTTTGCGTCGCTCTTACTACTAGCGGGGACTTAAAATGCCTCCTCAAAGAAGATACGAACACATGATGACTGAGGAGGCCGGCAGGCGTGCAAGCCATTGCGTCACCGCGTCCCCCAATGAATTGGTAGCTTCGCAGAAACATTTCAACTTGCGGATTTTATTCTTTATACTAGAGCCACAAATACGTAAATACTGCGGCATCTTTGTAATAACTACAATGCACAAATTATCTATAAACACACATAGTAGTTCTACGAGCACTGGTCATCCAGTTGCTAGTTACTCATTTGTTGAAAACGACTTACGTACACATGAAAACGTTTCTGATGCAGTAAATAATAATAATGTATAGCAAAGAAGAAATAAAAATTTGAAACATTAGAGGAAATAAAAAACAGAACAGAAACAAGACATCACAGAAACTGTGATATCAAGAAGCTAGCGAGGACAGCACCAGTGATATTGTATATTAGACAACAGCACATCAGATGCTTACTGCCGTTGTATAATTTTATAAATTACAAACTGTCTTACATATTATATTGCTAAATGTCACGGTGATATGTAATAAAACTGATAAATATAAATAGATAATTATAAATGTGATCTTTGGGTCGAAAGGTTTCCGTAGGGATTAATTAACGGACGATATCCCCCATAATTTATGTCATCCCCTTCTGTCTTCTATGAAATATTGTTAAAATATGTAATAGAGAGCTGTGTCAGATGGAATATATGTTGCCGTAACATCAACATCAGCTGAAAAATGCTGATGCTGACTGCAACGTCATATAAGGGATATGCAACAACAACAAAAATAGCACGGTGTGTCAAGCATATACCAGATAGCTAATCAAATATTTTCTTAACACGATGCAAAAGGAAAAACTGTAAGAAAACAAAGATATTGGCCCGAAGAAGTTTCCTGCTTTGGGTCAGTGATGTAATAACGCCATAACATGTTGTAGACTTGACTGTGAGAAGGAATAGGTGGTTAGGTTTAGCCTCACTTTAGCAGGCGACGAGCCTACATGTTGAATCCGACCGTGCTCACGACATTATCGGCGCAGTTAGCTATCAACTTCGCTAACGAGCCTGCAAATATAATACGAACTAATGAAAGTAAAATTGGCAAGAAAATCACACAGGTCATAACTGCTTGGGCCGATTGCGACGTCCTGTAAAGACAATGCAAATAACTCCTTAACATTCGTTAGAACAAACTCAGCTGCATAGATATACTTCCTGATCTGCCTACCTGTAACAGAATCGGCGAAGCAACCGTCATGACGTCACAGTCGACGTTTTCTGCAGCCTCGTTGATCAGGTAATCAAATATGAAGGCGTGGTGTCCCTCTTTAGTTTTGTTCAGTCCGTGCATGGCATTCTCGACCAGGCCACGTGTCTTTTCGGCCTTGACCCATAACCTCCTGAACAACGGTTTGGTACCTGGAAAAAAACTCTTGTCTTTGGCTACTTTGACTATAAGTAAGAATTATGTAGCTCTAACTGTTTACAGTATTATAATGCAGTGCACATGGCATACCAAAAGCAGCAATATAGTTACTATTTGACCAGCCGTCTTACGTCCCAGAACAACTCTTGGTAACCTGGAAGTTTGTTGTCACGAAAATACACGTCTTCGAGGAGGGTTTGGTTGGTGAGTCCTTTGGGAGACTGAGTTTTAACTCATAAATCTGACACAGTGGCGTGCATATACGAGTAGCTTCTGCCATAAAAGGGGGTTGCATTTATCGAGGTCAGGTTGGCGCAGATACTTTTCTCCTGAAGAATCATTTCCACAGAGACTGCTTGGGAGAGTTCTCATTCCATGATGACCTCATGATTGGTGTGCATGACCGGAGTTTCACATCTCCAGAGAGGCATCTTGTGATGCACCCTTGTCATGATTGAGCATAGCACATACCGACTTGAGATTAGGCATAGAATGGTAATATATTCTCAACAGGGTATAGGTATGAGATTATGAGTCCAACATAATTCCCAGAGAGAATCCATTCATCGAATCTGCAACACGTATTGTTATAGTTTCTTCTCTGTCCGCACCCATGCTCAATCTATTAATTAGATAGTGTAGTATTAAGATGCCAGCTTCCTGGCTTAGAGGTTAGCGACTTTTCTCCGTAATCTCGTATACTCTCATGGGTAACGTGATGACGGTGAGAATCAGCAGTGGTTCGAATCGCATCAGTAACTTACGGGGTATGTGAGCCGGCCGCTCAGAAAGCAATGGCAAACTACTGAGCGTAATCTTGCCAAGAAATCAACATACAGCTGAAAGATGCTGGTGTTGACAGTGATGTCCTGTAAAGGATATGCAAAAAAAAAAGTATTAAGATAAAAGATAACATTAGCATGCAGGGAATAAAACGATAGAAGGAAAAGCATTTAACCAACTGAAACATTCACATACCTGGGAGATATTATAACATCGGATGGAAGATGCATTACGGAGATGAAGAGCAGAATAGGTCATGCAAAGCTACATTTCAGAAAATGATAAATTTTCTATGCAATTAGTCACTATCATTGAGCATAAGAAAAACAAAGTTGTATAGAACCAGTCCTACTACTTGACAACGAGTCTTGGAACGCGAATGAACAAATTAAGAAGGGCTTGGAAGCAACAGAGATATGCTTACTGAATCAAATGTTGCGAAACCTTGGACTGCCAGAATGACTAACAACTATTGCCTGGTAAAAGCTGATCAAAATAGAACATTATATTCAACTACAGGGAGACAAACATCTTTCTTTGGTCATATAATGGGAAGATCAGCGCTGGAAAACGCCATGATGACTGGAAAGAGCAGTGGGGGAAAAGTCAGATACAGACCAAGAGAAATGAAGCTGTGAGGACTGAGACGTTGGCATGAAGGAATATTATCAGCGGAGCTGATACAGAGCATCAGGGTCCAAAATGTATGGAGAGACTTAATCACACACGTCAGCTGATAATGCACATGATCATGATGAGTATTAAGATCTCGCGTGAACATTTAGTTTCATTGTTTCTTCTCTGTTTGGACTCTATTAATTAAATATAGAACGTAGTAAAAGCCTAGAATATAATCCTGGAGTTGCGGTTGATGGTAACGTCCTGCAAGGAATGCAGTGTTTAATCCCCCAATATGGAGAAGGGGTTACTGTACGAGACTCGTAATCTCGCATACAGCGTTCGAAACTCAGCTGAGGCGATTTGAAAGCAGACCGTCTTTCTTACAATGCTATGAGCTTCGGTCGTATATAAATCATCAAGTGCGATGCCAGCTGGCGTAAGCGTTCATGTCTCTCCACAGATCTCGGTCTTTGGTGTTGTGGATCAACTATGCTGATGATATTTCTCCATGCCAAGTCTCAGTCAATCCAGCATAATTTCTCTTCGTCGGCCTCTGCCTCTCTTTCCCTTAATCTTTCCGATTGTCACGATGTTCTCCAATGTCTCTCTTCTCATCGCAGAACCAAAGAAAGCCGTTTGTCTCTTTCTTATTGTTGCATATAATGTTCTAGTTTCATTAGCCTCTTCATGCAATCATCGTTAGTTAATCTGGCAGTCCAAGCAAATCGTAACATTCGTCTCAGGAACCACATCTCTGTTGCCTCCAGTTCTTCCTAATTTGTTCATTTACATTCCAATATTCACTGCCATACAGCACAACAGGTTCTGTATAGCACTCCTCAGCACTCTCTTTCTTACATTCAATTATAGTGACCTATTGCATAAAATACTGTCATTTTATGAAATGCAGTGTTTTCTTGCCCTATTCTGTTCGTAATCTCTGTTTATGCACCTTCTATCTGCTATTATAAATTCCCCTTTGCAAACTATTGAACGTAAACTTGCCTAGTAAGCAACAAAGAGCCAAAAAGCTAGAGTTAATTGCAATGTTCTATGGCATTTAACTAAGAAAAACAGATTAAGATGTTAATTCCAACATTTAGTTTCATCATGTCGCCTCTATTTTTTCATTAGGGCATCTGTACTACTGTTGGTGTGATGTTTTATCTTTTCAGGACTGAGGATTAAAGTAAGTACAAATGACAATTGTCCACACCTTCAGACTTATTGGGCCATCGGTGCTAGCCCCACATTTCATCAGCACTCGATGGGTTATGTTATCAAATCACATCGGCCGCCATTACATCCCGAAATATAACATGGTACTCATTTGATGCTTGGTTGATGTGGAAGCCCGGGTCAATGTAAACATAATATCTCCGACTCATGATGGGGTTTCGAATACACGACCACCACTCTGGCAAACACTAGCCGCTGCCTTAGCGCGGTTTCATGAGTAATAAATGCTGCTTGTCAATGCAGTCGCCACGTAGTGTACAGGTAAGGATTGTTAATAACATTTTTTTTTAAACCTCGAGCCTTACCGAGAATCGAACACACGTTCCAGAAGATGTACGGCGAACAAACTAACGTCTTTGCCACACGCTCTTCTCTAAAGATGTTAAACCCATATTTTCAACTTTTTTTTTTTTTTTTTTTACTTTTCATGTGTGCATAGCAGTAAATCTTGGAATGTGAGCGAGCAG
This sequence comes from Cepaea nemoralis, assembly GCA_014155875.1. Classification (NCBI taxonomy): domain Eukaryota; kingdom Metazoa; phylum Mollusca; class Gastropoda; order Stylommatophora; family Helicidae; genus Cepaea; species Cepaea nemoralis. The sequence goes on along the minus strand of JACEFZ010005934.1, from coordinate 92,523 downwards.
ACTAGGAAATGCTTGAAAGAATTTTGTTTTTCTATTTTATGTAACATCTATTCACATCTTCAGTGTCTTTTCAACGATTTCTTCACAACTATTTCTTCACAACAATGTCTTTACCGATTTTCTCGTGCTACTTTACAAAGACATGTGTATTGTCCTTACCTAACATCTACTCATACCTTCAATTTCTTTACGACGGTTTCTTAATTACATCTCTAGTTCTATTTTACAATGACTCATTCTCGGTTTATCCACACACTCAAACTCTACTCAGTATTAGTATTCTCTATCTTACTTTTTTTGTTTATGCTACACTTTTTTTTCCATATATTTTCATAAATATGCAATACATTGTAACTCATTGTATTTTATTGTTGTATCGACAAAACGCTTTGTCGGCACCTCTTCTTCCTACAGTTCATGTTAAGTGGTGATGGTGATCACGTCTGTACCCAGCCCTGTGATACGTGTACTGCCAATCTTCCTATAGTTCATGTTAAGTGGTGATGGTAATCACGTCTGTACCCAGCCCTGTGATACGTGTACTGCCAATCTTCCTATAGTTCATGTTAAGTGGTGATGGTGATCACGTCTGTACCCAGCCCTGTGATACGTGTACTGTACCCAGCCCTGTGATACGTGTACTGCCAATCTTCCTATAGTTCATGTTAAGTGGTGATGGTGATCACGTCTGTACCCAGCCCTGTGATACGTGTACTGTACCCAGCCCTGTGATACGTGTACTGCCAATCTTCCTATAGTTCATGTTAAGTGGTGATGGTGATCACGTCTGTACTCAGCCCTGTGATACGTGTACTGTACCCAGCCCTGTGATACGTGTACTGCCAATCTTCCTATAGTTCATGTTAAGTGGTGATGGTGATCACGTCTGTACTCAGCCCTGTGATACGTGTACTGTACCCAGCCCTGTGATACGTGTACTGCCAATCTTCCTATAGTTCATGTTAAGTGGTGATGGTGATCACGTCTGTACCCAGCCCTGTGATACGTGTACTGTACCCAGCCCTGTGATACGTGTACTGCCAATCTTCCTATAGTTCATGTTAAGTGGTGATGGTGATCACGTCTGTACTCAGCCCTGTGATACGTGTACTGCCAATTTTATTTGAATACTATTGTTGCTCCATACTATGATATGAACCTATCCAATATCTTCTCTCTTGGTCTCCCCCTGCACCTCCTTGACTCGAACTTTCCTGTCATTAAAATGTTCTCCAGCGTTTCCTTTCTCATGACATGCCCAAAGTATGCGGCTATTTTCTTCTGATGAGAATAACAAGTTCTCTTCGTGAGTGAACTTTTTTCGGCAGTTAATGAGTGATAAATTAAATTTGTATATAATCTTATTTATGCATAAACAAGAGAGGAAAAGGAGTTTATTCTTTAATCTGGCTTGCATATTCTTCTGATACTCACTAGATTTCAGGAAAGCCATTGTTGCAGAGTTCCTCACTGTGCTGACTCCGATAGAGTCCGACTCTGAAAGAGCTTCAAATGAATCAACGGTCTTCACAAAATTCTGGAATTCATTATCATAATAACAATGAAAAGTTAATTTTATTTTGTGTAACAAAGATAGCATCACTGGACACGGATAATTCCACATACACCGTTAGTCTCCCCATCGGGGCGCGTTTGTGTAACGGCTAGGACGTCAAGCTGACAATTGCATTTGCCCTGTCAGACAAGGCTCAATCACAGACCTAAATAAAATGAGTTGTTGTTATGTCGCTGAAAATTTCAGACAAAACCATTTCATGGACCGAAACCCAAATGAACTGTAGGTAGCTGTCAACAGACTTCTACCAACGAGCTAATAACATGTTTGCTTAAAGTATACTTCACGTGAGCTATACAGTATCCATTTCCAGCTTATTCCAGTTCAATTTTTTTTTTAAAAAGTATATAAATCTGTGAAATAAGTCATTGTCCTTGAAAGTTACAAAGAGAGTTCTTGCATGTTACATATAACCAATTTTAACATACGGGTGCACATCCTGGACAGTTAGTAAACAGACTAAAAGATCCACGGAAGCCTTGGAGATGTGGTTTTATCGAAGAATGCTGACAATTAATTGGACAGCCAAAATGAGCAGCCTGGACATGTTGACGGAAGCTAAGTCGCAAAGACAGCTTATCACAAACATCAGAAAGAGGCAGTCATGGTGTGGCCACGTAATGAGAAGGCAAAAACCGGAACATGTCGTGACAATCGGAAAGATTTGCGGAAAGAGAGATAGTGAGAGAAGATTCTTAACAGTCTTGTGTCATGGCACGGAAGACAGCCAACACACGAATTGATCCATGCCGTCGGAGATCACAATTTGTGGAGAGGCATGATTGCCCACGCCAACCAGCAAGGCACTGGATGATGATAATAAATCTATGAATATCCAATTCTTCCTCCAGGGTTTCAACTCTCTCGTGGTGTCATCACAGTTTCCGAAGCCAAAGGTTACAACAGCAGTAAAATACTACCAGCTGTAATAACACAATATAGGATTGACCATAAATGTCACTTTCTGATCTCTAGGACATGACATAATCCTTGCTCAAGGTACAGCGATGGCTTGATACAGATAAACAAGGGATGACATTTTGTCGTGGTTAATTATTAAAATGGCCAATTTTCATGTATGTCTGAGCAGTTTTTCCATTGTTGAGTAATACAATTGTATTTATACGTGTGATGGGTGTGTGTGTGTGTGTGTGTGTGTGTGTGTGTGCGCGCGCGTTTGTGAGTGTCTGTGTGTGTATGCGTTTATGGGCGTTGTTTGTTGCTGTCTGTGGCTTTGGGGTAGTGAACACAGTCTCATAAACCCAGTATACCGAGTTCGAAGTCAGCCGCAGACGATTTGGAAGCAGATTGCTTTGCGTTGATTTTTGGCCGTTCAGAAAGCAATGTCGAACCTTTTTTTTTTTTTTGCATATCCATTTTACAGCACATCGCAGTCAACACCAGCATTTCTGCCGCTGTGATCTCTTGGTGAGTTTACGTCCAGTAGTTTGCCATTGCAATGTCGAACTGCTGAATTAAATTTAGCATCAGCCTTAGAATTTTCAATTCTAACGCTAACGCAGTACTATTGTATAAATAAGACACATGATGAACAACTAAACTGATAAACTACAACTATACATTAATTGGTGACCTCCGCAAAATAGAAGGAATACAATGGTATGATAGAATCACAAATGCGCCGCTCACGGTGAACACTAACCAAATACCAGTTAATCAAGAGGTGAAGTAAAGACACTGGCGGTGGTTAGGACATACATTAAGAAAATCTGAGAATAGTACAGATAGAAAGTCATGTGTCTGGAATCCACAGAGCAAAAGAAATAGAGAACATAAATAACACAGCTGGAAAGAGAAGAAGAGACAGAAATGAATTATATGGAGAGGACATCATAATGAGTGATTTCAACGCAAAAATAGGAAAGCAAAGCGATGGATGCAGTGTAGGCAACCATGGTTTGGGAGAGAGAAATGAAAGAGGATACAGACTTGTAGAATGGGCAAAAGAACAAGAAATGATTGTAGGAAACACCTGGTGTAAACAGCATCCTAGAAGATTATGGACATGGAGGAGCCCAGACAGCAGGATTAAAAACCAGATAGATTACATCCTGATTAGCAAAAGGTTTCGAAATGCGTTAACAGCCGTAAAAACAGTTCCAAATGCAGACTGTTATAGTGATCACCGATTAATTATAGGCACATTGAGGGTAAAGTTAAAGAAAGTCAAGTTATGACTTGTGCACATTGAAAACTGACAAAGAAATACAAGATAATTTTAACATAGAAGTAAAGAACAAATTTGATTTATTGTCTGATCTAGAGATCCTATTTCAAGATGTAGATGATCAATTGGGAAATGCTGAAGAATTCAATCAATTGTGCAGCAGAAAAAACTATTCCAAAAGTAAAGAAAGTGGGCCGTAAGACATGGATGACTGAAGAAATTTTACAACTAATGGAAACAAGAAGACAGAACACAAATAATCCTGCCAAATATGAAGAAATTCACAGAAAAGTCAGAACCTTATGTAAGGAGGCAAAAGAAACATGGTTTGAGAAAATTTGCAGAGAAATTGAAGAACAACACAACAGTAAAAATGCGAAACTAATGCACACAAGAATTCAGGAGCTTACTAATCAAAGAACAAGTACATCAGCAGGCAGCCTAAAGACAAAAGATGGAAAAGTCATAATAGAAAAAGATCAGATCTTGCATGTATGGTCAGATTACGTGAAAAGCCTTTATGACGATAACAGAGACGAACAGTATTATGTTCAAAATAATAATGAAGGACCAGCAATTTTGAAGATGGAGGTTCAGAATGCTCTTAACCATATGAAATCTGGCAAGACCCCCGGTTTAGACATCGTCACAACAGAAATGATTAATGCTTTAGAAGAATATGGAATAGATAAAGTTACCAGTCTGCTTAATACAATATATGATACTGGAAATATACCCCAGGAGTTACGTAATTCTGTATTTATTGCAATCCCAAAGAACTCCGGAGCCTTGGAATGTGATCAACATCGAACAATTAGTATAATGATTCGAACCACTGCTGATTCTCGCCGTCGTCACGTTACTTACGAGAGTATACGAGATTACGGAGAAAAGTCGCTAACCTCTAGGCCAGGAAGTCGGCGAGTGACGATTGGTCAATAAAAATATTGGTCTGGAACTATATGCTCATTGCGCCTTATGGTGTGGGAAGAGTCCTTTACTTACTTAACTCTACTTAACTTTACTTTACTGACTAACTGAATTCCTTACTCCCTTCCTTACTTACTTACTCAGTATTGCCTAGGCATGACCGATAGTGCAATGGCTAGGATGTTACACTGACAATGGCATGAGCTAGGTCGGTTGAGAGTTCTATACCTGCACTAGAGTTTCGCTACCCGAGGGGAAGCATCTCCATGTACTTAGACTTAAAACATATGATTGTCCTGGCACTTCAAATACCCACAGCAGGTTCCTGTTACAGGGGAACTCCTGGTCAACGACTGTTCTATTTATAACAGGCATCATTTACCAACAACAGCGTGTATGATCCAACAAATTACCTCTGTGGTCAGAAACGCAGCCATGTTTGCGGTGTAGGTAGACACTATAATGAGAACAAAGAAGAGGAAGCCGGCAGTCAGGATTCTTTGTGAGATAGCCACAGGTGCAAAGTCGGAACCCCTCTTTAGAAGTGTTCCGATTGTAAACCAGATAGTTTCCTGATTTAATATTAAGCGATAATTATTATAACATTAATAGCAAACATATCAAAGACACTTTAATATTGTCCTAGAAAAATATAATGTGTGATCCATATTTATATGAACTAACGAAGGACTCAGGCTTTCCAGTGCACATATATAAAATACCAAGTATTGTATATTTAAAACATAAACAAAAGACTCAATTTTAGAACGAATACATACTTACGAACACCATCGGTACTGCTGTTTGTTCCACTTTTCACATGGAGCATTGAGGAGCAATTTGTGTGATATTTACTGACCCGGAACAGAGCATTATGGGGGTGATATCTTTTACCGTGAAGTTGGAACCTCGACTAACTAACTAACTAACTAACTAACTAACTAACTAACTAACTAACTAACTAACTTACTAACTAACTAACTAACTAACTATCTAACTAACTAACTAACTAACTATCTAACTAACTAACTAACTAACTAACTAACTAACTATCTAACTAACTAACCAACTAACTAACTACCTAACTAACTAACCAAGAACCTATCATATTTGTGGTGATAAATCTGACCTTCTGCCATTATAAAACGGTGTTATTTATTGTCGGAAATTATTGTCCATTCTTTCTTGTTTTGTCCTACGGCTTCTGCCGCGAAGCATTGCAAGGAGGCACAGATGATTTTCCCCCATTTTCGTTTGTCTTATTGCTTGTACTAACGTCATAATTGATATTTTCAATGTCTCTTTTATTTCTTCTAGCCACCTCTTACCAGGTCGTCCGTGACCTTTATATCCGGATGATCTCACGAAGAACGCTCTAGCTGCTAGTGATCTTGTTCCATTCTAACTAAATGTGACAACCATTCTATAAAGACAGTAATAGGTTTTAACCCTACGCCTGTTCTTAGTTTCTCATTTGTCGCTCTATTTCTTCTTATTTTTCCAGCTGCGTTTCACATGAATCTCATCTCACATGATGTGATTTTAAGCTTGTTTGCTTTTAGGACTGTTGATGACTGTCATTGGTAACACATCGTTAGGACGAATAAAGCGTTCGTCTGCTTCTTTGTATGCATGTTCATATTTGGATGTTTTATGATAGGAACAATTAGAATGTTGATGTTGTTTGCTTCATGTATTCAAGTGTTTATTTCTTTGTATGCATGTTCATATTTGGATGTTTTATGATAGGAACAATTAGAATGTTGATGTTGTTTGCTTCATGTATTCAAGTGTTTATTTCTTTGTATGCATGTTCATATTTGGATGTTTTATGATAGGAACAATTAGAATGTTGATGTTGTTTGCTTCATGTATTCAAGTGTTTATTTCTTTGTCTTGGGTCAGTAATTATCAACAATGGTGACACAATGATAGCAATTAAAAGACGAATCTCTTCAAAACCCTGAAACCATTGAATAAATTATGGAGTGGGTCAGATAGAGCTACCAACATAAGATTTTAAAAAGTTGCAACATACGCCTTTGAGGCCTGGACACTTATTAAACAAGCTGAAAAGCGCATAAATGCCTTAGAATATAAATGTTATGGACGAGTTCTAAGGATATCTTGGATAAAGAAAAGAACAAATGCATCAATACTTGAAGACGGTTGGCTATTAAAGAAGATAAACCAAAGAAAATTGTAATATTTTGATTGAAACGTCATGAACGTTTGGAGAGAACAATAATGGAGGAGCATGTCCATGGTAATTGAATTGAATTGAATTAAACTTTTGAATTTTACTTTAATTTAAAAGGGTTACAAATTGGGCACGTAGGCCCGTCTTACATTCGGACCTTCCAATCACTCATCTTTCGTTCATCAAAAGTGCATGCTACATTCACGTAGGAAAAACTAAACATTGTCAAATGACTGTTGTAAGCATAAACATTGCATATTATCATGTTATGTGCCACATCCCCCCTCCAACAAGGACATCCCGCACCAACCAACACACACATCCCTCACCCACTCACACATAACCCACCCTTACCCACATCTCCACTCACCACACATCCCCCACCCACCACATATCCCCCACCCACCACACATCCCTCCACCCACTCACACATCCCCTAACCAACCCAGACATATCGCACCCACCCACACACAAATCCAAATTCACACATACCCCAACCACACAGACTCGCCCACACACATATGCTCCCCCCACCCAATCACACAGCCCAAACCACACACACATACCCCTCCCACACACACATCCCGCACCAAAACACACACACATCCCTCATCCACTCACACATCACCTTCCCATACCCACATATCTTCCCATCCACACACACATCCCCACACACACATTTTCCCACCCACCCATACATTTCACATCCATCCACACACCACACCAACCACACATACATACCCACCCACACACACATCCCCCACCCATACACATCTCCCACGCAAACACACAACCTCCACTCCCCCTACATACGCCCCAACACACCCACACACACACACCCCCCACCAGCCAACACCCACACATTCCTCACCCGCCAACACCAATACATACCAATACTAACAAAATCACACCAACCCAAACACACATCCCCCTCCCACACACCCCTCACTCAGCCACATATTCCCCACCCACACGTGCCCCATCCACACACACATCCATCCACCCACCCACCCATACACCTCCCCACCCACCCACCCACCCACTCACACATCCCCTACCACACACATCCTCCACCCGCACACATCTCCCCACCCACCCAGACACACATATTCCCACACACACACCCACCATCCTCCACTCACACACACTTCTCCCATACTCCCACACACATCTCCTACCCACACACACATCTCCCACCCACACACACATCTCCCACCCCATACACACTTCACCCATCTATATATACACTAGCCACACCCATCCCCCAACCCATACACACATCCCCCACACACTCCCACACACATCCCACACACCTATCCACATACCCCCACCCACACATCCACTCATACACACATCCATCACTCTCACACACACATCCCCCACCGACCCAGACACATCCCCACCCAGACACATCGCTCATCCACACACATATTTCCCACCCACCCACACAACTCCCCACTCACCAACGCCTCCCCCACCCACCCACCTACAACCCACACACAAATCCCACACCCACACACATCTCCCAACCCACACACATCCCCCAACCACAAACCCAGCCCCAACCCAAACACAAGCCTCACATCTATACATATACATGATGCCTCACATAATCACTGAAGCTAGGAAGAGAGGAAAAAGAATTCCAAAGAGAAGATGGGTGCAGGATGTGGCAGATGGATCTCCAGATTGGTGTATCGGATCCGTGACATCTTGCTTATGACTGAGAAGTTTTCCGGAAGTTTGTTATGGGAGCGAGGTTCTGCAAATTACATGGTACTGAATGAATGAATGACTTCCCTATCTATACTTTCATTCTGTGTGAATACACTGCCCATATATGTGTACTCTATAACGTGTTTAAGTAATTTTCCATTTATATTTACGCTATAATGCACTAGTGTTCGTTGAATTGTCTTAAATTCTGTATTTTCAATGTTAATATAACAATTCTGACAGCAATTGTCTAGGCAATTCACATGGTGCTGGAGATCCGCATTTTCCCCATAAAGTAAACTCCTGTCTGCAAATAAACAGTTAATTTAAACTCTCTTGGGTTTGCTTCTTTACTAATGGTATTGTCGCGAAATCACTGTAAATTAACAATCAGATGATACAGATAACAAAGACAGTCTGATTCGCAGCTACAAGTTGTATATTCCTGGAGGCGGTGAGATTAAAGCGGTACAGTCGTCTTTGAAAGTTCCCCACAAGACAGAAAATTGTAATCATGTTGTTGTGCCCGATCGGAAGAATGCAGGAAACAGGCTAGTTTGTGTTGGTTGTCAAAACAAGGGAGACAATTTTGCATTGGTTGAACAAGGGGGAGAGAATATTTCTGAAAGAGTTAGTTGCCCTTGAGGACACTTGTGTTGACATCAAAGGAACGTCACTAAAACAATCCAAGGCTGTTTGCCAAAAACATGACTTGTTTACAGTTAGTGTAGACAAGAAAGTTGACTTGGGTTGACATGTTTCGGTACCGCAGTTATGAATTCGGAAGAGCATCTACTGTGTTTAGATTTACTTAAAGTTAAATAACATGTGTCTTTATGGCAAATTGTAGAGGCCATCCAGGAGTAATGCGGTGTTTCATAAGGTACTCTATTAGTGTATTAGGGCATATTAATATAGGCAGTAGCCTTGTTAAAACTAGCTAGGGTGAGGACGGTCGTGGATGGGTCAAGCCGAAGACATTCTTCAACAGGTGTGTTCACTTGAGGACTTAGAACCTGGCGAGGAGTGGGTGCAAGTGCCAACAGACTTCTGCACATCTTTTCAGTTTGCATCCAACTAGATAGAAAATGCAGACAAGAAATCCGGCTGCTGTGGAGGCTGAAGTACAAGCGTTGATTTTCGAGAATTCGCTAGACAGGTGACGCGGTCATCTACACAGATGGGTCGGTCGTCCGACATGTGAGAAGCTCATGGGCCTTTACAGCTCGGGCCGGAGGGAGAATTGTGAAGGAGGACTCTGGTGCTTTCACTGAAACCACAAGTAGCCTGACCATGGAAGTCATGGCAGTAAGTAAAGCAATAACATGGCTCGAGACACAGACATTCACTAGGGCTTGTTTCCTTAGCGACTCAATGAACATGATCAAGAGGATAGAGGAGGGGTCGATCCGAAGAGAATGGTTGCTGCCTCTGAAGCGGTCTCGGCTGGCAAAGATTAGTTTCATCTTTGTGCCAGGGCATGCGGGAGTACAAGGAAATGAGCGGGCTGACAAACTCGCAGGTGAGGCTACTGTGGAGGGTGGACGCGCCATGGACCAGGCTGACATTCTGAATGATCTACGAGAAGTGAGACTTTTGCAAGAACCAAGTGATGACTGTGAATCTACAACAATGGCCAGACTGCGAGAGCAGCAAATTAAAAGAGGGATGGCCGAACAAGAACACTACGCAGGAAGCCAAAGAAGATTGATAAACCAACACAGAACTGGCGTCGTTAGCCGCTACACGCTGCGGGAATTGCTGAGGAGGGGATCCGAGCACTTGTGGACTGGATGGTTCGATGTGCAACGAGGATGATCTGTCGACTAACTAACTAACTCCCTATAGTGTATTTAGGCATAATTAATATAGGCAGTAGCCTTGTTAAAACTAGCTAGGGTGGGGTGATAATTAGCTCTGCTAGTGAGAATAGTGTAGTGGGGTGATATTTGGGGAGATTGAGGATGGGTTGGGAGATGGGGGAAATGTCCAATAGTGGGATCTTCCAGTGGGGTGCCTACTGGGGTTCTGCACTCTGTCTATTGGTCTTTCCTTGTCTTAACCTGATTCAGATTGAGGTGATGAGCCACTCTGATTCATGACAGAGTTTAGTTGGCTGGTAAATATCTGAGCGAGGCCGTAGGCCTACACTTAGCTAGTAGGGATCAGTATCAGGCGGCCTTCACCAGATGTGTTCTCTTTCTCTAACAGATTCCCCAACAGTTACGAGGAAGCTCTACACTGGGTTTGATGGAGTTCCACTCTGAGTAATAAGAACATCAAATGAACATTCACTTTATTTTATAAGATGAATAAATACATAGAGGAAAGTGTAGTCAGCACTGTTTATGCTGGGCCTAGGATCCAGAGGGTTCATACGAACCTGGCTCAGTAGAAAAAAACATTATAAATGATTCTTTGCAATAGGGATTCACCCAGGTTGGGTGATACACGTTTCTTCACCACATACCACTGAACATTAGTGAGTAGAAAAGAACATTGAACATGGCGTTCTCGTGGAATAATTTAGTCCAGTGAAGAATTACTTTAGAACTGCTTGCGTGTGACAATCTAGAACAATGGATTAGAACAAGTGTGAGACCTGTGACATTGAAACCTAGTTTTCACGGTACAGAGATCCGTACTTATCTGAGTCATAGGGACCTTACTCTTTACCGTGAGTGACAGATCCATTGGCACCTTGCCGTCTTGACAGACGATAGTTTGTGCTTTAAAAAGGCATAATAACTTTTAACTATGGCGGTAGCGAGTGTGACTGATAAGGCCAATTTGCACTGTAAATGTCCGATCACAGTGGGTGCATCTGAACATGTGGTCATTTCCACCATCATGCACCATCTTACGTCTCAAACGCTTGGTGTGTGACTTTTCTGCAATAATTTTCTCCTTTGACTTTATTCCATTTCTGATATTTGCCCTCCATGCAACACGTTCAGCGGCGATTTGCTCCCAATGTGCATTATCAATGCCTGTATCAATCATGTCCCGCTTACACACATCTTTGTATCGTAGTAGAGGCCGACCCTGAGATCTCTTACCCATCTGTAATTCACCAAAAAAGATATCCTTTGGTATTCTACCATCATCCATCCTCCTAAGATGTCCTATCCATCTAAGTCTACGAAGACTGAGCATGGAATAAACTGTCACACAACCTGATCTTTCCAATACTTCAGTATTTGTGATTTTGTCTTGCCACTTAATACCAAGAATTCTTCGCAGACACCGCATATGAAAGCTGTTTAAATTGTTCTCTTGGTGTGAGTAAGTTGTCCAGGTTTCACTGCCATAGAGAAGAGTACTAAGGACACAGGCTTGATAGACAAGGACTTTTGGTGACAGATCCATGATTAATGTTAAACGATAACTATTTTCGGAGGATCATGCATCTAGTCGACCCAGTAGATACCGGAGAAAGACAACGTCTGGAAGAAGAGACGCATCAATGGGTGAGGTCTTCATGTGCTAAGCTATCATGCTGTGGCGTACCCTTGCTATGATGATAATCTGACTTGGCTCCTGATCACTGGTCTGATTCTACATACACATTAGCATATTCGACACTCATTCTACACATTACACACACACTTCTCACACACATACTCTTTGCTTTAATAAATTATTTGTTGTATTTATTTGTTACAGCTAGAGTTGTTGAGTATGTTGTGTTGGGGAAGAATGAGAGGGGGCATGATCCAGGGGTGAGTGAGAGTAAGAAAGAGGTGTCTACAGACTGAAGGAGTTTTGTGGACGGATTCTGGTGGTTTCTCTAGGATAATAATATTGGGTTAATAAAAATGTGGGTGTTCATTCCCCTCACTCCAGGGACGACACTAAAGCAATAAATATTACTACGACAGGTATTCACACAGATGATGAACAAAAGTAGTTATAAAATACATCCTTGTCTGACGCCTGATGGTACTTGCAACCAGGCTATCATGCCGGCGTTTGTTCTTAATGCATATTTTCACAATTAGATAATAGATGTCCAGATACATTGTATTCTTCAACATTTTCACAGTTTATTCCTATTTACTCGGTCTAAGAATCTTTCTTGATCTATTAGAGCCACACTTAGTTCGTTGTTGTATTCAATATAAAGCTTTCGCTCATCTGCTAACATTTGTCCTACATGACTGAGTAGAGATATGCCTTTATACGTGTGACATTCTTGTTTTTTTTGTCCTTTGTTTGTTTGTTTGTTTGTTTGTTTTTTCTACCCAAGTTCTTCAATAAAGGCACAATCTTTGCCAATCTTGTGGTACCCTCTTCTCTTGCCGTGCCTGGTTAAATATGTTTGTTAACCACGTATCCCTACCTCCTGGCATGCTTTGATGGCGTCAACTGGAACATCATAAATGCCTGTAGTTCTGTTGTTGGAGCTTTATTTTTTATTTTTTTTTTTTAATTTCTTCTCTCACTTTCTGTTCTAAGAAACTTGATTTATCATATTCTACACTGAAAGGATTAAATTGAATTGTCACTGCATTGTTATTTATATACATATTGTTCTTGTCGTTTGCTCTCTTTGAACTCAAGCATATTCCAAACACGTGCTGTTACTTCTAGCGCACTAGACTGAATTTTGCGTGTGGATTAACTTTTCCTATTATCAGTGTCCCTCGACATCAGGCAAACCCTCTCCGACTTCTGAGGTACTTGTAATGTACGTCCCAAAGTCAAGGACGAGAAGTTAACATTATAGTCGAGGTGACCGGTTTAGAAAGTTATTTAAAACACATTTTTTTTTTTATTTCAGTAGTAGGAAGTATTTATTTCCCCACAATTATCATTTATTGTTGTGGGTGAGTGAATTGCTCATCCCTCATGGCTTTAATACTTTCGAAGATTTTCCAAGGGTATTTCAAAGATAGTGCATGAAGAAGATTTCTGTATTTAGTCCACAATTCTTCTCGTGATTGTTTTATATTTTCTTTGTGGCACGTCTAGAGTATAATCTTCACCATTTCTTTATTATGTTCATTTATTCTTTATATACATTTATTTTACTGCAACCTTCGCTTTCCCATTCCATCATACTGTTCTTTTTCCGTGTGCCCTTTTTATAACGCCATATTTACTGTCTAATATCTTCAGTAGTATGGTTTTAAAATAATGCCAATTTGCTTCGCTGTTCTCCCAGTTTTCTCGTTTTTGATCGAATGCTGTTTCCATAATTTATTTTATACTTTGGTTTAGCTCTTCATCCTCTTTTTGTTTACTTGTGAGGCAGCTGTGTGAGGTACGTTTTGGCAAATCGTAGAACTCGTATATAACACAACCGGAAGATGGTCTATGTCTATATTTATGCTGATATTACTTTATTGTGTGTTACACATCTTCCATTGGCAAGCCTGGTTAGTATAAAAATCGATTTCAGATGATTGGTTGTAGTCCTTCTGTGTATATTATGTTTGAAATTGACTATGTCGATGTTTAATTAATACATTTCTTATAATAATAACGATAAGTATGTTTTACAGCATGGACAGAATAAATATGTTTTACTGCATGTATAGAATAACAATGTTTCACTGCATGGACAGAACATGTATGTTTCACAGCATGGACAGAGTAAGTATGTTTCACTGCAAGGACAAATAAGTATATTTCACTGCATGGATAGAATAACTATGTTTTACTGCATAAACAGAACAAGTGTGTTTTATTGAATGGATAGAATAAGTGTTTTACAAGATGTACACAGTATGATTTGCTGTATGGGCACAAAAAGTATAATTTACCACATCGACGAAATAAGTATGTTTTAGTTCATGGACACAAACAATATGTTTTACTGCATGAACACAATAAATATGTTTGACTGCGTGGACACAATTATATGATCTATGTGGTGAATTAATTTAAATGACAACCAGTATCTATTATGAGATGAAACGTCTTGCTAGATTGACTATACAGTCCTTCTCACACAACCAATAAAAGCCAAGACAAACAGTCATTGTGGCCCACTTAATGAATTATAATGTCTCAATGCTTTAGTCTTCATACTTACTTTGACAGTAAATCTTCTGTTCGTGCTGCAGTAGTCCAGGACAAAGAAAACAAGGCTAACTGTGGCCGAGGCTCCAAGGATAGCAATCCACAACTCCAGTGAGAAAGGCATCATGAACTAACGCGGACAAATCAAAACTTTGTAGGAGTAATTTAGACAGCAATGGCACACCACACATGTTCATTATGTCAAAGTGTACACAATAGCGACATATTGCACATGCATACTCAAGAAGTACATACTAGATATGTTAATTGCTTCTTTTGTGTTTATTTAATTACGTAACGGACTGGCACAATGTTATAGTAACACTGGGTCGTGAATGCAGAGAATGGGCAGCAGCCCCTACAGAGGTTGGGGTGCAATAACTGATCCAGGCCAACACACAGTTAAACAAGTGTCATGCGGACTAGGTCAACGTGCAATAAAGCTAAATGTTCGGATATCCTTGTAAACGCCTTTATTTCACAGAAAAGATAGAAACATGTGATCATTCGATTCCATAGTTTTCTGCCTTGTTGTTGCTCTCGTTAACTTCAAGTTTGTCTCTATCGATAGATCTGTAGATGTCATTTTATTACTTTTGTCTGTCGTTTACCCCTTTCTGATTTTCTCTATAGTGTACCCGTGAGTACTCACTCACTTACATTGTTGCTACAGTTTGTAAATTGTGACCTATTAGTGAGAGTCTTCTCTTCTTTTTGATCACTTTAAGAAGTCTTCTTTGTTCTGTTACATCTATCAGAACTTGTTTATTTGTCATTTTTCATTGCGACCACACCTGGAACGACTACATACATTTTACATCATGCGTATTCATTATCCATATTTCAGAACCGTACATAATGCGACTGGCCAGATGTAAATAGAGTAAATAAAATAAATATACAAGCTATTACCATTAATATTATCCATATGTAAGCAAGGAAACTCACCTGAAATATAGTAAAGTTTTCTTTAGGCTTCTTTATGAGTAAGTTGACACCTGTGCTGATTACGCCCAGACTGAAGTCAATGACAGCCTCGCGACTTGAGGTGATTGACATTGCTCCGAAGGCCAATGTGGCATTCTAAAGTTAGACAAACATTGCTTGACTGTGTTTCATCGGCATATTGAGTGTAAACTTTGTATGTGCTACATATCACTGTCACTTTCACTCATTGTCCTGGTACTGTACTTTAATCTCTCTCACAGTCTCTTATTCTTTCTTAACCGTATCCATTCATTAGTTGTCATTATCTATCACTTTTTCGCTTCTTATGAGTATTCCCCAAATGGTATATTTAGTATGGACATTGTAATCATCATCATGTCGCCAGCATGGCGGTTAGGCGTTGAGTCGTTAAGGCCTGTGGCGTGTTTATGCTTGTGGCTACGGTTTGTAATCACATTTACCTGATGTTGGACTTGTAGTATATGGTTCCGTCGCTCTGCTACTGAGTGAGTGCGTGGACGACACCGTGAGCTGTGAAATTCGCGGGGAATGCTTTTACATCTGTCCTGTACAGTGAACTGCATGTTCGGAACAATGGCTACCGGCGATTGCTGAATTGACTGTTTTGCCCATTCGGTTCACGAGTGCATTTTTCGGGAGACTCCGGGGAGTCAGCTCTGAAGCTGCGGAGTTCGTGCTTTGTGCGACACTTTCGGTGGGTCGCCCTGCGGTAAGACACCGAGCCATGTGAGAAAACCCGGGTCAATGAGGTCTTTCTGGTGACTTCCGAGTCCATCGACGATGAACTGTGGTATTCGTGGATGAATTTTGTGTTGACATTCTGACGGCGGCATTATGCACAGTGTTCGTGTGCGGGCTTGTTGGATTGCCGAGACTCCCGTCTATTCCACTTTTAACATTGGACAGTGGGGAGCATTTTGTGTGATATCCGCTGGCACGGGAATGGAGCATAATGGGGACTACCCGTTGCCGTGAAGTTGGAACCTCGACTAACTAACTAACTAACCAACCAACCAACCAACCAACCAACCATCCAACCAACCAACCAACCAACCAACTAACCAACTAAATAACTAACTAACTAATTCATCATTCATAATACTCACGCGTCAGTGAATTGTTTGGAGGAAAACATTTCATGACGTATGATAAAATGTCGATCAGACTAACTCAGTTTTTATTTGATATGCACGAGAATACGCTATAACCATGGACAAGGTTCGACTTTGTCACTGTTTTGCGCTCAGGATATGTCAGCCTTGACAAAACCCAGAAGGGTTAGTGATATTACATGACACCTTCTGCAGTCAGGCTGTCTCATTATGCGTGAGTTTAATTTTGTCAATGTCGAACTGGCATGTGTGTCAGTAACTTCAGAAGCTGTAAAAACCTTCTGGACCACCTGACATCCCTGATGAGGAGTTAAGTGTCTAGTTTAGGGCAATCCGATAACAGCTTGATACTCTACTCTCGAGTGTTGTCAAGTAAATTCAGTTCTCTTATTATGAGGGACTACTGTAGACATTAATTCCTCCTCTTCGAGTGCCTGGTATGGAATAACCAGCAGCGACCATGTCTCTTCAGTCCGCTCTGTCATTTGATATTTCCATGAAGCTGGCGTTGCTTAGAGACGAGGTTATGGCTAAACGCCTCTAAATCATGACGAGCAGTCTGTCCGTGAGTGTGACATGGTAGCAGTAGCCAATATTAAAGGGTTAATTAGGTAAAGAACCTATGACAGGTCCAGCAAACTGGTATGGAATTTACTTGATCCTAAAAAATACTGCTCGTGAATCGTGGGAAAAGTGAAGGAAAGAGCTAGTCAACGGCGTTGCAACCACACTAACCCTTCCCCATGAGGCCTAACGACTAAATGGAAGACAACAACAACAAACCAGTTGTTTAAGCTTTTCACATACATCTCTGGCTCTCTTGTCTAGCATGTTCCATTATAAGGCTAATTTCTTAATTTCAACTCTTCTATTGACATTTTCCATAAATGTAATGTGTCCTTTCATATATGTTGTGATGTGTGATCTAATAATTAATGCAGCTCTCAAAACAACTTCGTTTGTTTCTTCTCTATCAGCGATAACTTAACACTGTTCTCAAAAAGTACATCTCCAATGGCTCTGTTTCGTATCTAGTTCCTTACTCACTGTCCAACAGTTGCATCATTTACTAAAGAACAGGCTACACACAATTTTTAAGTAAATGGGATACTGTGCTGTTCAAGTTTTTGTGCTGCTCAAACAAGTTCTCAGATGTCGATATATTAGTATTCCTTTATTTTATCAATTGTTATTGCTTTCTTTTGTTGTAAGGTGATAAAGAGTTCGATTGAAACATTCGTCTGTATCTGCGGGTGTTTTTCCTATAGTCGAGCTTATTTTGTTTCATTATTCCGATTAATACATCCATGACAGCATGAGTTTACTTGAAAATTCTTAATGTATGGTTCCTCATTCGAAGCGACTCAAAAATCGCTCCAGTTACTTAGATAAGAATGGCTCCAGAAGTTGACTCTAGAAATCCGGATTAAGTGACATATATGACTTGTTTTCCAGCGGTAATCTGCAATATATTGTGAACTTGCCTTTTGTATGAAATCAGTTATTTAAACATTACTATCACCACTCATTAGTCGAGGTAAGACATTGACTAGCAGGCATGCGCCGGTCTGTTGGTCATGTTTTCTAATCCCCATCGAGGGATTTCTTTTATCCAAGATTGACCAAGGTACAAGGAAATGCAATGAGAAATTTAGGCGGCCGGCGTGATATATATCACATCTCTCATGGAGTGACCACTGGTCAACAAAAACATGGTGATAGATCCTTAAATCCAATAGGCCTTATGCGTTGAAAACGGTACTTTACTTACTATTACCAGTAATTATACGGAATTTACTATTAACCAGTAATTACACAGAGTTTATTATTATTAGTAATTATATGGAATTACACCCCCGATGAGCTTGTAAATATTCGTTTTTTAAACGTAGTAACGAGTGTAGAAAGAGTTAATCCAGTGGTCAATTAGTTAAAACAAGCGAAACACAACATGTACACAACACGACATGTACACAACACGACATGTACACAACACGACATGTACACAACACGACATGTACACAACACGACATGTACACAACACGACATGTACACAACACGACTGACCCCTGCAATAAGCTCCCCGATCATTCCGTCCCATACGTTATTACCATCGTCTACTCCATATCTGTTGTTTGGACTCCGGTATATTTTGTAATCAAATGTCATGTCCATGGAAAGTCTCTTGATGAGGTCCATAGTGAAACCTTCGTATTTCTCGTTGGTATCATTGCCAGCATAATCAGGTTTCCGCATCACAAATGGCCGTTCCTGTGAAGGGAAGTTCAAAGATAGGGAATTGCAATTACTATTTTCAATAGGTTCTTGTTCTTGGAAGTTAGAAAAAGAGTTCTTGTTACACAGAACCAATTTTACCAGACGACTATGGGCACTGGACAATTAGTAAACAGGCGAAATAATCCATGGAAGCCTAGCAGATATGGTCTTATAGAAGATGCCAACATGAGAAATAAAGATATTTTGAGGGAAACTAAGTGGCAAAGACAACTTATTACAAACATCAGAAAGAAGCAGTCATTGTGACAACCGGAAAGATTTGTGGAGAGAGAGATATAGGAAGACAGCATGAGAACATTCTTGAGTCTTGTGTTATTGCGCGGAAGAGAGTCAACACAAGAATTTATCCATGTCATCGGGGATGATAGTTTGTGGAGAAGCATGATTGTCCATACCAATCGGCAAGGCACTGGATGCTGATTTTCATTTAAGAAATTTGTTGACTACAGTAGGCTAAAGAATGACAAAATTAAGACAACAAAGTATGATACGATCCTTCGGAGATACAGTGACTCACATCAAATACTATACCTTACTACGTACATGCTGTCAATGCTTATAATTTCTGCGAATGATCTTCATTTTCTTATACACTCCGTACATGAAAACCAGTTTATCAAAATCGTATGTACAGTTAGGATGTCTGAGTTGGCGTATTAGTTTAATCACTAAGAGGATAAGCTGATAATAGCATGAGCGCTGTCGGATAAAAGTTATGCTCCTGCGATCGTCGACCGCTATGTGAAGGAAAGACAGGCCACCTATTTCTCCGTTCTTTCAGGCCAAAAAGTATGATGGTCCTAGCATATCACAGACATATAGCAGGATTCTGCTTCGAGACTTGTAGTTTTTGTTTTTCTCCGGATACCTACGAGTTATTTGCTATGTTTTTAAATGTTTACGTGGAGGTCAGCATGGCAGTATGGATGAGAACGTGTGTTCTTAAACATCTGGTGCGCTGATGCCGAGGTAAAGGGTTCAACCCCTACACCGGACAGTTGGACTAA
>JACEFZ010005934.1:7500-67500 GCA_014155875.1 Cepaea nemoralis | reverse complement strand
TGCTGAAAACTAAAGCTAGAGACTGCACTAGCCATTGCTAGTAATTGGCTCCCTTGGGAATTTAATACTCAATGTTGAAAATTGTTTTGGAAAACAGAAATCTTGAATCAGCAGTGTGGCATCTTAAAGAAACACTTCTGGGTGAAACATTCGCTTCTTTAAGTCTCCTGGCTCTGAAAGTGATTCCAGATTGATTATTTATTTATACTAGAAACACCCGTTTGATACTTACAATTGGCTAAGAGCATATGTCTAACTTATAGATATTTTATATTATTTATAACTTATGTCTTATATGTCTAACTTGCATGCTGGAAATTAGTAAAGTAGTTCATTTGAGATCTGAGTTTTATGTGATCACCCGGTGATTAGTAATTCGAGATTTCATTTAGATTTCCTAGTATCAAAAAACCCGATCACTGTCAAACCAAAGTCACTTGCAGTGCAAAGAAATTAGCACATTATAAATTACCTCTTATACGTTGCCTACGGTTACCTAATTTCATATCTTTGGCAAATTATGGCAGACCATTAAGAACATAATTTCACTTGTGGAAGTTATTCTAAATGTCAAATAAAGTTCTTGATAAATACATTAGCACTTGTCAGTCAATATTTAGTGACAATTGGAAATCAGCTTACACAGGAAACACAGATTATACTGAAACACACAACTTACTGGATCAACTAAAACGAATGCGAATTCATCCTCCTGAAGAATGCCAAAACGCCTAGCCTGTTGATAAGAAAATTATGTTTATTTATAAAAACGTAACTAAACACCTGTGAGATCGGGATAGTGTGATAATGAATTTTACGTACCTACAGATATTATAGAGTATATTTTAAGTAGAACTATGCAGTACTTCTTAAAAAGCAGTGGCATACCTAAAGAGAATACAAAACAATATCATAGATTTCACAAACTTCCTAGTTACTTGCAACGAGTATGAACAAATAAACATATAAATGTGAAATAAATTAGCAGGTGTTACGGGTATTGTCAATTATATGTCATTAATATTTAGAAATACACGTAAAAGGTAATAATTAAACATTACATTTTCACAATGTTAGTGGTTGAAGATTTTAAAATAATTAGACGCATAATTTCATGTCAAACTCAATTCGGTCGTAAACTGAATATAATGTCTGTTGATACATCAGAGCTTGTGTTTTCATGTGTGTATTTTTTGTTTTAAAATAATTAATGCTCTGTGTATCGAACCCCGGAGAATCGGTTCTGCTGTACGGCAATGAGTCTTGGAATCTTATATACGAAAATAGTACGCAGATTTTTGGAGGCAACCGGAGCGTGGTTTATGAGACTAATGTTGCGAATACCTTGTACTGCTGGAATAACAAACAGTAATTACCTTGAAAATACTAATGGAAGTACATCTTGTTATACATCTGTAATAAAGAGACATAGTTCGTTGGTCAAGTAATGAGAAGAGTAGCATTTAAAATATCGTGACGACTAGAGAAATGGTGCTGAATGGGCTATGACGGTAGCATGTAGGAATATCACCCACAGAAATTATCCAAAGCATTAAGGTTCGAGATCTGTAACGATACACGAATATCTATGCCATTTCTAAAAGTATCGTATGAACCTTTCAGCCCTGCGTGGTCCACCGAGGCCCAAATGCTTGATCTTAGTTATCAGGAATTCGGTTTTTGCTAGGTTTCTCGGTCCCAACAGCCAAATCTCTGTATATTGTCGCGTTTTGATCGTAACCATAATGCCGAGAATTCGAAGGATATATATTGATGTCCGCTCTCCCATCTCAATAATAGCTTGCTTGCTTGTGTTCGTTGGCTTGAGCTCCAACGCGAAGTCCTGTATGTCGGATGAAGGCATCCTGTTGTCCAGCATCAGTGTGATGTCATACAGGACCTGAGGTTTGCGTGAGTATCCGTTGTCCCATGTCTGGCGTAATTGTGTGCAGACTGGTGGTTCCTCGCCGTACAGGCAGACACTCTCCGACTTCGGAGGATCAATAATTGCGATATGTAGTGATATAAGTTTTATTTAATATATATAAATACCATTGCTGCTTTTGTGTTTACACGTGTTCATGAATAGTTTGCCTTACCTGTGTAATTCTAAAAGTATTCAACCTAGTATAATAATCAAAACAACAATTTATGTTCACACTACATGAAATCAACATTTTGCGATAAATAATAAACCATTGCTGACCGCTTGTAGTTGTGGTTCGGCTGATAATGTCACAAAACCATCAAAATAATGTCGACAGGGTAACAATACATAATATAAGACACCAAGAAAGAAGCTACTTATTGAACAATTGTATGTGACTTTGTTGTATGAATCTGAATGCTGAATAATGAGCAATGAAATAATGAAGAAACTGAAGGCAGTTGCACTGTGGGTTTTCAGAAGAATGTTGAGGATGTCGTGGACAGAGAAGAAATGAACGCTGATATAATAAAGTTACTCCAGCGGATTACATATGGACGGAACATGCACGAAATTACACGAGTGCTGAGATGTCGGTTTGTGACTCAATTCAGCTCAACGACAAATTCAAAGTATGAGGGAGTGGAGGGGGATGAATAAATGAAGTGGAAAAGATTAATTAACAATATGTAGGAAAACACTAGACAAGAGAGGCAGAAAAAACATAGAAAGGTAATAAGAACAGGAGCAACAACAACTTCACTGATTCAATGCCAAACAAAGATGTAGATATGGATCAAACATGATGCACAATCAAATGAACAAGCAATATAATGTAAATATCCATTCACCGAGCATTAAAATTACGGAAGATACCACGAAACAAAAGAAATAACACGATGACCCTACTATGGCGATATATCGTCCTTCTGTCCACATGGGAAGTCACATTGGGCGATATAATATTCTTCGGCACTGAATCAGTTAAGATAACAGATAACACAGGAGAAGAGAATCACGATCGTCGATGTTTGCTTCAGATAATATCAGACACCTGAAGCTGAAGTCATTGAGACGTAACAGAATGGAAAGACCACCTTGGAACAGGTAAACATTATAATTGACTTTACAACATGTAAAACAATCATAGTAAAGAAAATAAAGGACCCTTTTACTAGCGTTGGGGCGTTTTAGGTTTATATTGTTAGTCCATATTTTTTATAGACCAATTGGCAATCCGGTAGATGGCGTGGTGAGCATCACTCTGGCCAGCTTTATTTTCCAAGGCATTTCCTGGTACCAGTTTTATCATTGGTGTATTTGGGAGCCCTGATTAATTTGATAAGATTAATTACTTCTCTATGGAGAATCGAGCACCCGACCTCCGGACCGGCAGGGCAAACATACTAACTACCGCGAAACTGAGGTTTCCATTTCAGACAGCAAGTTTACCGTGCGTAGGAAGTTTACGAATAGAGCAACGGCGGGGCAGATAATCAGACAAACAGACAGATAGACAGGCAGGTAGGCTGGCACACGCAGGTAGGTAGGTAGATAAATAGGTAGGTAGGTGAATAGGTAGGTAAGAAGATAAGTATGTTGTTAGGTAGTAATGGAGGTAGGTACCTAGGTATGTAAATAATTACATATTGGCTGTCCAATGCATTTTCAGTATTCACGTGTAAGATCATATACATCTGACTCTGTTTAATTAAATAAATAAAACATGCACATATAAGAATAACAATACGATTACCTGGGTTAAGACATGCCTCTATCAGATTATCTCTTGCATCCCTAGGACTGCAAATGAGGATTTGTCTCTGGCTATAAAGTTTGGCATTTGTCAGAAGCTCTTGGAGAGAACTGCTCAGCGTGATGGACTGAGGCTGCACAGTATATGGTATCACTGACAGACTGTGATTCAACATCTGCTCGGCGAGGTTCTGGCATTCTATGTAAACGATAACATTGGTAGGTGTAATACTGATATTGGAGATATACTGTTAGGGGTGTAATAAGGATATTATGTAGTGATTATAATAGTATACCCCACTAGGAACCGAACACTGTCGCCAGGATGAGCTATAGGATGATAAGATAAAACAAGCTTTTAATTATACGTGAATGTGATAGATGACTAGAAATTAGACAGACAGACGGACGGACAGACAGACAGATAGGAAGAAACACAGGCAGAAAGGCAGACAGGTAGGTAGGTAGGTAAGTAAGAGGTAGGTAGGTAGGTAGGTAGGTAGGCAGGCAGGCAGGCAGGCAGGCAGGCAGGTAGGTAGGTAGGTAGGTAGGACGGCAGGCAGGCAGGCAGGCAGGCAGGTAGGTAGGTAGGTAGGTAGGTAGGTAGGTAGGTAGGTAGGCACGGTGACAAGAAGGCAGGTAGTGTTTATGTGGATGAATGTTTAATGGATGAAAAGTGAATGGATGAATGGTCGGGTACGTAGATGAATATTTATTGCGTGCTGATGCCCGCGTTGTTATTGTATTGACATTACATGAAATACTTATTTTCCCATGAACGCTATTTTGCGTTTGTCCGATTTGTTTTATGCTTCTGAAGAATGCAGGGGATCAAGTAGACGGCTAAAAGCACTAACTAAAAAGGGCTCTACATGACGTATATTCAAGTTAAGAAGTTCGCATTATCTCTTGACAGATATAAGGTTTTCTTATGTTTGGCTCTGAATTTTATTGTCTCGTTGAATTTGCATTGAGGGCGCACTCGTGTAACGGTTAGGGAGTTACGCTGACGGTGACATGCGCGTGTACGGACAAGGGTTCGATGCCTGCTCTTGCCGTTGGCTGCGAGAGGGAAAAAATGGCCACCTATTGCTCCATGAATTCTGGCCTTAAGAATTTGATGATCTTAACATTTCACATACTCACAACGGGTTCCTGTTACGGGACTTTTGAATGTAATTCTTCTTCTGCTCCTGTCTTGTATCTCTCAATGGAACATATATTCTCGAGCAACTTACTACAAGTCCTTCTATCATTTTCTATTTCTTGCTACAGTGTTTTTGGACGCATTATAATGAGTGAGGGGCTGGAAAAGTAAGTTTTTAGACAGCTTATAATAATATATTGGCAGAAAAACAATGGTTTTGAACACATAATAATAAAGTGACTGTAAAACAATGTTTAAAATTGGAAGAATTGGGGAAAACAGGTCCCGACATTGGACGATGTGTTGGCAAAATTGCATCAAGAATATGATGAGGCGTAGTTACAAAGTGACCTGATTGACTGCACAGCGTATTTTAACAGATGACATGAGAGTAGTATATGGATACGCGTATCTTACCCTGGTTATCCGCAGCGCTCTCGGGCATGACCATCATAGCACTCTTCCAGTTGCTGTGAAGGAACAAGTCTACAACTGCGAGGTTCTGAGCTTGGGCCGAAGGTCTAATCTCTACCATTGTTTTCCAATTTACCCTATCCTGCACACGATTCATATCGATCCAGTCAAAGCCTAAATCAAACGTAGGAAGAAAAGATTATACATCGTAAAGTAAATTTTAAAATGTATAATCTTTTGCGGTTCGTTGTCAAAATGTACGTTGTTTGTCCATCAAAAATGATGATCACCATTCATTTCATCCAGTGGGGCTGAAGAATGACTTGTCCGATGAATTGGATTAAAGTGAGGACCAGTTGCACAATTCGTCGAAAACACTATCTCGCCTAAGTCCATCTGAATCCAGTGGCAAGACAAGCCAAGACGACTGGAGACAAATACAGGTGCAGTGGATGATCAAGCCGCTCTGATTGTCTTGCCGTGTTCATTACTTTCCACAACGCATTGCAGGTAAACGCCGTCTTGCCCATTGAATCATCAATGATTTCTTCCTCGCAGTCTGCCGAATTATGTCTTCACATGCTGGATAGGCATACCCTAGTTCACCGAGGGGTTTGAGGCCAAATCGGTTACACATCGGTCAAAATGCAGATGACTTACGTTATGCTAATGACACAGTCTTAGTAGCAATGAGGTAAAATACATAAAAAATGGATATACAGTGCGTGTAAAACGTGAAAAATGGGCTTTAGATTGAATAATAGAAAGACAGAAGTAATGGTAATATGAAAGAAACATATCACTACTGAATATACAATTAAAGTCAATTGTATTAACTTGGGTCATGTACATAAATTAAAGTATAAGGCACATGGATACCATTAATGGTAGTTGTTATCACGATGATAAATAACAGTATAAGTAAAGTAAAGTAAAGTAAAGTAAAGTAAAGTAAAGTAAAGTAAAGTAAAGTAAAGTAAAGTAAAGTGATTCCAAGTATTATTCATTTTGGCTGCCCAATGAATCCGGCACATTCTTCTACACAAGAAGTCTTTTTTTTTTCTTTTATACAAATTGTCCGGGTTACAGCCTGGTTATAACCTGGTTATAAATAACATTATAAAAAGAGGTCAATTGCAACGAGAAAAAGAGTGATGAAGTGCTGTATAGAACATGTACTTGTGTATGCATGTAAGACGTGGACAATGGACATACAAGCTGAAAAACATCTAATGGCAGTGAAATTGTGGTTTCTGTGGAACATTCGAAGAATACCATGGGCCGACAGAAAAAACAATGAGCAAGTCTGACAAAACGCAGATGGAAACCATAAACTCAGACATTAGACGTAGACTGTCACAATTTTTATACACGTTATGAGAAGAAATAAACTGGAGAAGTTTGTGACATCTGGCAAGATTGATGGGGAAAAAACAAGGAGAAGGCAGAGAAGTAAACATCTGGATGGCTTGGCCACATGACATAGCAGCGACAAGAACACGGAGCTGATTCACGACTCTGGTGATTGTGTGAGATGGCGAAACATGACCACCCAAGCTTATCGGCGTAGCACAAACTGATGATTTTATAGCATTATATTTTAGGATACCATTTACAGCTGAAGTTTAACATGTGTTCTAACCTCTAATGGTAGTGATTTATTACATAAGATGTTCTACATTCGACATTAGACAAAGTGATTGACTGGTGCACTGAAATGGGTGCTGTCATCCACCCGGAAAAGGCAGCTGTTTTGTGGTGCTCTCTGGACAACAGGATTGTGAGAGCTGATGTTCCAAGCCTCACGATAGATGGTGGAAGAATCAACAGAGAGAACAAACTGAAGTATTCGGGAATCTCATTTGACAGGAGCCTGTCCTTCAAGGATCATGTGGAGACGGTTGTGACAAGATCTCAAAAGGGACTCAACGCACTTAAAACTATGGCTGCAATGGACATAGAGCAGTGAATGCTTCTCAGGCTATACCAGCACTTGATCCTCTCAGTGACTGATTATGGACTAGGAGTGCTCACAGTTTCAAAGATTCAGCTGGTGAGATTGAAGCGAATACAGAACGAAGCTATGTGGATCGATCTGAGATGCACCAGAGACACCCCAGTGGTGTGTATGCGGTACATCCATGGTTTGCCGACTGTTGCTGATAGGCTCAAGGTGATGCAGGCGAAGGCATACCTCAGAGTAGCTGCTGACACACACAGATCACCCGTTGCATGAGGCGCTGGACGCAGTTAAGGGCCAGCGGCTGATAAGAGGGAAATCATGGATGGCTCGAGCGGAGGATACGATCAGACAGGTGGAGAGGAGTGGGTCAGAGTCTCAGCGAGGAGAGGAGTGGGTCAGAGTGCAGTTAGACATGTGCAGAGTTATAATCACATTGAGCCGGGAGTGCAGGGAGTGGCCAGCAGGAGCCACGGAAGTGGAAATCCAGCAACTAATTCAGGATAATGCTCGCCCGGGTGATGTGATTATCTACACAGATGGTTCGGTGTTGAGAGGTAGTAGAAGTGCCTGGGGGTTCTTGGCAAAGGCTTATGGTCGACGTTTGGTGCAGGAGAGCCTGGCATATGATACCACAACATCTAGCTGTCGTGTGCTCCTTTAAAGTGTCGTCCCTGGAGTGAGGAGAGTCAACACCCACATTATAATATTTTTTTCCCTATCAATATCCTGGAGAATCCACCAGCTTCCGTCCAACACACTCCATCAGCCCATGGACACCTTTTCCTATCACTCTCTCACTGTCGTACTATGCCCCCTCTCATTCTCCCCAACGCAACATATTCAACAACTCTTGCTTCTAAAAATTAATAAAGATTAATTTATTAAAAGAAAAGTGTAACGTATATGAGACGTGTATGCGAAGAAAATGTGTGTCGTGTATTTTAATGTAAATATATAGAGCCTTCAAAGTCCAGGATCAGAGTCCACTCATCATGGCAAGGATTACACGACATCACACGAGTCAGTACAATAGACCTCACCGAAGTCGTATCCTTCTCTCCAGACATTTCCTCCTCCAGGAGCTCTGATGACCATGAGATCTGAATCCCATGTAAATATAATCCGTGAAAAAATACTATTATTGTTCCTAACACAACTGTTCCTAATAGTTTATAGAAACTCAGGCTTCATAATTCCGGCGCAGTGAAACAAACATGGAACACTGTCCTATGAACAGGACGTTTTGTCTCTTGCTAAATGTTCTATAGTTCTCACTATTAAACAGTTATTGTCTATACTCCACTAGAGTCCTTTATTTTTGTTCTAGTCATAAGTGAACTGAATATCCATCACTACTGGTGTGTTAAAACTGGTATGACCTAAAACTCATTCGGTATTTATCCTGTAGGATACATATACCATTCAGCTCCACTGAGCAATGTTGATCATCTTCCTCTAGCATAATCTCTTTGATAAAGTTGCTGGCCAATCTTCCTGCGCCAAACTTTATCCGGGATCGGATTTTTCCTTGGTTCCGTGTTCTTCATTCCAACCAGAGGGAACCTGTAAAATAAATCATACAACTGGTGATAGCCTCCCCGTCACTGATCTCTATTAGATGATCGTGGTCATCGGCCTCGCTCAGAAAATACAGTGAACCTACTCTGTCAGGGACAGATGACTCAACCCATTGGTTATCATCAGGCCAAGACAAGAAAAAAAAAATCAACAAACAGAATGCGGAACCCCGCCCACCAGGGACACCTACTGGAATATCCCAATTATCCCTCATTACTCAATTCTCAACTAGTAAAGCTTATCAACACTTCACTAATCTATTTTCAACTAACAGAGCCAATTATCACTTCCCTACTCTAGCTAGTTTTAACAAGGCTACAGTCTATATTCATTAGAACTAATTATAATAGGTTCTACCTTATGCAAACTATCCTCATTCCGGGATGGCTGCTACACTTTGCCATAACGACACAAGCTAGTTAATATTAAATTAATCTAACACTGTAGAGCTCTCCCACAAACAGCAGTCCGAAGCAGTCATAATCCACGGTTTTAGGTCAACTCTCTTCTCCAATCATGGTTTATGGCAAAACCTAAAATTGGTCACGTGACGTGGTTGATGTCCTGCAGGTGTTATTTGGGCATATCATCCATTGTCAAGAATCTATCCTCCCTGGCTTAGTCACTGTCAGAGTTGTCATCACTTGTTTTGACATCCCCAACAAGCTAGCGAGTTACTGTATGATCCCAACAACAGTTGTCAATAGCAATCTGCCAATCTGCGTGATGTCCGGAAACTCTATTTGACAGACTGACTGTTTTCTTACGAGCTGAGTACTTCCGCTCTCAATCCAACCTGTTTATGAACTGTCAAAGCGATGTATGATTCAGCTCACCCACTTCCCTTACACATCTGCAGTTGTTAACTTAGCCCGACCGGTGATGGCTGACATCCGATTGCAAACAGGATCCGACGGGTTCCATCTGTATTCGAATGTTGACAAACTGTCAAAGCGATGCAGGGATTTGTCTCACTCACCACCGAGTGTTCCCAATCCGTCGACCAGATGTAAACACGTGCAGTTACATTTTCTGGATTTGTTGAAACAACCTTTGGCCTCGAACAGGCCGCTAATACAGACCGCCTTTTATTCTCATCACTGGTTAAATCACGTGGGTCTATTATGTGACATAGGCCCCCTCTTAAGAGAGTAGTCCATCTCACTCTTCTCCACCGTGAGTTTAATCCAGATGATTCATTCTTCTTCTTCAGGAGCTGGGTGTCTTGACAAGAAGTCCGCTCCAACATTTTCCTTCCCAGGAATGTACTCCACTGTGAAATTGTAAGGTTGAAGTAGCAACGACCACCGCATCAAACGCGCGTTGAGCTTCTGAGAAGTAGCCAGGAACATCAGGGGCTGATGATCCGACTGGACTCGAAACTTAACTCCATACAAATATGGCTGGAATTTTTGCACTGTCCATACGAGGGACAAGCACTCTCTCTCGACGGTTGAATAATTCCTCTCAGCCTGTAGAAGTTTCTTACTTGCGTATGCTACAGGTTTCAAAACCGAAGCATCGTCTTTTCCTTCCTGTAACAGAGCTGCCCCAATTCCAATCCCACTCGCATCCGTTCTCAACACAAATGGTTTGGAAAGGTCCGGGAGCTGTAATACAGGTTTGCTGACCAAGGCCTCCTTTAACTGGCTATAGGCAGTCTCACATTCTGGTGTCCAAATGATTTGGTCCGGGAATCCCTTTTTCAAGGTTTCCGTCAATGGAGCTCCCAGTTCAGTGAAATGTGGGATAAATTTGTGGTAGAACCCACACAACGAGAGAAAAGATCGCACATCCTTCTTCGTTTTTGGCCTTGGTGCATTTCTGATTTTCTCCAGGTTCTTCTCTTCTGGGACAATGTGTCCTGGAGTGATGGTGTGACCTAGAAATTCCAGAGTCTGGTAACCAATCATGCACTTGGTTGGACGAGCAGTAAGCCCTGCTTCCTTGAGTCTATTAAACACTCTCTCCAAGGATTGTAAGTGGTCATCCAAGCTGTCACTGGAAATCAGAATATCATCCATGAAAGAGATGATGGACGGATCCTGTAAAGGATCTAAGTAAAGTCCTCATCATGCGTGTAAACACACTAGGTGCATTGCTGAGTCCAAAGGGCATAACCTTGAATTCGTAGTGTCCACTGGGTGTACTGAAAGCCAACAGTGGCCGAATCTCCGGTTTGACTGGTATCTGATAGTAACCCCGACTCAGATCCACCTTTGAAAAGTACCGAGCCTTATGGAGCCTAGCTAATAACTGAGTTGGATTCGGCAAAGGTTCCACCTGAAATTGTGTGTGACTGTTCAGAAGTCGGTAGTCTATACACAACCGGTGTTCTCCACTTGGTTTCCCTAACAAAACTATCTCTGCATTGTATGGGGATGTGGATGGTGCAATCACGTCATCCTCCAGCAGTTTTTGTATTTCCTCCTCCAGGGCCTTTTCTTTAGAGAATGGCACTGGGTAAACCTTCTGGCGAACAGGCTCCTGTGTGGTCAAAGTCATCTCGAACTCAACCAACCTCGTTCGTCCTGGTTTATCAGTCAGTATCTCCTTATGAGACTTGAGAACCTGGGTTATCTTTTCCCTCTCCTGGGAGGTCAGATCAGGGTTCACTTGCACATCCCTATAGGTTTCCTGGTGTACCAAGGGATATTCCCTGCCCTCGTTGGTTCCCACTTCCGTCTCCACTGCAACTGCCATTGCCATGAGGTGAGCTGCCTTGTCTCCGGGTCTCTCTTCGTATTTCCGCAAGAGGTTGATATGGAAAATCTTCGACTTTCCCCGGATCCGGATCTGATAGTTGGTTCTGGATATCACCCTTTCCACGGGAAATAGTCCTTGCCAACCTATCTCCAGTTTGTTGTTTCCCGTTGGGAGTAGCAAGAAAACTTTATCTCCCACCTCTAGAGATCTTTCTTTAGACCTACGGTTGTAGTAAGCCGCATGTCTTTTCCTGGCCTTTTTCAAGTTTTGATTCGCCAGAGTCCATCCCTTGTGGAGTTTTTCTTTCAGTTCCTCCACGTATTTATAGGATGAGATCACTTCTTCTGACGTCCCCTCTTCAGTCCAACTCCTCGACATGGCTTCCAACGGTCCTTTGATTGGACGACCAAACAGCAACGTAGCGGGTGGTAGTCCTGTTGAGCCATGAGGAACTTCCCGAAAGGCAAAAGGGCTGCTGGGATATATTCATCCCACCTATCAGGTTTTTCCTGCGCTAGTTTCCTGAGCATTGTCATCAACGTGCCGTTGAAACGCTCTACTTGTCCATTGACTTGAGGGTGGTAAGGGCTGGTATGTATGTGGTTAGAGTGAAACACCCTAAATACCTCCTCCATGAGTTTTCCACAAAACTGAGACCCATTGTCCGTCAGAATTTGATCCGGAAAGCCTAATCTGGTAAAGGCCTCCATCAGTGCGTCCGCCACTCTTTCGAGTCAATCGTGGTCAACGGTATGGCTTCACCCCACATTGTACAGCAATCCACCATTGTGAGTATATACATGTTCCTCTTCCTAGTCCTGGGAAGTGGACCCACGATATCGATGGCTACCCTCTCGAAAGGAGAGTTCATAATGGGCATCTCACCCAACACCACCGGTGCTGTCCAGTGTTTCGGTGCCACCCTCTGGCACTCAGGGCATGATTTCACATACCGACGCACATCATCTGTCATTCCCGGCCAATAGTAATGGCAGGAAATCCGCTGCATGGTGGCGGCAATACCCATGTGTCCACTAAAGAAGATGGTATGCCCCATATGAAAAATCTGGGACCGGTGAGCTTTCGGGACGACCAACTGACCGTATAGGTTGTCTCCCCTTCCTGCTCTCCTGTAGAGTATCCTATTCTTCATGTAGTACTGCCCCCGTCCTGGTGGATCAGCACTTTTCTGCAGCTTTCTGTAGCAAGGACGTAAAGTATCATCCTCACTCTGGGCAGTTCGTAGCTCCCCCGGCATTGGGTTAGTCACAATTGCTTCTGCCTCTTCCGTTCTCGTCTGAGAGAGAGTCTGCATTGCTCCCATATGGATTGGCTCCCTGGGCATTCCCAGAAAGACATACCGGCAACCTAGGATTACTGGAAAAATAGGATCGGTCAATACAGCGGCCTTGATGGTGCCGGTGACATACCTTGACCGAATCTCCACATTAGCAATGGGCAACTTCATGGCCACAGCACTCTTCTGTGCAGGCTGTATCTCCATGGTCTCACCTGTGAATTGTTCTGGATGTACCAGATCCGCAGAAATCACGGCCTCCCCGTCCAGTCCTGTGTCGTACAAACACTCCACTTGACGACCGTTAACTTCTACCAATTCCACTACAGGTGGTTTTTCCTGGTCTGGAGTCTCTTCCTCGGCCTCGACCTGTTCGGTGGGCTCCACCTTAGGTTTCCCGGGGCACACGACGAATTGAGTGTCTCCTGACTTTCCCCTGCAGTCAATAGCATTGTGCTTTTTTGTCTTGCATTGGTTGCACCATTTCCCTGTCCTAGATTTTCTATTGCCGGACTTGAGTGAGCTCTCCTGGTGGCGAGCTTCCTTGTTGACCTTGGCATTTTCCGTGACAACCTCCTTGGAAGTCACTTGACATGCTGCGAAGTGAGGGTTCTTAGCCTTCGATTTGCAGTCCCTCGTATTGTGAGAGGGTGACTTACAAATTGAACACCACTTCTCCGACCACGGTCGTTTTGGTGTAGAGCTTGAAGTGCTCTTGCTTCCCTCCTTCTTCTTCTCTGAACTATCCTCTGATTTTTGCACATAAGGTTCCCACTTTTTAGTTCCTGAGTTTTTGGCTTTCTTCTTGTCATGTTTCTCCTGACTTTTGGTGTTGGTGGAAATGTTTTCCCCTGCCTCCCCATGTACCTCGACAAACCGTTCTGCTAATTTTGTCACGAGGTCAATACGTTCCGCTCCTTGTTCTCCCAGGAACGTCCTGAGAGGTTTAGACATTTGCTTCTTCAACTGGTCGACCACCATGAGCTCTTCCAGACTCTCATAGTCATGTGCGAACCCAGCCAAATCCATCCACTTATGGAGATAAGATTTTAGACGCAAACTTTAGGCGGCAAACAACTCCCCCGGTTCTCGTTTCGCTGCTCGAAATTTTTTCCGGTAGGTATGTGACGAAACCTCGAATCGTTTCAACAGAGCCGTCTTCAATTCGTCATAATTGTTCTCATGTCCGGGTGGCAGGCGAGAATAAACCTCGTAGCCGGTCCCGCGTAAACCCTGGGATAGCTTGAGATTCCATTTGTTACGCTCCAGACCCATAGCAACAGACATAGCCTCGAAGCGTTGAAGGTACTGGTCAATCTTCTCTTTGTCCTCCTCGTAGACCGCTAAAGGAAACTTCATAGCATGGTACCCATGTCCACCTACTGGTGTTGAGCCTGGGATGGAGGAACCTCCAACTGCTCCTTCAGTTTCCCCATTAGATTGACTCTTCAACTCGAGTTCCCTCATCCGGTACTCGTGCTCCTTTTTCTGAGCCTCCTGCTCCGCTTCCCGTTTCCTAGCAGCTTCCTCAACTTCAAGTTTCCTAGCTGCCTGCTCAGCTTCCAATTTCTTAGCTGCTTGCTTAGCTTCCAATTTCCTAGCTTCTTGTTCCAACTCCATCCTTCTCAATTCCAACTCGGCCTTTCGATCTTCCCTTTCTGCTTGACGATACTCTCTCTCCACTTCCTGTATGTAATCCGTTAGAGCAGAACCCGACAATCCCATGTCTTCCCCCTTTGCCCTTAATTCTGCTGTGCTTAGTTTAGGGGTGGCCATTTTACAGAGAGGTAAGCTAGCAGGTCGAGTACAATATAACTGCAAATTACTATACAGATATATGAACAAGTACTATAAATCTAGATATTACCACATACAGCACATTCACTCAGTGACAAGAGTAGAATCAGGACCACAGACCTATGCAGACGTGTGAAGTGTAAACAGGTAAGATATTAGTCCTAACCCCTATCCACATTCACTCTAGCTGGATTCTCCAATATGATATCTCCGTTTTATAACTAAGGATCCCGTGTCAAAAGACCCCGTTGTCAGAGGATCCCACTGTCCAAAGATCACGTTTACGAGAGATCCCGCTGTCCAAAGATCACTTTTACGAGAGATCCCGCTGTCCAAAGATTCCGTTTACGAGAGATCCCGCTGTCCAAGGATTCCGTTTACGAGAGATCCCGCTGTCCAAAGATCCCGTTATCGAGCCCCCAGTTATGTCGGGTCCTCCTTTAAAGTGTGAGGAGAGTCAACACCCACATTATAATATTTTTTCCCTATCAATATCCTGGAGAATCCACCAGCTTCCGTCCAACACACTCCATCAGCCCATGGACACCTTTTCCTATCACTCTCTCACTGTCGTACTATGCCCCCTCTCATTCTCCCCCAACGCAACATATTCAACAACTCTTGCTTCTAAAAATTAATAAAGATTAATTTATTAAAAGAAAAGTGTAACGTATATGAGACGTGTATGCAAAGAAAATGTGTGTCGTGTATTTTAATGTAAATGTATAGGCAGCCTTCAAAGTCCAGGATCAGAGTCCACTCATCATGGCAAGGATTACACTACATCACACAAGTCAGTACAATAGACCTCACCGAAGTCGTATCCTTCTCTCCAGACATGTCCTCCTCCAGGAGCTCTGATGACCATGAGATCTGAATCCCATGTAAATATAATCCGTGAAAAAATACTATTATTGTTCCTAACACAACTGTTCCTAATAGTTTATAGAAACTCAGGCGTCATAATTCCGGCGCAGTGAAACAAACATGGAACACTGTCCTATGAACAGGACGTTTTGTCTCTTGCTAAATGTTCTATAGTTCTCACTATTAAACAGTTATTGTCTATACTCCACTAGAGTCCTTTATTTTTGTTCTAGTCATAAGTGAACTGAATATCCATCACTACTGGTGTGTTAAAACTGGTATGACCTAAATCTCATTCGGTATTTATCCTGTAGGATACATATACCATTCAGCTCCACTGAGCAATGTTGATCATCTTCCTCTAGCATAAGCTCTTTGATAAAGTTGCTGGCCAATCTTCCTGCGCCAAACTTTATCCGGGATCGGATTTTTCCTTGGTTCCGTGTTCTTCATTCCAACCAGAGGGAACCTGTAAAAAAAAATCATACAACTGGTGATAGCCTCCCCGTCACTGATCTCTATTAGATGATCGTGGCCATCGGCCTCGCTCAGAAAATACAGTGAACCTACTCTGTCAGGGACAGATGACTCAACCCATTGGTTATCATCAGGCCAAGACAAGAAAAAAAAATCAACAAACAGAATGCGGAACCCCGCCCTCCAGGGACACCTACTGGAATATCCCAATTATCCCTCATTACTCAATTCTCAACTAGTAAAGCTTATCAACATTTCACTAATCTATTTTCAACTAACAGAGCCAAGTATCACTTCCCTACTCTAGCTAGTTTTAACAAGGCTACAGTCTATATTAATTAGAACTAATTATAATAGGTTCTACCTTAGGCAACACCGCAGTTAGATCAAATTACATCTACTCTTGCCATGACAGGCACGTGTAAAATTAAATTAACTCAATTCGCACACGGTAGACATTTTCCAATCAGAACCGCAGGGCCGAAGCACGTCCACCTCAATCAACGGTTTTAGTTCAACTCCCTTCTCCAATCATGGTTTTTTGGCAAACACCTAAAATTGGTCACGTGACGGTATTCTTCCTGTCCACACAGGTGTTATTTGGACATATCATCCATTGTCAAGAATCTATCCTCCCTGGCTTAGTCACTGTCAGAGTTGTCATCACTTGTTTTGACTCCCAAACAAGCTAGCGAGTTACTGTATGATCCCAACAACAGTTGTCAATAGCAATCTGCCAATCTGCGTGATGTCCGGAAACTCTATATGACAGATGGACTGTTTTCTTCCGAGCTGAGTACCTCCGCTCTCAATCCAACCTGTTTATGAACTGTCAAAGCGATGTATGATTCAGCTCACCCACTTCCCCTACACATCTGCAGCTGTTAACTTAGTCCGACCGGTGATGGCTGACATCCGATTGCAACCAGGATCCGACGGGTTCCATCTGTATTCGAATGTTGACAAACTGTCAAAGCGATGCAGGGATTTGTCTCACTCACCTACCGAGTGTTCCCAATCCGTCGACCAGATGTAAACACGTGCAGTTACATTTTCTGGATTTGTTGAAACAACCTTTGGCCTCGAACAGGCCGCTAATACAGACCGCCTTTTATTCTCATCACTGGTTAAATCACGTGGGTCTATTATGTGACACTAGCTTAAGAATGGAGGCGGAGGCAGTCAGTGCAGCTTTCCGTTGGATGGAGAATACGATACACTCACACACATCGTGATTGTAACTGACTCATAAAGCATGCTGAGTAGGGTGAGGACAAGCAGGCTTCGTGCAGAGTGGCTAGCTTCGCTTCGGAAGTCACGGGTGCCAAGCATCGTCTGGATCTTTTCTCCGGGGCATGCTGGTGTGCTGGGGAATTAACAGGCACACAGATTGGCTGGCTCTGCAAAACTTGGTGGAGTATTGATGCATGATAAGGCAGACGTGGTTGCGGCCTTGTGGGAGCACGTGTACACCTCGGAGGAGCAAATGGATCACCATGGTCTGGCAAGAATGCGACAGCGAGGAGAGGCGAGGGGATCTGGCCGAAGCTCGACGCTTAGAGGAAAGGCGAGACGCACATATAATCAGATTGCTACTGGTACTATTGGGATTGGAACTATTTGCTGGCTTCTGAGGATGGGGACGGAGCGCTTACGGGAATGCCCCGAATGTTGTGATGTCGGTTACTAAATCAATCAATCAATCATTACATAAGATGTTCTTTATTTTATAAAATGCAGTTTCTGCTGTCCCTTTTTGTTCTTTGAGAGCCGGGGTTGAATAGACCCTAGTACTCTTGCCTGCCACCATGTAGTTATGTTTGAATCCCTATCGCAGTGGAATTTTTTTTTTTAATTGACACGGGCTCCTGTTATCATTCTGATTACAATTTAAGAAACAACATTGCGGGTGGAGTTAATGAGGGGATTACAATGTCAGTTTCAAGAATATAATTTACCTCGTTCGAATCCCAAGCAGTGTGCTGTGCATGTTTTAAAAGAACCATTTTTGGGAGTTTGTGACTTATAAGTTTATAAGTTTTCTTAGATACTTTAAGTAAAAGACCAATGTCCACGCCCCGATGTGTACTGGGTATTTGGTTCTAGTCCGATATTACAGACCAATTATCACTCGATGGATGAAGTGGTAAATTGCCTTTACTTACAATGAAATATTCTGGTACACATTTTAAGCTGGACCAACGTGAGAGTCCTGGTTACAGGAAAAACCTCGCCTAGAAGGCGATTTGAACATATGGCCACCGGGTCTGTAACGGCAGCTCCAAAACTATAAGCATCTCATCTCATCATGTTAATCTTGTACCTTGCGGTGTCGAGGTGAAGTATAAACTTCGTGAGAGTGCCCGATTATGGGCTTCATATATCGACATTCCCATGGATTCTGCTATTCCCTCCGTCCACCGTTTACGTGGTCGGCCTCTTCCTTTGTTTCCATCTGGTCTGTACATCATTGCTTGTTGTGGCATGCTGTTGACTGGTAACCTACTTGCATGGCCAAACCATTTGACTTGCTGCTTTCTAATAAAATCTAGTGCTGCTTTAACCCCCACTTTAGTCCTGATTTCTTCATTTCTGATCTCATCTCTTCTTGATACGTTGAGTATTCTTCTCAGGAACCTCATTTCTGTTGTTGTGATTTTTCTTTTCTATTTTTCTGTCATTGTCCAGGTTTGGCATTGGTAGCACTAGAGTTGGTAGGAAGATTGTGTTGTAAAGTGCTTTCTTAGTAGTTATTGATAAATGTTTGTTCATTAGTATTGGTGCCATTTGTCCAATGAGTTGATTTGCCTTATTGCACCTATTTTCGATCTCGTCTTCTGATCTGCCATTTGATGATATTAGACTTCCTAGGTACTTGAAACTCTTTACTTGTTTCAAGAGATGTTCGTTTAGGTGAATTGTTGCTGTTTGTTCTTCTTTAGTTATAGTCATTACCTCTGGTTTGCTTGTGCTAATTTTCATGTTATGTTCCCTACACATTTCGTTTAGACTATTCATGTGGTCTTGTAATTCAGCTTCTGATTTCGCTATTAGTGCTTCCGTCCGCAAACAGGAGTTCTCTAATGGTTAGATTTGCAGATGGTTCTTCTTCTGTGTTCTCGTCATGCGGTGTTCTTGCAGTCTCTGTTTGGCTGGTTTCTTTACATATTTTGTCTATATATGTTATGAACAAGGGGACAGGACACAACCTTGTCGTACTCCAGATCTTATGGTGAAGGGTTTTGAGTGTCCTCCAGTTGCTCTCACTATGCATTCACTGTTGTTGTATAAACTTCTACATAGGTTTGTTAGATGTGTACTCACTCCATATTGTTTAAGGATTTCCCACAGCTTGTTTCTATCTACCCTATCGAATGCCTTTTCTTGGTCGACAAAGGCTAAGTAGAATGTTTCATTGAATTCGATTGATTTTTCTATAAGGTGTCTAAGAGCAAAAATGGCGTCTGTGCATCCTTTGTTTTTCCTAAATCCAAGTTGCGTTTCACTTAGCTGGGGTTAAGTAGTTCGTAATCATTTTTCAAGAATTTTGCAAAATATGTTCCCAGTATGACTCAACAGTGAAATG
The DNA here is from genome assembly GCA_014155875.1 of Cepaea nemoralis. Classification (NCBI taxonomy): domain Eukaryota; kingdom Metazoa; phylum Mollusca; class Gastropoda; order Stylommatophora; family Helicidae; genus Cepaea; species Cepaea nemoralis. The sequence goes on along the minus strand of JACEFZ010005934.1, from coordinate 47,986 downwards.
CCTCTGTATTGTGTTCAGTCTCTTTTGCTGCCTTTTTTTCCAAATTGGGATAATTATGGCGTTTCCCCAGTCTTGTGGTGTCTGTTGTTCTACCCAAACATGGTTGAATAGTCTATGTAGCCAAGCGGTTCCTACTTCTCTTGCTGCTTTAATTAGTTCATTTGGCATTTCATCCTGTCCCGGTGATTTGTTCAATGGGGCTAATCTGATGGCTTCTATAATTTCTTCTTTTAGTATGTCTGGTTCTAGTTCTTCGGTGACATCTGTGTAGGTCTCTTTAATTCCTGTGACGTCTGATGGGATGTTGAGAAGTTGTTCGAAATACTGCTTCCATCTTATTAGGAACTGTTTTTGTTCACTTATTTGTTCTCCATTTTCGCTGTTAATTATTTCAGTTAGGTCAAAGGGTTCTCCTCTGGTTCGCATTGCACTTATCATTTTGTGGAAGTTTCTAGTTGCCTCCTTGTAGTTTTTATTTAGGGTTTCTCCATACTCTTCCCAGTCTTTTTGTTTTTCCCTCTTTACTATTCTACTCACATGTCTTCTCGCTATTCTATATTCTCTGTAATCACATTCCTGTTTGCTCTTCAATCACTTTTTATATTTTTCCTTTTTTTCTTTTACCGCTTTCTTTACTTCTGCGTTCCACCAACTTGTTATCTTCTTTATCCGTGTTATGCGTTTTTTCGTGGTTCCGCGTGTTATTTTTGCAGTATTTAAAATGCTTGATTTGAACATCTCCAATTCTTCTTCCACTGTTTTTCTTTCTGTAGGTAATTTTACAAAGAGTTCAGTTAGTTCTTTCTCATAATTTTCCCTTACTGCCTCGTCTTTAAGGTTTTTTAAGTTTACTGATTTGCATGGCATGTATTTTCCTGCTCTCTGTTTTCTTCTTCTGATGGTTCTTATTGTGGCGACGACTGCTTTGTTATCTGTGTTTATACTGAAATTGGGCACTGCCCTTGCATCTAATATATTTCTCTTTCTGTTATTTATTGGTAATATAAAATAAATTTGACTTTTAGTATCTAGATCGTTCCATTTATACCAAGTGTATACTTGTGAATCTTTATGTTTATAGAATGTGTTTGTTATATAGAGGTCGTGTTGGCTGCAAAGCTCTATCAGTCTACTTCCGTTATCATTCCTTTCATTTTGCTGATCTCCAAATGCTCCCAGATGTTTTTCTATGCCCACTCTGTTATGTCCTAGTCTTGCATTGAAGTCTCCCATAACTATGATGTTGTCCTGCTTATCTATTTTATTTAGCACGTCATGTATGTCTTCGTAGAAGTCCTCACATTCTTGCTCATTATTGTTTGCATTACATGGTGCGTATATCTGTACATATGTTGTAATCTTTTGTTCTTTTATTCTCACTGTTATGATTCTTTCTGATATATATTTTATTTCTACTATTCCTCTTGCTAGCCGTAGTTCGATGACTATTCCCACACCGTGTCTTGCCCTTTCTTGCTGTTCTACTCCAGAGTAAACAAACGTGTAACTGCGGTGGAGCTCCTTGCATCCTTTCCCCATTGTTGTGGTGTCCGTTATCCCATCAGTCCAATTTTCCTCTCCTCCATTGTTTCTATAAGCTCTTCTTCTTTACTATTGAAACCATAGACGTTCATTGTGCCTATTATTTGAATCGCTCGATATATCTCGTAGTCCATTAACATTGCCGGGTCTATAGCCGTTTGGGTCAGTCCGTTTATACTTCTTAATTTTTCTACGAGCAGTATGAAGATCCCCTGCCGGCTTGCTAGGCCAGTCGCAGGTCTAGGACACTAATCTGACCACAGGGAGTCCATCCCCTATGGCGAGCCGTAGCCCCGTTAGCCCTTGACCTCGCGGTCATAGTTGCCCGGTCTGCACCACGTGGAGGTGGGGGTTGACTTGTGTAGTCTGCAGGTCATCGGCAGGCTACTAATTTTCGCTCTTCACCCCTCCTGGGAGCGTTGTTCTATATATCACACTATGCACTTACGTAAGCACGATTAACGTGCCAATATGACTGGTGACAGTAATGTCGGATTAATGTTCTTTTTAGACACCTTAATCTTTGTTCTAAATATATTAAAATATGTAGAATAGGCATTTCGTCACAACTGCTATCCGTAATGTTGGGATAATATTCTTTCTAGACGATTTAAAATCTTTTCTATTTATCAAATTATGTAGACTTCGGAAAAATGGCGACGGAATCATTGTGTTTCTCGTAGAGGGACGCTGTTTTCTGAACCACGGAAAGCAAGTGGCGGTTGGAATTTTGAGAGCAGCCGACAGATAGTTGTTTGTTATGGACTCAAGTTCCGCGACCGTGGGCAAAGGATCTCTTTAATGAGACAATGGCTAAGGTCACTGATCAGTATGGTCACTGGCGGGAAGGAAAGCAACGACAAACTGCCTTCTATAAAGATGCCTAGTTTATCATGATTTGTCAAATCACAGAACGTCACAAGAAAAAGATAGCAATATTTGTAGTGGCAATATGGAATGTTCGTACTGTAAACGCAGTTGGAAAATTAGATAACATAAAACAGAAATCCGAAGAGAGAATATTAATATATTAGGAATGTGTGAGAAGAGATAGAAAGGGACAGGGATTAAGACAGGAATGATTTTAAAATTAAATATTCGGGGGGGGGGGGGAGAGAGAGAGAGAGAGAGGAGAGGAGGAGAGAGAGAGAGAGAGAGAGAGGAGAGAGAGAGAGAGAGAGAGAGAGAGAAGGGGAAAGTAGTATAGCAATTGTCTTGGATCTGAAAACATAAAATGTGTTAAAGGATATTGGGCAGTGTTCGACAGGGTTCTATTGGTGAAGTTAATGGACAGACCTGTTGACATCAACGACATTTAAATATATGCCCCACCAGGAGAAAGCAGTCAAGATAGTATTGAGGAATTTTATAATGACGTGGAGAATACTTTGAATAAATGTTTCGAAATTCAGAAATAAATATCATAATGGGTGACTTAAATCCGACAGCAGGAAAGCAAGGCTATGGATGCACAATAGGTAAACATTGTTTGGAATAAGGAAACGAGAGGGGATACAGAAGTGTAGAACCGGCAAAAGTGCATGAACTGATTGTCGGAAACACCTGGTTTAAGTAACATCCGAGAAGATTATGGCCGAGACAAGAACGCCGAGTTGGTCCACGCTTCTGGTGATCGCGTGAGATGGCGAAGCATTACCTCGTACGCTTATCGGCATGGTACATGATGATGTAGAAAGGTTTGCATTGTAACCTACCTGATGTAAATAAGTTTGGACAAATTTTCATTATAGACGATTTAAAATATGTGCTTTATATCCAGTTATGTTGAATAGGTAGCTTGCAACATAACTGATGTAAGTAAGTTTGGGCTAATGATCTTACCGAGACACTTATTTTATAGCATCATATATAATTATATATAGACAAATTGTGTTATTACAAATATGTATCTCTATTGAGTGGCATGTGTAATATGTAGACAAATTACAACTATATGCAAGTGATCTGAAGCTAATTCTGGGACTTTCTATGTAAACATGCATGTTGCCTCATCTGGCAATCAGAAATCTACGGCAAAGAATTCCAATTAATAATAATGTTCTTCAATAAAAGACGCAAAATGTAAACAGTATAATTAATAGCTGACCTTTGTAGTCGGTGACCAGGTATGAGATATTCATCTTCTGCAACATCATAGCCAGATTGGTGTAAAATGGTCCAATAATAAAATTGGGAAGAACTCCTTCGTCTGCAGCTTGAGATATTAATGCTGAAGAAAAATCATTAACACCAGTGAATCAAATGCCGTCTCTCCAATGAATTTTGACTGTAAATGGGCTTCAGACATTCTATATCATTCTCTTTCTGTATATTAAATGTCTTGTTTTTTCGTTCGCTCAGGGTGAACCCAAGCGTTGTCCACACAATTGCTACTTCTAGTGTACTGGACAGAGTTTTGCGTGTGGATTAGTATTCCGTTACCAGTGCCCGTCCACATCAGGCGAATCCACTGCAACTTCTGAAGTACTTGTAATTTACGTCCCCAAGTCAAGGACGAGAAGTCAACATTTTAGTCCAAAAGGACCGGTGTGGCCTTGGCGTTGAACTCGATACCTCGGCATCAACAAACCGGAAGTTTAAGAGCTAGCGCTCTTATCCACACGCCCATGCTTCCCTCTAATTGAATCTTGAAAGCAATGGGTTTCAACCACTCTGTGGTTCTCGTTTTCCCTACAATAAACTTTCGTTGCAATGGATTTTAACCACTATCTCTCGTTCGCTTTCTGTGCAATGATTGTATTTGCAATGGATTTCAAACTCTATGCACACCGCTTTCCCGTACAATTATAACTAGTCTTTCATCTTGGGCCTAAGGCGGCGCATAGGGCAGAATTCGAGGCTCTCAATGTTTGTGCGTAGAGCTAACATTTAGAGCCAGAAATCTGATTCTATAACAACGGCGAGTTTTATGATGACGGATTGTCAAGCCGCCGATCAACCGACTTAAGTCAAGCTAGAAGAAAACAGTTCCCGCCATCCTGACCCAAGCCGGAAACTCTGCAAACCCTACGATGGCAGCCTCGCACCATCGGCCCACCAGAGAAGCACGTGAATAAGAATATCGTCGATAACGCCATGTTGTATATGTGCTAGTGTTTGTTTCTCGAACACATCAGCTATGAGAGTCGACCTAGTCTGGAATTATGAGAGTTACAGATTTATCGTGGACAATAAAATGCAGCCGACCTGATACTAACGGTACCACCAATCCCCTTCCCCAGTGTAACGTTCGGTAATGGGGCAATATTTGATGGTCACCTAATATTTCTAAACTTCAAGTGTTCGCACTAAAACATAACCGCGATGTTACACATGTTTTGTGGTAAATTGCATCTTACATGATCCATAGATGTCTACCTTATAACTAATCTCTACCTCTAATTCTCGATTACGAGTGTTTAGGGCCCCCCTATTTCGTTTGCCCTGCGCAGTGTTGTCATCTCCTTTTGATGAAAAAGCACCAAAATCGACACCAAAAAGCACCAAAATTATTTGGAAAGCACTAAAAAAGCACCAACTGTTTTTATTACAAATGTAACAAGGTAGCACATTATAATTTATTATTATCACTTCATATTACAATGAAGTTTATTCCAGACCTGACAAATCCCAATCAGAACTACTCTCCAGCCAATAAAGCACTCATCGCATCTCATCTCATCATGTTCCTCTTGTACCTTGCGGTGTCGAGGTGAAGTATAAATATCGTGAGAGTGCCCGATTATGGGCTTCATGTATCGATATTCCCATGGCTTCTGCTATTCCCTCCGTCCAACGTTTACATGGGAGGCAAAAAAGCACTAAATTGTAATAATATTTTTTGGGAAAGCATTAAAACAAGCATTGGCGGTATTCATTCAAAATGTTATAAAGTAGCATGTTATAATTTATTATTTTCACTGAATATTAGAATTAAGAGTATTCCAGATCTGCCAAATCCCAGTCAGACAACTCCTCTTCAGTTTCTGTAGCTATTTCCTGATGTGTTTGCTCCTGCGATGATGATGATGATGATGATGATGATGATGATGATGATGGTGATGATGATGATGATGATGATGATGATGATGATGATGATGATGATGATGATGATGATGATGATAATGATGATGATGATGATGATGATGATGATGATGATGATGATGATGATGATGATGATGATGATGATGATGATGATGATGATGATGATGATGATGATGATTGAAAGAAACGTGTATATGCCTCCGGTGATCCAATTTTCGTAGAATATCCTTAGGTAGTTTATAATAATGACAGCATTTGCCATATCTTTTCATTCCATATCTAATAGTCAAAACAGCTGTCAAACTCTTGATTCTCAGTCTGTTCAACAATTTTGATTTTATAACTCCCATCTGGCTGAAAATACGCTCCACGTCCACATTAGAATGAGGTAAAATGAGCACAGTTAAAGTTAAATCTGTAAGATCTTGGAAAGGATTTTCACCGGTGGCATCCCTGTATGAGGCTATTTCTGCCCACAGTCCAAGTGTGTCAGAAGTCTGTGTCCACTGCATATGATGAAGTTTTCTCCACTGGAAATCGATGCGGGTGAGGGTAGCTGTATCGTCTACAAACATTTTAGCAAGATCCAATATACAGGGCTTCATTGGCTGTAGACATTCACTTCCACTAAGACATGACATGGGCTGCAACACTCAGACGTTATCGGACAAAAGTAAACGCAGCTGTGTCAACAGCTCTATTAAAAACTGGATGCACCTTTCACGAATTTCTTTCCCATCAGGAAACTTGTAGCCTGCTATTTCTTTCTCAAACTCATAACCTAGATTGGGATTAGGATCTAAATAACCTTGAATAGCATCACTTTCTGTTATTTTTTGTTTCCCCAGGAATAGCAATCTTTGAACTGATAGAATCAGTGAGTTGGACAAGATCGCTGAGTAGTTTTGTTGGATCCTGCATATACATATTTTTTTCATGTCGCTAAACATAGAATTAAGAAGTTCTGCTGTATAACAGCGCTCGTTGAGTCTTGCTATAAATAAAAATGAGTTTTGAGCTCGACCCACTGTTGCAATAGTCTGACAATGGCAGATTGAATGGACATCCATCGTGTCTGGCTTTATTAAACAACCTTCAGCGGATGTTGTCCATCATTTATTGAAGCAAAAAAGCTCCCTGTACCTTGCTTGACGAAGACTTGAGTGAGAAAACCAGTTATATGGTTCTGTAATCATGAACTCTATGTCCTTGGGCAGACAAGACAGTTGCCAGTGACACAGCCAGATGAAGGGATTGAAGTACCAGATGAGGAACTTCGGATTTTAATTTTGTATACACTCCATTGTTTACACCTGTCACGACAGATGCATTGTCAGTGCCAAGTGCAACTAGTCTTTGCAAATCAAGTCCATTCTTGTTTACACAATATGTTAACGCATTGCATATTGCCTGCGAGTTGCAGTCACTAACTTCAACTAAATCGTATTAAAGGGAGTTAAATTACTTGAATATTGCGCGGTAATGTAATAAGACTATTTTACTCCCTCGCTTCAGTTCAAATTCGGTTTTTAGTGTTCCCAAAATTATTTTTAAAGTAATTTTTACCCACCCCATAAAAGCATCAAAAAGCATCGAAATAAATTGTGAAGCACCAAATTCGAGCGGCCCGCGCTAAATGCCATATATTGGCACTAAATGACTTGAAAAAGCACTACATTTTGTGCAAAAATCGTCAAAATGGCAACACTGGCCCTGCGTGTTCCAGAGAAAGGTCTTACTAGTTATGCTGTTATGTGTCTTCAGTTTGTCACCTTCCTGGTGCCATCTTTGTGGCGATGGGCTTGCGAATTCAATTCGTAATACCGCATACCGCGTTCGAAACACAGCTGCTGGTGATTTGGAAGCAGACCGCCTTGCGTTGGTTTTTATAAATGATATAAGTGCCGGTCGTTCAGAAAGCAATGTCAAACTACGGAACGTAAATTTGCCAAGAAATCGCAAACAGCCAAAATGCTTGGGTTGACTGCGACGCCCTGTAAAGGATATGCAACTAACTTAGGTGTCATCGTCTTGTCATCGGATCTTGATTCTCCGAAATATGTTTAGTTCTTACTCTAAGCTTCGCATTAGATATTATGTCAAACCATTTAAGTCACTCTATTCTTCTCAGAAGGGGCCGCGGTACCGCTGTGGCCAGAAAATTTGTCTGCCGGCCCGTTGGTTATGTCCTCGAATCCATATCGAGAAGAACTTTTCGCAAATTGACATTGCCTTCCAGATCGACAGCAGCTTACAATTGGTATCAAGAAATGTTACAGGAAGTAAAGGCGTTCGTCATGATTTTGGAGACATCACTCATCGAGTTCCTAGTGGTCGAAAAAAATATGTGAGCTAGCAGTTAGAACTCTACACACTCAGAGACGTATAATATAATTCGTTATTTTGTTTATTATTATGCGCAGGCATTGATGAATGGATGTTTGTAGTCTATTAGCAATTGTTTTAGTCTTTCTTCGTTTCTGATCTACACATCATTACTGATTTAACTGTATAGTTAAATATTATAAGTTTAGTACTAAGTTTATGTACGTATTTATGTGTTATTTATTTATTTATCTATTTATTTATTTATTTATTTGTTTGTTTGTTTATTTTTTACTTCCACGAATGTCTTAGTCGCCTGAAAGTTTCCTATTGATTGGACTTTAGCCATTCCGTCATCCCTCCGTAATCGCTGTTGCGACATGCCTTGTATGTTACAGTTGTATTATTGTCTGCTTCCCTCAAGTTCCCTGGTAACACATTGATATGCCAATCGTATACTTTACTCTGAACTTGTAGTCTCATATAATGGAGGGACTCTATGAAGTTCACTAAATTTCCGAGATTTTTTAGCCAATGAAAATGATGTACGTGATACAAGTTAGTTGCATGCTGACGTTACAGTCACCCCCAGCATTTATTCACTGTTTGTGATTTGCTCAACAATTTTACGTTCATTAGCTTTTCATTGCTTTCTGAACGGCTGGCGCCTCATACCATCGAAATCATCACAAAGCTTTATAAAGTGGCTTAAAAGTCGACAAGGTCAACTTCACTGCATCGGGAATTTTATCCCATATGGCTCAGCCTCTTTCCGCAGCGAGGAAAGAGTCACGCAAAGAACGAACTCAGTAGCTCCAGCGAAGACCCTCAGAAATCTCAAAAAATGCATTCGTGAACCGAAAGACGCGGCCCGGAATCGAACCCACAAACTTCGGAACTCGAGTCAGACGGCTTGATGACTTCGCCACGGAGACTCCCAATATCTGTTTCCAAATCGCTCGCATCTGATGGTGAACATATTGCTAGTATGTCGAGTAATTGTGAAACTGTGTTCGCTAACCCCAAAGTCACATATGCCGTTGTGATATTATGAGTTAATTACATAGTTGTTTGTTTAGGTGTCCGACAGCCTCGAACACTTTCACTCACACTATGAGTTAATTAAATAGTTTACATTAGTTAAGGTCTCTCACAGCCTCACATACTCCGATCACACTTACACACACAAACACCACATCCGATTTATATCTTAATTTGGGAACAATCTTCTCAGTAGCACCTTAGCGGGCGAGTTCACCCCTACCTTCTCTTTAGAGAAAACCCCATCTTCACAAACTTAATTTGTCAGATAATTCTCCTCTCGCGCCGGAAATGCACTCACGACAGGACGAACTCGCCAGCAGCGCAATGTTCTACCCCCGGCCCACCGCAGACTTCGAATGATTACTCCTCCCTTTAATGCTTGTTACGCTATCTGCCTCCGTTGAGAAATCGAAACGAAAGTAGAAACGAATAACAGAAAACAGGTGAATAAATACAACAGTTAAATGTATTACGCCAAGTACAGATGGAAATGGAATAAAAGGAGATAAATAAAGGCGTGATTTAGATTGAGTAAAATGCTCTTAAAGTGCAACAGGCCGGTGTGGATTGTGTACCAGGTGTTAGGGGAAAAGGTCTGTCGTTTGTCGATCTGGTGGTCATGGGTTTGATTCACACTGGGGAAGATTCAAATTTTGAAAATTGACCTGGGCTGTCAAGTCTCCTCAGCCTAAAATGAGAACCAGGGAATGTCTTGAGAAATAAAGACGGCCGGCTTGACACTGTCATATCTCCCACCGAGTGTCGATTGGTCTATAAAATATGTAGTCTAGCACCATATGCCCAACGAGATGGAAGGGGTGGAAGAGGGCCCTTTATTGTGTTTCTTTACAAGGGGAAGATACCCTGTTTCTATGGTATTGTGACATATTGAGAATATCGTACAAGCGGGCCCGTTGGTGTAATGGTCAAGACCACATGCTGACAATGGCAAAAGAGGAAAGATGAGGGTTCTTTATCAGCTTAGAGAGGGAAAGACTGACCACCTATTCCTTCGTGCACTCATGCCTGCAAAATATGATTGTCCAACAACTTCACTCGCAAACTTTAGTTTCCTGAAACAATATTTTTTTTTTCATATTATCTAGTTCAGATGCAATCTTAATATATATTCTTACGGCATATTCTTCATAGCCTAAAAACTTAAGAAACAACATGAATAGCAGGATAGCAGGAGAGGGTAACCAGTCGGAAACTGAGGGGGGAAAGTTTAAAAAAAAAAAAGAACTTAAGTTTGTTGAAACGTAACAAATGACGGTAAATCTATTTTGTGTGTGTGTGTGAGAGTGTGTGTGTCTGTGTGTGTGTCTGTGTGTGTGTGTAATTGTGTGTACGTACTCTATGTGTAAGAGTGTACGCTACTTTGTATGTAAGAGTGTTCGCTACTCTGTATGTAAGAATGTACGCTACACTGTATGTAAGTGTGTACGCTACTTTATATGTAAGAATTTACGCTCCTTTATATGTAAGAGTGTATGCTACTCTGTATTTAAGATCGTACGCTACTTTGATGTGTATGAGCAATCCACTTCTGAGCTTACTGTTGCTTGTCGTCTCTGGGGGGACAGTAGAATCAACAAGCACACTTCAATTTCCCTTTTTCCAGTGTTGGGTCTATTGCTGGACCTTTGTCTACACACCCCCTTTCCAGTCTTCTATTCTCTCTCTCTCTCTCTCTCTCTCTCTCTCTCTCTCTCTCTCTCTCTCTCTCTCTCTCTCTCTCTCTCTCTCTATTGCTACAAGACCTTACCCCTCTCCACATTCCTCCAAAACATACCCACACAACAATGTCCTCCAATAAATACTAAACTTATTTAATGAATACAAAGTGTCATGGGTGTGTATAGTGTATGTGTAAAGAAGTTTTTGGTGTGTTCTATCGTGTAGGTGAGATCAGATTGACAGTCTAATATCCACCACACAGTTCTCATCACGCAACGGCCATATATTTTCACCACAGCACATAACTTGTTTACGTTCACCCAGTATAGTGTCTCTCTGAATGATGATGATGTCTTTACAATATCCTTGAACGTTAGGATTAAACGATACTTTCACCACAGCGTGTGTTTGAAAGGTAATGTCTTTCAGTGTGACATATCCAATATTTTGAATGGTTTTTATAGTCCTGGGAATGTCTACACATCCGATACAATTTAATGAATGATTGTCTATGTATGGATGACTAATCACAACAATGTTTATATATATATATATATCCCTGACACACTGCTTCCACTGTAATTCCAAGAATGTTCTAGTCTTCAGAGGAAAAGTTCTGGCATTACAGATTTGTTTTCATTTATATTAAAGTTCAGAGGAACAATATTGATAGGTCGTTCTATGTAGGGTTGAAATGTCTTCTGCTGTCAGTTCTATTTTCTTGACTGAATTATGATGTCCTTTATTTCTAGAACTGGATGACCTTAGGGTTGACACAAGATTTAAATCTTGAGGATATTTATCACTGCACCAGACTATGGCAATGTCCTTCTTCTTATGAATGTAGCTATTACAATTTCCCGTGGAGTGGAATACAGCGGAGTTCAGTGGAGTTCAGTGGAACCTGTCGAAGATACAATACCGGGTGAGATCAACCTAACTCAGACTTATTAGAGGTGAGAGTAGGCTGGTGGCCATTATCAGGTATAACTTCTATAGATTCGGAGAAATGATCTCTGACATAAGGTATAGGAGTTCTTCACATAACTTAAGACAAGGTAAAAGAAGGAAAAGTCATAGGAAACTTTAGAAATCCCAGTAACCCCTATACTAGAATCTCCCATCATAGACCTATCTTCTATTATAATAGTAATCATACTATCGAGTGCCCTGACACCTTACTCAATCCAAGTTCCTTCTCAGCTAAATGTTGCCGACACTCTATATTATAATCACATCCGCAAATACACTAGGCTAGAGTTCTACTCTACACCACAACTACCTTATAATACTATTCCAGTCCTAGAATTAAACCACCGAGTCCCATCAAGAAAAACTGCCTGTTGCCTTCAAACAACCTAGACATTGTGATTATTGTTTCTATTTCGGCACTGAAATTAATCCACATTCCAGCCAGTGTCAAGCCTACATGTATACTCAATTAAACTGTTATTTTCAGACCATTTATGCTTTGGCTCCTCTTTTTTGATCTTCATACAACACCAAACGAAATCTACTTTGATAAACGATCATTCTGGACATCAATGGTTATCCACTCGTTTCTCGGGACTACGGACATACGGTTCCGTTATTTCAAAAGTCCTCTGATCGTCTATCGTGACTCCGTTTTCCCATATCAAAGGTTTGTGAAATTGTTTTATCGTGATTCCCTCTCCGGTGTTCAAAGGGTTTAAGATCGTCTTTTTCCGTCGCCCATCTCCCAACAAACACGCGGTATCTGTTTTGATCTTGGAGTCAATAACCTGTACTCACCTCAGGACCGAAGCAATCGCTTGTTTTTCTGATCTTAAGGTTAATAACTTTCCATCCTCGCGTAATATAAGCAATTTTCTATTTTGATTTATCGTAGGGTCGTTAACCTATCAGTATTCTATGACACTTACCCTGATGAATGCCTGACCGTATGTGTGTCCAGCCGTGTTGAGGCATCCCTGAGCGTATCGTTAATGAGCAAGTTCAGGTAGTGAGGGGACTGAAAGCAATCTCCGGCCTCGCCAGTCAGCTTCAGCTCCTGCTGGATAGGTTTGTGTTTCTTCAAGTCATTGATACTGGCTGACAACAAGCCTGTAAGGTAGCATAGGCTGTATGAAGTGGCATATATATATATATATAGTATATATATATATATATATATATAGATATATATATATTATATATCATATATAATATATAATATCTATATAGACTAGAGATGGTAGACCATTTTACATATCTAGGATCAGTGGTATATAGCAAATTATCCCTAGATTAGGAAAGCAACATTCGGATTGGTAAGGCAGTAACAACAATGTACAGGTCAAGAAAAAGAGTCTGGGAGAACAGGAAGCTTACTGCCAAAACAAAAGTCCTTATTTATCAAGCCTGTGTCCTTAGTACTCTCCTTTATGGCAGTGAAACCTGGACAACTTACTCACACCAAGAGAAACGTTTAAACAGCTTTCATATGCGGTGTCTGCGAAGAATTCTTCGTATTAAGTGGCAAGACAAAATCACAAATACAGATGTATTGAAAAGATCAGGTTGTGTGACGGTTTATTCCATGCTCAGTCTTCGTAGACTTAGATGGATAGGACATCTTAGGAGGATGGATGATGGTAGAATACCAAAGAACATCTTTTTTGGTGAATTACAGATGGATAAGAGATCTCAGGGTCGGTTCTACTACGATACAAAGTTGTGTTTAAGCGGGACATGATTGATACAGGCATTTGATAATGCACAGTGAGAGCAAGTCGCCGCTGAACGTGTTGCATGGAGGGGAAAGATCAGAAATGGAATAAAGACAAAGGAGAAAATTATTGCAGATAAGTCACAAACCGAGCGTATGAGACGTAAGATGGTGCATGATAGTGGAAATGACCACGTGTTCACATGCACCCACTGTGAACGGACATTTACAGCGCGAATTAGCCTTATCAGTCACATTCGCTACCGCCATAGGTAAAAGTTATTATGCATTTTCAAAGCACAAACTATCGTCTGCCAAGACGGCAAGGTGCCAATGAATATATATATAGCTATGACCATGATCGGTTCACTCATAACCTCCTTACATTTCTTCTTCTGCCTCTTATCGGCTGTTAGAGCATTGACCCTCAACCAACTTAATCCATGCCTTGAGGTCTTGTGCTGTCTCATGCAGCTCCGTCTATATACATATACATATTATCCATCATCTCCGTTTCTGATTCTCTTCTCCGTTTACTGGAACTCTGACCATGATGGGTTTACTCATTACTGGAACTCTGACCATGATGGGTTTACTCATTACTGGAACTCTGACCATGATGGGTTTACTCATTACTGGAACTCTGACCATGATGGGTTTACTCATTACTGGAACTCTGACCATGATGGGTTTACTCATACCCTTCTTTAAGTTTAGAGGAAACATTTTATCTTTGGCTCTGTGGATAGGTTCGGCTCTGTGGCGAAGGAGTTAGAGTTGCAATTTGGAATCCCGCAGTTCCGTTCGAAACACAGCTGCGGGAGATTGGAAGCAGACCACCTTGCGTTGGTGTCCCAACACTGGTATGAGTGCCGGTCGTTCACACAGAAATGGCAAACTACTGAACGTAAAATAACCACACACACACACACACATGCGGAAGTTGACTGCTTCGTCCTGAAAAGGAATATGCAACTAACTTTGTTTTTATATAGCTGGTGAAGAAATACAAATATTGAAGACGAACACACATTGCTCTGCAAACACTAAAGCTTTTAGCGTCTGTATTGATCGGAACAGATAGAATAACCAATGGCATAGTAACAAGAGGATGCATGTTTTATATGGAGATATTCCTGGACATATAACAAACCAGCTGAAAGGGACGCATGCGACTTGTGTATAAGTGTTACAGAAATGTATTCAATAATCATTGGAAGAATACAGGTTAGTTGTATATCCAATATACCACGTCACAATATCCAGCATATTTTAGCTTTGTGTTATTCCTGTGCAAGTTTACGTTCAGTAGTTTGCCAATGCTTTCTGAACTACCGGCACTCATACCATTGTAAGGAAATCAACGCAATGTGATCTGCTTCCAAATCGCCCGCAGCTGTGTTCGAACGCAGTATGCCGGATTACGAATTGCGTCTGTAACCCCTTTGCCGCAGATCCGGCCAGAATTGAACGAAAACAGAGAACAAAACAGGTATATCCAAAACGATCTCAGTATTGACTAACTTTGGTATTACAAACAATAAACTAGAAGAAAACAAAATCATTTGGGCACTTAAAAAGGCGCGTCAGTCTGGAAAATTTCATTAAACAGGGGCGTGTACCGAGGAAGCAGAGAAGAGGAAGACCGGAATGTAGAAGGTTTCATGATTTTATAGATAATTTACACATGATATCAGCACAGACGGAGCACCTGGCTTATGAAAGGGAGAAATTTCAAACAAAGTTCAGCACGGGACTAGACAGGTGGATGAGTGGATGGAGAGTATACCAAGTTCGCTGGGCAAGCAGCCCTTAACCCTTAGCCTGAAAATAGCCACTTATCAGATAGCTTCAGCTTTCAACTGCAATGAGAAAAACTGCCTTGAAGTGCTAGAGAAACCCTATATAGCTGTGAGTTTGTGAATAATAAGTAGTCAACCTGAGACAGATCTAAAGGCAGTAGGAATGTAGTTTCTTAGTAAAACGTAAGAATGCCATGGACGAACAGAAAAACCAACGAACAAGTCCTGCAAAAATGAAAGGAAAACCCGTAAATTAATTCGAGAAATTAGACGTAGAGAGTCAAGATTTGTAAGCACATTATGAGAACATATAAACTTGAAAAGTTAGTGAAAATCTATTGGAAAAGTGCATGGAAAAGCATAGAGATTAATATCTGGATAGCTTGACCACATGGTATAACAGAGAAGAGCACAGAGCTGATCCACGGCTCTGGTGATCGTGTTAGACGGCAAACCATAACGGCCCATTATATATTATTTTCATTATAAATGTCTATAATATGTAGGCATATCTCTATAAATATATGCACACAATAGATATGGCAGATCTCTCTCTCTCTCCCTCTCTCTCTCTCTCTCTCTCTCTCTCTCTCTCTATATATATATATATATATATATATACTCATTGGCACCTTGCCGTCTTGACAGACGATAGTTTGTGCTTTAAAAAGGCATAATAACTTTTAACTATGGCGGTAGCGAGTGTGACTGATAAGGCCAATTTGCGCTGTAAATGTCCGTTCACAGTGGGTGCATGTGAACACGTGGTCATTTCCACCATCATGCACCATCTTACGTCTCAAACGCTTGGTGTGTGACTTTTCTGCAATAATTTTCTCCTTTGACTTTATTCCATTTCTGATATTTGCCCTCCATGCAACACGTTCATCGGCGACTTGCTCCCAATGTGCATTATCAATGCCTGTATCAATCATGTCCCGCTTACACACATCTTTGTATCGTAGTAGAGGCCGACCCTGAGATCTCTTACCCATCTGTAATTCACCAAAAAAGATGTCCTTTGGTATTCTACCATCATCCATCCTCCTAAGATGTCCTATCCTCTAAGTCTACGAAGACTGAGCATGGAATAAACTGTCACACAACCTGATCTTTCCAATACTTCAGTATTTGTGATTTTGTCTTGCCACTTAATACCAAGAATTCTTCGCAGACACCGCATATGAAAGCTGTTTAAATTGTTCTCTTGGTGTGAGTAAGTTGTCCAGGTTTCACTGCCATAGAGAAGAGTACTAAGGACACAGGCTTGATAGACAAGGACTTTTGTTTTGGCAGTAAGCTTCCTGTTCTCCCAGACTCTTTTTCTTAACCTGTTCATTGTTGTTGCTGCCTTACCAATCCGGATGTTGATTTCCTGATCTAGGGATAATTTGCTATTTACCACTGATCCTAGATATGTAAAATGGTCTACTATCTCTAGTTCGGCGTCGTCAATAAAGATTGATGGTACCCCATGTGCACCTTGTGACATAATCTGTGTCTTCTTTTTGTTAATTGTTAAACCAAATTCAGAACAAGCATTGGAGAATGCAGATAGTAGACATTGCAATTCTTCCTCAGAGTGGGTCGTAACTGCAGCATCATCTGCAAAAAGCAACTCTCTGATCAGTACCCTCCTAATTTTGGTCTTGGCCTTCAATCTCTGAGCATTGTAGAGGCCGCCATCTGAGCGTGAGTGAATGTATATACCACCATCCTGATCATGAAATGCATATTTCAGTAGAAGTGAAAAGTATATTCCAAAGAGGGTGGGAGCTAGTACACAACCTTGCTTAACTCCACTCTTGATTTCAAATTCTTCAGAAGTTGCACCATCAAACTTGATTATACCCTTCATGCCTGTGTGGAACGATTCCACAATGGACAGAAGAGTTGGTGGGCAGCCAATCTTCTTTAGTGCCTTGAACAGCTGGTGCATTGGTTTTACAGCCTGCGATTCAGATTTTGTCCTAGCCCCAAGCACCCATTGAAGCAAGCAGGCTGTGGCGGATCAGCACCTAATTGGCTGGGGGCTGCCCAGCTTGAGGCGGGCGGTAGCTGATCAGTGACACCTATAGGTGTCTCCCACCGTCAGAGGCAACGCGTGGCGCCCCATGTCTACGCCAACTGACAAGGACTTATAACCCGTAACAGTTGCCTCTCGCTTTGATTCCGAGACCAGTTAAGACCAGGGATGGAGTTATTGCCTCTCCATAGCACAAAGCCTGGGCTAAAATATAGAGATCATGTGTTGCCCATGCAGCATGATCCCTCTCTCGGCCTGCCTAGTTCACTCCAGAGGAAAGGTAACACCCCTACATCTGGAACAAGACAAGCTGCAGAAGCTGCCGGATCAGCAAAGCAATGCTCTAACTGTCCGCCTGTCGGAGCTTCGATCCTAGACCAGTCGCCAACCAAGGCTTAGGGCCTGGTCTGCCCTGCCATGACAATTTTGTCTTTAGCTTGCATTTCCTCGCACCAGGGTAAGGCTTGTACCCTCCCAATTGCGCTCTTCCGCCCGAAGCCGTTGGCACAATGTGGGGTGTCGGGTTTGGTAAGCGCCGCCCAACGTTCGGCGCTAACAGAAACCAGGTAGTACCGTCTACTGTTATACGGTAGCTCAGTCATATCTGACTAAGACCTGACTGGTATATATATATATATATACACACACACACACATATATGACACATCTTTCTGCTGCATACATACGAAAACAAAAACACCTGAAGACGTTTAAAGAGCGCCAGCAGATATCCTGGCATTGCTTGTGATCGCTGACGTGAATCTTTCTTGTCAAAATAAATGTTATGCCTCATTGAAGTAATAGCTTCTATTACTTCCATTTGGTTTCTTATTTCGACGAGCTAATCCCGGGATAATAACACATGAGAGAAGAAAAACACTTCTACTAAACGTGTTTGACAATACCAGCATGTTGCAAGAAAATGGAACTGCCATAACTGTATGCATCACGATTCCTTACTTGCTCATTTTAAACACGGAGAAATACTGTATACCTTCCTAGCGGATTAGGCGTAAAACACAACGAATGACACTAATCCGCGGTTAGAGTACATCCTCTCACCGACAGTCAACACGTATTACATAATGACATGTAACTTTACTTGACTGTAGTCAGGTCTTAGTCAGATATGACAGAGCTGCCCTATGACAGTTGACGATAGTACCTGCTTTATGTTAGCTCACAACGTGATATTGAGCGAGAAGAATAAATGTGTAATCGCCTACATGGAGATTTGTCATTTCTGTGAATGTCATCGGACATTCTGTGAGAGCGAGCTGAATCAGTGTATGTATCTTACGTCCCAGGCATCCTTAAATCACTGAGGTTCAAGACATACTTTGATCAACATTAACTGCAGAGCCGACTAGTACACCAACATGTCAGGTATGATCTGAAACCTGACTACTTCAGGTTTCTGCCATGGTCTCTTAGGTATTTGACAGCATCTAGCCATTGATGCCATCGAAGATAGGCGGCAAGTTTATGGAGTTTTCAACTTTATCATATGTTTCCTATTCAGCTTTGAGAAAGTAAATCTGCACTCCCTCACTCTAGCACAGCTGCTGGCTTACATACACTATGGCGGCCAGCTAAAAAAAAAAACTTTCATTTACTGCCAATATAGTACCTTGCGGTGTATGGCAGAGGGGTCTTTGAGCCTGAGGAATTAAGGCCGCCTGGCTAGTGCAGTCGCCGCGAACTGTGCAGGTTAGGATTTTCTTTTTGCCCCGGACAGAACAAAATCCCACACCTTACCGAGGGATCGAACCCGGATCTCCCGAATGAGAGTCCGGCGTTCTAGCCGCGGCCAGCTAAGTGAGCATCTTTTTGTGTTGCGCCATGTGCATCGGCCTTACCCAATGGCTAATTTGTCCACGAAGAGTACATGTTCAAGTGCCAGAGTCTGTCTAGTGAGGGGTCATGCTACATCACAGCACTTTCCCCTTTTAGAAAAGCTGGCACCTGAATGTTGGACATCTTAATGTAATCTGACAAGTAAGACTGGTAGCAATGATGTCATATGTCAAATACCAAAGCCGTGTATGTTGGTCTGGGTGTATCCCATCACTCTTTAGATTTAGCGAGTTTTGGACAGAATTGATAACTGCTAACTTTCCACTTCGTTCCAGTTCTTAGCACAGGTTAAGAGTTACTAACTGTTTCATATGGGTACTCGTCAGCATCATCGCGAAATTTGTTTTCCCAGTTTTGTATCCCTCTGTGGCGGAATTAAACGAGAGTAGTGAGTTTTGCCTTTCTAATGTTTAAATATGCACATGATAAATCTAGGCATGCACAGGCAAAAGACAACCTCGGATGCAGGTAACTTTTAGCAACAGACGTACATATTTTACCCCAATTAAACAGACAGACAGACACGTGCAATTTCACTTACGAATGGTGAGAGGGTATTGACACCTGTAACTTCACACAAATAGGGCAGAACTTACCAATGGTGACGGGGTATGGACATCTGTATCTTCACACAAATAGAGTAGAACTTACCAATGGTGACGGGGTATGGACATCTGTATCTTCACACAAATAGAGTAGAACTTACCAATGGTGACGGGGTATGGACATCTGTATCTTCACACAAATAGAGTAGAACTTACCATGGTGACGGGTTATGGACATCTGTATCTTCACACAAATAGAGTAGAACTTACCAATGGTGACGGGGTATGGACATCTGTATCTTCACACAAATAGAGTAGAACTTACCAATGGTGACGGGGTATGGACATCCTGTATCTTCACAAAAATAGAGTAGAACTTACCAATGGTGACGGGGTATGGACATCTGTATCTTCACACAAATAGAGTAGAACTTACCAATGGTGACGGGGTATGGACATCTGTATCTTCACACAAATAGAGTAGAACTTACCAATGGTGACGGGGTATGGACATCTGTATCTTCACACAAATAGAGTAGAACTTACCAATGGTGACGGGGTATGGACATCTGTATCTTCACACAAAATAGAGTAGAACTTACCAATGGTGACGGGGTATGGACATCTGTATCTTCACACAAATAGAGTAGAAACTTACCAATGGTGACGGGGTATGGACATCTGTATCTTCACACAAATAGAGTAGAACTTACCAATGGTGACGGGGTATGGACATCTGTATCTTCACACAAATAGAGTAGAACTTACCAATGGTGACGGGGTATGGACATCTGTATCTTCACACAAATAGAGTAGAACTTACCAATGGTGACGGGGTATGGACATCTGTATCTTCACACAAATAGAGTAGAACTTACCAATGGTGACGGGGTATGGACATCTGTATCTTCACACAAATAGAGTAGAACTTACCAATGGTGACGGGGTATTGACACCTGTAACTTCACACAAATAGAGTAGAACTTACCAATGGTGACGGGGTATGGACATCTGTATCTTCACACAAATAGAGAAGAACTTACCAATGGTGACGGGTATTGACACCTGTAACTTCACACAAATAGAGTAGAACTTACCAATGGTGACGGGGTATGGACATCTGTATCTTCACACAAATAGAGTAGAACTTACCAATGGTGACGGGGTATGGACATCTGTATCTTCACACAAATAGAGTAGAACTTACCAATGGTGACGGGGTATGGACATCTGTATCTTCACACAAATAGAGTAGAACTTACCAATGGGTGACGGGGTATGGACATCTGTATCTTCACACAAATAGAGTAGAACTTACCAATGGTGACGGGGTTATTGACACCTGTAACTTCACACAATAGAGTAGAACTTACCAATGGTGACGGGGTATGGACATCTGTATCTTCACACAAATAGAGTAGAACTTACCAATGGTGACGGGGTATTGACACCTGTAACTTCACACAAATAGAGTAGAACTTACCAATGGTGAGAGGGTATTGACACCTGTATCTTCACACAAATAGAGTAGAACTTACCAATGGTGAGAGGGTATGGACATCTGTATCTTCACACAAATAGAGCAGAACTTACCAATGGTGACGGGGTATGGACATCTGTATCTTCACACAAATAGAGTAGAACTTACCAATGGTGACGGGGTATTGACACCTGTAACTTCACACAAATAGAGTAGAACTTACCAATGGTGACGGGGTATGGACATCTGTATCTTCACACAAATAGAGTAGAACTTACCAATGGTGACGGGGTATTGACACCTGTAACTTCACACAAATAGAGTAGAACTTACCAATGGTGACGGTGGTATGGACATCTGTATCTTCACACAAATAGAGTAGAACTTACCAATGGTGACGGGGTATTGACACCTGTAACTTCACACAAATAGAGTAGAACTTACCAATGGTGACGGGGTATGGACATCTGTATCTTCACACAAATAGAGCAGAACTTACCAATGGTGAGAGGGTATTGACACCTGTAACTTCACACAAATAGAGTCAGAACTTACCAATGGTGAGAGGGTATGGACATCTGTATCTTCACACAAATAGAGCAGAACTTACCAATGGTGACGGGGTATGGACATCTGTATCTTCACACAAATAGAGTAGAACTTACCAATGGTGAGAGGGTATCCTTGTCCACTCTTTGTCTTCCTACACCGGGCGTCCGTACGCCGCCACGACAGTAGCAACAATAGAAGCCACATCACCAACATGGCTGCTGGCTGTATAAGGCGTGTGTCCTGGCCTTGTTAGTTTTCTGACTGTAACAATACGTCCGTGACAACACTTGGTACCGTAGCTGGTGATTGCTAGCAGGGTTCTGAAATGTGTTGAGCAAATGCGTGCGCTTGTACAAGTTGTTATCTGGCTGCTTTCCGACTTAAGAATGTGTATGTTCTAGGATCGTTCTGGTTGATCTGTAAAAGTAAAGTAAAGGACCCTTTGCATTGCCTTAAGGCATTGGGCATAAACATGCTATAACCATATGTGGGTCAAGTATTGGTGGCGGATAATTCAACAGACCTACAACAATTATTAGACGTTGTAGTAACAGAGAGTGCAAGGAAAGGACTCTCCTTGAATATCAAGATATCAGTAACAATGGTAATATCAAAGAAAATGGTGACACCAAAATGTGACATAGAAATAGAAGGGAAAATCCTTAACCAAGTTGATAATTTTAGATACCTAGGGGCATTTATAACATCAGATGGAAGATGTACAACAGAGATTAGGAGCAGAATAGGGCAGGCAAAAGCCGCATTTCAGAAAATGAAGAATATCCTATGCAATAAGTCACTGTCACTGAATGTAAGAAAGAAAGTTCTGAAATGCTATGTAGAACCAGTTTTGCTGTATGGCAGTGAATCTTGGAATGTAAATGAACAAATTAAGAAGAAATTAGAAGCAACAGAGATGTGGTTCCTGAGACGAATGTTGCGAATTCCTTGGACTGCCAGAGTAACTAACGACGACTGCCTGAAACAGGCTAATGAAACTAGAACATTATATACAACAATAAGACAGAGACAAACAGCTTTCCTCGGTCATGTGATGAGAAGAGAGGCATTGGAGAACATCGTAACAACTGGAAAGATCGAGGGGAAGAGAGGCAGAGGTAGACCAAGAGAATGATGCTGGATGGATTGAGACGGTGGCATGGAGGAATATCAGCAGCAGAGTTGATCCAGAAAACCAAAGACCGAGATCTATGGAGAGCCATGAACGCCTACGCCAGCCGACACGGCACTTGATGATGATGATGATGATGATGATGGGTCATGTAGTTAATATTCACACCGGCCGCTCTTGCTTCACAAATCATTTCCTGGAGAGTAGCATGGTCGAATGGATAAAAGCGCTCGTTCTTAAACATCCAATATGTTGAAGTCGAAGTAGCGGGTTCAACCCCTACACCGGTCAGTTAGACTAAAATATTGACTTCTCGTCCTTTACTTGGGAACGTACATTACAAGTACCTCAGAAGTTGGAGTTGTTTCGCCTAATGACGAGGGACACCGGTAATATTGAAATATAATCCACACACACACATAAATCGGTCCAGTGAACTAGAAGTAGTAGCACATGCATGGACTGGGCTTGAGTTCCCAGCCAGCGAGCGCCAGGAAATAGAAGACATTTCCAGGTCCCCATTGTAAACACGGTGCTCCTGTCAGCAGAGATACATTTTAACCATCAGCCGAATGCAGATTCAAATCCATGACCAACGGTACGGCCGGCGAGAATCAAGCAACTACGCCACCAGGGATCCTTGTTGGATCACAAACAACGCCTTAGTTTCATAGGGAAGAGACCCAGCGCCACCTATCGTGTACAACTCACCCTGATGTTGCATTTGTGAAGACATTTTTTTCTTTGTAATTACCGTTACTTCTGTTTATCTGTTTGTTACTCTGGCTAAGTCCCTTGTTGCAAATCTTTAAACACACCGAACTTGAATTATGAAGTAGTTAAAACAAAACGAAGTAAATCAACAAAAGAATGGGTTAGGAACAATAGACACAATTTCATAGTAACCAGTGCCAATGTAGGAACCCAACAAACCTCTTTTCATTTCAAAATGCGTGTTTAGTATATGGTGCTAGCACTATATGTTGTAATGTCAGCATGACCACGGAGGCCACTTTTACTTCTAATTAACTTTACTGTTACCAATTTCAGGCTGGACCGACCTGGGAGTCTCGAAGGTGCTCATCGAGTTCATTCGTTCATTCATTACCGCGACTCCCCGCAGTTGTTAACAATTTGAAATAATGAGACAACATATAATGGCAAACTGCCCTACATTGCAATATTCTAGTAAACAATCTCTCTCTCTCTCTCTCTCTCTCTCTCTCTCTCTCTCTCTCTCTCTCTCTCTCTCTCTCTCTCTCTCTCTCTCTCTCTCTCTCTCTCTCTCTCTCTCTCTCTCTCTCTCTCTCTCTCTTTCTGTGTGTGTGTGTGTGTCTCTCTCTCCCCCTCTGTCTGCCTGTCTGTCTCTCTTTCTCTCTTTCTAGCTCTCTCTCCAGCTCTCTCCTTCCCCCTCTCTCTCCCTCCTTCCTCTCTCTCTCTCCCTCTCTCTCTCTCTCTCTCTCTCTCTCTCTCTCTCTCTCTCTCTCTCTCTCTCTCTCTCTCTCTCTCTCTCTCTCTGATGCCAAATTAATTTTATTTTAAGTTGTCAGAAAAATACAACAGAAATAACTATAAAAAAAGAGGCAGAGACACAAACAGCAGGCGCCATACCTCCAGACTCCTGTATAACATTAGAAACTAATTCACTGGAATGCTCTGGCAACTCCAGAGACCATGGCACATACAAAATAAACATGTTTCAATTAGTGTTAATGAAGTGCTGGAAATTTGATATTCATAGAGACTATTTTGTCACTCAGTAAACACGAGTTTTCTAATGGAATTCAGAATTCGCATATGAAAATTACATATTTATATTTCAGAGAAGGCTATTTCACCTCACTTGCCGGCGATGTGGCTTAGGGGCAGCCAAGGCGTTTAAGCTTCCCACGACATATCTAGTAGAGAGTTCGAAATCAGCGGCAGACGATTTGGAATCAGACCGCATTGCGTTGATTTTGATGGTATGGGCGTCAGTGGCTCAGAAAGCAATTGTAAAAGTACCTGGTAAATCACAAATAAACAATACTCTCCTGGGGTTGATTGCAATGTATTGTAAATGACATTCAACAAACTTTATATGACTGCACTTGCAAGTTAACATGTCCACTGTGTGTAAACATTAACAGCTAACACGGATAGCTGCTTTTTCAGTTCTCTTACTTTGAAAACAAGCGTAGTAGATACACGTGCTACTATTTTTAGTGCAGTGGGCTTAGTTTTGCGAGTGGATTTGCTTTCCCTATTACCTGTCCCTCGCTATAACACACTCCGACATCTGAGGTACTTGTAATTTACGGCCCCATGTCAAGGAAGAGAAGTCAACATGTTAGTCAAACTGACCGGTGTAGGAGTTGAACCCTCTGCCTCGGCATCGGCAGCTTTTTAAAAAGTATTATCGTTCATTTAGAGCGGCTGGCCGAGTAGCTAGAACGTCGAACTCTCCTTCGGGAGACCCGGGTTCGATCCCTCGGTAATATGTGGGATTTTTTTCTGTCGGGGGCAAATAGAAAATCCTAACCTGCACAGTTCGCGGAGACTGCGCTAGCCAGGCGGCCTTAATTCCTCAGGCTCAATGACCCCTCCGCCATACACCGCAAGGTACTACTATGTTGGCAGTAAATGACAGTTGACAGTATAGAAAGTAAAATCTCAAAGACTTATAATGATTCTGTTTTCCCTGTATAGTAGGTCTTTTGAAATGACTCGTGCAATGTATAATGCGTCATGTTCTTTGAAAATAACCAACGAGAGTGTGTTTGTATCTTACTACTTGATATATTTTATATGAATTGCTAATTTTAAAAATATACTGAATTATTCGATCAAAATTAAATACTCTAAATATTAGCTGCTGTGGTTTATTATCATCAACACCATCACCACCATCATCATCATCATCATCATCATCAACATCATCAACATCATCATCATTATCATCAACATCATCATCATTCTTCGGGCCTTTCATTTCCCAATGGAGCATAGGCCCTCATCCAACTCACTCCAAGTAGACTTGACTTTCATTGGTCGGATTTTTCAGCTAAAGTGTCTACGGGAAGAGGCAGCCAGTGTGACACCAACCCCACTATGTCGTCTCCTACGACATGCATGAAAGATTACAGTATAACTATTCTTGCTTTCAGCATGGGCCCCAATAGCATACGTGCGAAATGGTAGTTCCGTGTTTGTAAAGTTTCTATCCTGTCCTTCGTGCTCACTTGAAAAAAAAAAAGACTTAAGGCGAGTCGTTTTTAGTTTTTTAATATGTTTCAATTTTTGTATTTATCTAACCGTTATCATGCAATGTTATTTCCGATGTTATTTCCATTTTATGTTATTATGTAGGCCGTCATCATCCACTGCTTTGTCATGTAACGATTCTTGTCCACATAACATATTTTGAAATGTCTCTTTCATAAGTTAGATGTCCTCCCCCGTTTGCTTGCTTTAAAAAGTCTCAAAGGAGAACGAGTATAATAATCATTCTCCTAACTGTGGTTCACTTACCCCAGCTAATTATAATTGGTATTCAAATATTAGTTTTAATGAGTCATGTCATCATCATCAACGAACAGACCGGAGGAACAGCATTATGTGTTCGTGTGTCGAGTAAGACCATAGTCTACTCTTGCAAAGGATAGGTGCTGAAGACGGAGGCAGCCAGCCAGGAGGCGCACCACAGAAATCAGGCTGCCACGCAATAACGCCGTGAATTATGTCGACAACTGCTACATGTTATGGTGCTCGCCCTGCTCTGGTCCCACAGACAGGTGCAGTGCCGGGCCTTATGCCTCGTAAGGGTCTAACCACAAATATGGGAGGTCCTTCTCAGATGTCCAGCGGAGCCAGAGGGCCTGAAAATAGACCGTTTGGCCGTACCAAACAAAGACTTAAAATAATGCACTGGAATGCAGAGGGTATCACCAAAAAAAGAATAGAACTAGAAAACATCTTGGCCAATGAAAATGTAAGCATATGTTGCTTGCAAGAAACTCACCTGAACGAAAATATAGCCTTCAAAATCAGAGGCTACCAGTGTTACCGATCTGACCGAAAGGACAGGAGAAAGGGTGGGATACTGACTCTTGTCAAAAACAACATTCCTGCTTCCCAAATTGAAGTTCACATGGAAGGGGCTGAGTATCAGGCACTTAAACTTAAGACAGACAATACAGACTTTCACCTGATCAATTACTACTGTCCAAATGACCGCCCACAGGCACTGGACACACTACCATTAAAAGGAAAAATGATTGTGTGTGGCGACTTCAACAGCCATTCGCAGAGCTGGGGCTATGATCACATGGACCAGAGAGGAGAGAGACTGGAAGACTGGCAGGATGAGAATAGATTCATCCTGATTAACAAGCCGTCTGACCCACATACCTTCTACTCGAGATCATGGCACTCTACAACTACACCTGACCTGGCGTTTCATTCACCAGACCTGGAGTGGAACATTACACGAATTGTTGGGAAACAACTTGGTGGCAGTGACCATCGGCCAGTCTTTCTAACTGTAGAAAATGAGCTTGTAAGTGAAAGCAGTACCCTCTCGAGGTGGAACTACAAGAAAGCAGACTGGGCAATGTACAAGCATCGCACTAGCATACTGGTTAGAAACCTGGACACTGAGAAGGACATAAATAAAGTAGTTGAAGAGTTTGGGAAATGCATACTACAGGCAGCACGCGAAACAATACCAAGAGGAGCCCGTAAACATTATAAACCCTACTGGAATAGTGAACTGGAACAGTTGCATAATGATGTGGATATATGTAGAAAACAAGCAGAGGCCAATCCCAGCCAAGAGCACCACAATAAATATCAGCACGCAAAAGCCAAATTTCAAAGGGCCCAACTGCAGGCTAGACGGAAAAGCTGGCAGGAGAAAACAGAGTCACTGAACTTTGAAAAAGACACAAGAAAGTTATGGAGGCTAATAAAACAGCTTAACGATGAGGGCACAGGGAGAAACTCAAAAATTGCGCTACATAAAGACGGAAACACCTTAACAGGAAAGCAAGCAGCTGACCATTTTGCGGACTCATTCGCACAAGATAACAATATTGAAAGTAGTCCAGAGAAACAACAGGAGATTCGAGAGAAATGGCAAAATACAGGACAGAAGGAAATTGTACATGAGGTTATGGAGACACCTATCACATTCAGTGAACTGGAGCTAGCCATTTCAAAACTGAAAATGAGAAAATCACCAGGAGCTGATGGTATCTCCAATGAAATGATCAGGAACCTAGGAACAGAGGCTAAAGCAAAGCTGCTACAGATCTCCAGCTACAGACCCATTAGCCTCACCAGTTGTCTCTGCAAAACAATGGAACGCGTCATCAATCACAGACTACAGTGGTACATTGAAAGTGAAAACATCCTTGTGCCACAACAGGCTGCCTTTAGGCAGTGCTACTCTACGGAAGATCAGACAACCTACCTCTCTCAAGAAGTTGAGGATGCATTCCAAGAGAAGAAGCTGGTACTTGCGGCTTGGATAGATCTGAAGAAAGCCTTTGACAAAGTCTGGAAAGAAGGTCTGATGAAGAAACTGAGAAACTGTAAAGTCAATGGAAGAATGTACAAATGAGTAAAAGCATACTTGCACAACAGAAGAGCCCGAGTACAGATAGACGGAGCAAGAAAGTATTACTGCGTCACGGTGTTCCCCAGGGCGGAGTCCTGTCCCCAACACTTTTTCTAATCTTCATCAATGATCTTGTTGCTAATCTACCCAATGGAATTAAAGCGGCAATGTACGCTGATGACCTGGTTTTGTGGAGCGCAAATGAACATGCATCAGTGGCCACCATATTGCTACAGAGAGCTGTAGATACATTTGTTGCATGGGCGGATAGATGGTGTATCAGCATAAACACTGACAAGTGCAGCACCACTCTATTTACCCTTTCTCCGAAACAAAAGGCAGGGAGCATTCAGATAAATGGAACACCCCTAAGAGAAGATAAGGAACCAACATACCTTGGTGTAACATTCGACGACAGGCTGACATGGAGAAAACACATAAAAAAAGCAGTAGCAAAAGCCAGAAGGAAAATTGCCATCCTGAGAAAGCTAACTGGAACCACTTGGGGAGCCAGTGGGAAAATACTTAGCAAAGTTTATCAACAGAGCATACGACCACACTTGGAATA
This sequence comes from Cepaea nemoralis, assembly GCA_014155875.1. Lineage (NCBI taxonomy): Eukaryota > Metazoa > Mollusca > Gastropoda > Stylommatophora > Helicidae > Cepaea > Cepaea nemoralis. The sequence goes on along the minus strand of JACEFZ010005934.1, from coordinate 19,101 downwards.
CGGGTCAACTGCGTGGTGTTCAGCATCAAAAACTACATTGCAGGAGCTGGACAAGGTGCAAAATCAAGCTCTTAGAGTCATCACAGGAAGGATGAAATCAACCCCTATAGTAGCAATGGAGAAAATGGGGAGGACACAAGCTTTAAGAGAACGCAGAGATACAAAAACACTAATACAAGCAGAAAAGTTTCTCAGCTTGCCAGGTCACCCTATGAAGAACAGATTTGAAAACTTAGCTATGGGGCGGTTGAAAAGAAGTAGTTTCATCCACCAGGCCAAACAACTCTGCAGAGAAACCATCGATCTTCCCACAGTTGGATATCCCCCTGACAACTATTCCAGAGCGAACCCCGTGGAAAGATGAACATAGACTATCACTACAAATCCAGACAAAAGTGAGAGGAATATTTGACAAGGAAGAACAGAACAGTGTACAGCGCAGAACAGCCACTCTCAGCTTCCTTGATGACGAATACCCACAGGATCTCTGGATCCGAGTCTACACAGATGGGTCAGCACAAAATGCTGTTCGAAATGGAGGAGCGGGAGTGTACATAGAATACCCAAATAATACTAGAGACACGGCCAGAAGTTCCAACATGAAAGTACTGCCATAACTATGATGCTGAAATTGAGGCAATCAAGATAGCCACAGAGAAATTACAAAATACCAGCCATGGTACACAACCTGTGGTGATATTGACAGATGCAAAATCCGTAATAGAGGCGCTCCTGTCTGGGAAATTGCCAGTTCTAAGGACACTACTTTCTGAACTTAGCAGTCAGCGTAAGATCACCATACAGTGGATACCATCCCACTGTGGAATCCCCGGAAACGACAGAGCTGATCGATTGGCTAAGGAAGGAGCACAAGAAGAACAACCATGATGTGCCTATTACATACCACCAAAAGAAAAGAATGATCAAATCAGTCAGAAGGCCACCAAACCTTACTCAAGACGACTACCACGTTATGGACAGACCAGAACAGGTCATTCTTCTGCGCCTCAGAACAGGACACAATAGATTACGCAACCACATGTATACAAAATTCAAGATTGGTGACTCAGCCATGTGCACATGTGGTTTGGCGTCGCAGACAGCAGAGCACATACTCCAGGATTGCCCAAACTACAACATATCCAGGCGAACCTTCTGGCCTAGAGAGACAACAGTGGAAGATAAACTCTATGGACCGCTGAATGAACTAAAAAAGACTGTTAGATTCATACAAGAGACAACATTGCAGTTATAAACATATTTAGGCGAACGAAAGAAGAAGAAGAAGATCATCATCAACTGCCATGCCGCCTTGCCTAGGCGTTCAGACTCTCCACAGATATCTTTCTTTTATCATGTATGATTGATTATTCCACGTTTTTCAAGCGTTTATAATGCATATATTGGTTCTGTTGTTGTTATTGTCTAAGATTAGCAACATAAGTGATGTATGAATGAAATATTGTATGAGAGATATAAAGGGCAGAATGTCAGATGTGCCTGCATGCCCAATTCTAACCCTTTGAAAAACAAGTTTCTGCATTCGCTCTCTTCTCCAGCATACCTCGTTACATAATTATATTTTCCAGAAAATCGTGTCCATTTACACGTCCAAATTATTCTATTTTCTCTATTGTATTTGCCTTAAAAACAAGTCGTCTTCAAAATATACAGGGTGTATTTTTTATGACTTTGCAATGTTTGAAAATATTGCTGGTCCAAGTTTTGTATTTACTTACTAAGTTGCATGAACGTTACAAAGGGAGAATAAAAAACGTGGACCGGCAATATTATCAAACACTGCACACATACACACAAAAAACACCCTATAGTTTTTGTTGGCTACATTCGTTTATTCTCTTTTTAGCGCAGTGAATTGTAACACCCTTCTGTAACATTAATACTGAAAAGCTCAATTGTGCTTTTCAACCGAGGAGGGGCTGGTCACGTTGCTGGATCCTTGGTTCGAATCCTCCGTAAGGTGGTGGATTTTTTTTTTCTGTCAGGGGGCAAAAAGAAAACCCTAGACTGAACAGTTCGCGGCGACTGAACAAGCCAGGTGCGCTTTAGTCCCCGGGTTCAAGACCCCCCGTGTCCTAAACCGCAAGGTACTGTGGGCCGTAATGACAGGTTGCTGTTCTTTTTTTTCTTTTTGCCAGACAGTTAAATGTCCCACATTCACACTCAGATCTTACCACAGGAATTACACATGCTGTCAATACTTTGACTTTTATTATTCTCTCTGTTCAAATCCAGGTTTTAAATGCGTCGGTTTGCTTCCAATGTTTGTTCTGTTAATTTCTGTCTCCACATTGCCAACGTCCGACAGTAATGAAACTATAGAAATCCCAACATGTTCTTTTAATGTTAATCACATTTTATTCATTTAATTGTGACAGACTGGATAGACCTCTCCTAAACACACACTGCAACAGCCATGATATTTTGTAACCAATTGAAACATCGCTGTCGTTATTTGGAGGCGACAGGTTCGAATCTCAGTGTGGCTGACAATAATTTACAATTTCTATATTTTGTCTAGGGGAGATCATCGTGGCCGCACAATAATTTACAATTTCTTTATTTTGTCTACAGGAGATCAACGTGGCCACACAATAATTTACAATTTCTTTATTTTGTCTAGGGGAGATCATCGTGGCCGCACAATAATTTACAATTTCTTTATTTTGTCTAGAGGAGATCAACGTGGCCACACAATAATTTACAATTTCTTTAGTTTGTCTAGAGGAGATCACCGTGGCCACACAATAATTTACAATTTCTATATTTATTTTGTCTAGAGGAGATCAACGTGGCCGCATAATAATTTACAATTTCTATATTTTGTCAGGAGATCAATGTGGCCGCACAATAATTTACAATTTCTATATTTTGACAAGAGGAGATCAACGTGGCCTGATGGATAAGGCTCTGGTACTCTCACGAGGCAGTTGCGAGATCATTCCTTACACCGGTAGGTTGTTTTTCAAATGTTGATTTCTTGTTCACAAATCAATGGCAAACTACTGAACGTATAGTAGCCTAGTAAATCAACCTAAGGTGGCGTTGCTGACAAAGGGGCATCCATCACTTGTTTGTACATTCTGTCCAGTGTGTCCTCTTATTCTTACTTCTGTCCTGCCCTTCTATTTCACATGTTGTCCACTGTGTCCTTTAATTCTTACTTCTGTCCTGCACTTCTATTTCACATATTGTCCAGTGTGTCTTCTAATTCTTACTTCTGTCCTGCACTTCTGTTTCACATATTGTCCAGCGTGTCCTCTAATTCTTACTTCTTTCCTGCATTTCTATTTCACATATTGTCCAGTGTGTCCTCTGATGCTTACTTCTGTCCTGCACTTCTATAAGGATTGATAAAATACCTGTGGGTGTATTTCTCATTCTAAAGCATTTAAAATGAGATTATACTATCCTGGTTCACACTGTTTTTGAAAGACCACACTGCAGAAATAAACGAATAATAAAATAAACTTGTTATGAATACTCAGTAATATTCTATGGCATGCTGATAATAAACGTACGTGTTACAGTATTATATACTTTTGACTAGTAATAAGATCATCCTGGTAAACATTATAAATCAAGTCAACACTATAAATATCAGTTAAACAGTTAATTTAACAATACATACACAGCGTCATTTTCAATGTGCGGATAGTTAACATGCATCAATGACTACGTATCAACAGCATGTAAAACAACAGTTAGCACCATGTAAACTTACAACAGTTAGCAATGCGTCAAGAAAACAGAATATGAAAACATAACAGGTACTCTGCTTGGGTCCAACAATATGTCTGCAAATCAAATATGGGTGAGCTATGATGAATATCGCTCTTACTGCTAGCCGATTGGTGCCGCATTATCATTAAGTTGTTTCGTCGTAATATGCCGACACAGCAGCAGAATTGCTGGTTTCATCTCTATGATATTTCACTCGTACCATTGGTATGTCAGTCAGACTCACTCAGAACTATCTTCAGAGCTTTCATCAACGGATGTTTACATTAGGTAAGTTTGATATATGTTCAATTGAAAAACACGTGTGTACGTATGTACTACGTGCCTTTCTACCTACCTCTTTATCTTCCTTCCTATCTTCCTTCCAATCTTTCTTCCTGTTTTCCTTCATATTGTCCTTCCTATCTTTCTTCCTATCTTTCTTTCTATCTTTCTTCCTATCTGGGAGTCTCTGTGGCGAAGTGGTCAAGCCGTTTGACTCGTGCTCCGAAGGTTGTGGGTTCGACTCCGGGCCGCGTCCTTCGGTTTACGAGTTAAATGTTTCGGAGACTCCTGTGGGTCGTCGCTAAAAGCTACGGAGTTCGTGCTTTGTGCGACGCTTTCCGTGCTTCGGAAAGAAACCGAGCCATATGGGATAAAACCCGATGCAATGAAGCCGACCCAGTCGACTTTTAAGCGACTTTTTTTTTCTTCCTATCTTTCTTACTATCTTGCTTCCGATCTTTCTACCTTTCTTTCTTCCCATTTTTCTTCCTATCGTTCTTCCTATCTTAATTCCTATCTTATTTCCTGTCTTTCTTCCTATTATTCTGCATATGTTTCTTCCTTTATTTCTTCCTGTTTTTTTTTCCTCATCTTTCTTCCTATCTTCCTTCCTATCACTTGCTCCTATGTTACTTCCTATCTTTCTTTCTGTATTTCTTCCTATCTGGCTATCTCTCTTCCTATCTGTATATCTGCCTATCTATCTATCTATCTATCTATCTATCTATCTATCTATCTATCTATCTATCTATCTATCTATCTATCTATCTATCTATCTATCTGTCTGTCTGTCTGTCTGTCTGTCCATTTATCCATATGTTTGTCTATTTGTCCTACTGTTCGAATATACGTTAGTCTATCTATATGTCTGGTTGTATTTATGTATGTCTCTAGTGTCCATTCTGTCCGTTTGTCTGTCTTTCTGCCTTACCACACCTGCACCTGTCTATCTGTTTGGCTGTCTGTCTATCAGCTTGTCCATCTGTCTGTCCGCCCACTCGCCCTTCTATATTTCTGACCTTTTATTTGATGTCCTATCTGTGTTTCTCGCCGGTATACAGTTAATATTTCAGATAAATCGCTGATCCTGTTATCTTCTTGTTCTAATCCAAGTCGTGTGGCTATGGTGATCATGACCGCCCACAGCCTTCTATCTCGTGGACCGTTAATCATTTCGATATAACTGACCCTCCGTGTCATGACGGAATTATGTTCCAACTTTAATTTCTAAAATGCATCTACATTTTGCCGTTATTAAAGTGCCTGAATACTTAAATACATTGATTTATTTCAGACTTGTTAATTCACTTTAGTATTGTATTTGGGAATTTATTAAATATTGCATTCCGGATAAAACTGTAATGCTGTTAGGGATTTAGAGTGTAGAGGAAATAACAAAGAAATTAAATTAATAATGTTACACATTCTGCTGTGAAGTCGTTACACATAAGGACTATGGCAGTATGAGTTACAGTTACCATATCCATTATTTGTTATCTTTCACTCAGGGAAAATAGAATCTGCAAAACGTATTTAGATATATCTTTGTCAACTGAAGTGAGAAACAGAAAACGAGCTGTAAAGAACTATAAAGTCAGGATGTACGGAAGTGAATCGTGGACAATTTAGAAAACTAGGCTGCGTGCACTCTTGATCAGATAAGTCCCGTCACTGACATTAAAGCATTGTCCCTCATAATGATATAATGAACCCATCCAACCAGCCGCGAATAGGTTATTTAAACTTTTCGTAACGTAACAGATCTGGCATTAAAGGTCAGATGTTTTCGTAACCGAATTACCGTTACTTGCGAACTAGCTACATAGAAGAATGACAATACTGAAGTAATGGTTACCAAATAATGCATTCAGAAGCGAAAATAGACAATGATGGGTAGCATTGAAATGGAGACAAATGCCATATGACGCACTCATTGATGTATGCGTTTACAGTCAGTGAATTCAAGGAAACAAAGGCCATCTGACGCACTCATTGATGTGTGGGTTTACAATCAGTGAATTCATGGAAACAAAGGCCATCTGACGCACTCATTGATGTGTGCGTTTACAATCAGCGAATTGTCAAAGCAGTTTTAAACTCAAGCTCTGTGAGTACAGTAATAATATAAGTTTAAAAGTTAATTGCGTTTCCTTTACAGTACGTAGTTGTCAATCCCGTGATTTGTTGGTTGTTTATGATTTCTTGGTAAGTTTATGTTCAGTAGTTTGCCATTGTTTTCTGAACGACCGGAACTCATACCTTTGCATGGAAACCAACGCAAGATTGTCTGCTCCCATATCACCGGCAGCTGTATTTCGAACACGCTAGGCGGCATCTCGAAACGTATTCGTACCATCTTTGCTACAGAGCCGGCAATAATATAATAAGTCTTATCTCATCTCATCTCATCTCATCTTATCTCATCCATGGTCAAACCGTTTGACTTGCTGCCTTCTAATAAGATCTAGTGCTGCTATAACCCTAACTTCAGTCCTGATTTCTTAATTTCTGATTTTCTCTCTTCCTGATACATTGAGTATTCTTCTCCGGAATCTCAGTTCTGTTGTGATTTTTCTTTTCTCTTTTTCTCTCATTGTTCAGGTTTGTCATTGGGAGCATAGAGGTGGTAGGAAGATTGTGTTGTAGAGTGCTTTCTTCATTACTATTGATACATGTTTGTTCTTTAGTATTAGTGCCATTTGCCCAATGTGTTAGTAATATATTCATTTGGGTCAGTCCGATTATACGTCGTAATTTTTCTACTAACAGTATGAAAATTCTCCTGCCGGCTTGCTAGGCCAGGATTCGGAAAAAAAATCTGATGAAGGAGTGTCCGTCTCCCCTGGCAAACCAGAGTCCCGTTGGCCCATGACCTCGCGGTCATGGTTTCCTCGTCTACACCACGGGGAGGTGGGGTTGACTTGTGTAGTCTGCGGGTCATCGGCAGGCTTTAATTTTCAATTTTCACCCTCCTGGAAGAGGCACTGGTGATCGAGTGAGATGGCAAAACATGACCGCCCACGCTTATCGGCATGGCACATGATGGATGGATGGGTGGATGGATGGATAGATGGATGGATGGATGGATGGATGGATGGATGGATGGATGGAAGGGAGAGGCTAGCCGAACCTAACCCTGCTGGCTACAAGGCCAGGCGCAGTCCACACCTTGTTTAAGTATATACTCGAAAATCAACACACGGCGTACCACAGATGAACGAACGAACGAACGAACGAACGAACACATTTTATTTTCAAATTGTTAAGAATTGAGAATGCAAGCCCGTCTGGCATTATTTCATTCAAACACTTCTTATGAAGCTAATCTTAGACAACAACAACAACAACAGAAACAACATGCATTAAAACGCATGGAACGATTACGAAGATATCATCATCATCATCTTCTTCCACTTCTGCCGTCAAGCGTCGTTGGAGAAATAATTTCAATTCCAACGCCCGGTGGGCGGCACTGGATAGTGTCATTCCGTGTGGCTGTACAATGTCTTTGATGTCGTCAATCCATTTTCTTCCTGGACGTCCTCGTGGTCTCGTCGCAGATGATCTTTGATGTAAGGCCAGTGATGGTAGTTGCTGGTCCTGCATCCTAACGACATGGCCAAACTACTTGATCTTCTGTCTTTTAATAAATATGGCACAAGGTGTTGATCCCACAGTCTGTCTGATAGTAGCATTTCTTACTCGGTCTCGGATGGTTAAGTTGGCAGCTCTCCTCAGGCATCTCATTTCGCAGGTGTTGATTTTGCGAATGTGTAATTTACGAAGATATGGTATGTGTAAATTCACATATGCTTGCCTACTGGATGTAGCTGAGACCTATGAAGATATAAATGTGACTGGACACGAAATATGTTAGTGTTTTTGTATTGCATATAAGGATTTATGTTATATATTTCTTCCAACTAATTATATAAGTGCCAACCAATATGTGTATTTGTATTTCTAATGCATTGTTCCATAACCCAGGTAGTTTTTTTCTTCTTCTTCTTCTTCTTCTTCTTCTTCTTCTTCTTCTTCTTCTTCTTCTTCTTCTTCTTCTTCTTCTTCTTTTTCTTCTTCTTCTTCTTCTTCTTCTTCTTCTTCTTCTTCTTCTTCTTCTTCTTCTTCTTCTTCTGCGTTCATCCGGAGGTTTTTTGTTTTTTTTCGGACGTGATTGCGTTGTGCCTGTTTACAGCAGAGCTGCGTTCTTGCACCGTTAGGCCGACACATCCGACTTCTGCTGGCATTTGTTGACCGGGTTAACCAGCCCGGGAGGACCCAGGTGGTTTGAAATAGATGATAGATTGACCTGGCTAGAATTGGTACTTTGACAATGTTTCGCTAACCATGCATTTCTGCACACCCTACTTCCAAAATCAAAGAACTTACCTCATTTGGAAGCGGTTTTTTTTTTTCGATCACAATGTTTTATTGTCTATTATATTTTATTACTATTTGTTTTCCTTGTTTTCTATGAATACCAGTCAATATGTTGACGAGAGCTAACCGGTGTTGAGTGTACCTAGGATGATGAAGGCGTCTTGTTTAACGATGAAGCGGGACATTCATCAGTCTGATCTCTGGGAATTTACTTCAACCGATTCAGTGCCATGGGATGATTAAACGTCTTAAGCGACTTCCCGTATCTGTATCTGCCATTGGGTTATATGTCGCAGAAATGTTTTTATTGCGTTATGATACTACATGTCTGCTACCATATTAACAGCTGTTAAGTCGTAATTGAGAAAAATCTCTACTTCCTATTTTCCGCCATCCATTTTTGTTTGATCCGAACCTTCTATTTATTTGGCATCGAATCTGTTAAATAAAATAAAAACCATCATAGGGTCTAACAGCTAGGATTCTGACCTTTAATTGCGGGGACTGGGTTCCAATTGCTCGCTTGGGAATTTTCATCGCCTTTTTTACCAAGGGTTCTTAAGGGAAGTAAAGCATATTTCTCTGCAACCTATTATGCGTGTCGTAAGAGGCGATTAAGAAGGACTGATTTTTGAATGACTATCCCATCCAGTAGAAAACTGTAGCTGAGAAAATCTATGGTACCCACAGGAAGGAGACCTTACAAGACATGTAGAAGATAAATAGAGACACATATTAATAATATGGAGAGAGCATGGAGGGAGTTGCATGAGATAGCACAAGATAAGATGGCTTGACGTGAATTGATTTGAAGGTCTATGATCCAATCGGGAATAAATGGAAAAAGAAGAAACATAACAAATCTGTATAATCATACAGTCATATTGTGCAAGGTGTGTATGAATGAGCCAAGGATCGTTTGACAAACCTTAAGTCGTATTTGGGCATGTGGTATTAGACCCATAATTGTATCGTCTAATCGGCACCCCAAGAGTCACGTGCTCAATATGGCGCCGGCCGTTTGTACTCCACAAGACATTCCCTGATACCCATATAAGGCTGGATCGACCTGACAACCACGGCAATTTTAATTATCTGCCTGAATGCAAACTCGAATTCATGACTGCCGGGTCCGTAGGTAAGCGCCTACCCACTGTCCTACTATGGCACCCATATTGCACGAGGGATTGAAATAATAAACACTGCAAATTTGTAAGAAATATAATTAACTACCAGAAGATTTCAGTACAGTTTACTGGTTAGGAGTGGCATGAACAAACGGAAACAGTTCTTAACACGAAGATCGAAAATAGAGTGGAGGGGGGAAAAAACACGTTCCAGATGCGTATTTTAAGTAAGCGTATGTACACAAACCCGTCTTGTCGTTCACAACTTCCTTACAAACTTCGAAGGAGGGCGTGAGTGATTCTACCCGTCTAGTCAGATGTGCCAGATGTACAAGGCAGCGAGTGAGTGAACGATGCTTCTGTACAAAATGAATGGCGTAAAATTTCGCCCATTTGTTACGTGCGAATTTGCAGCCCTTGGTAAATAAACTGTAGTGGATTAAGCGATTCATGAGGTAGGATAGGTTTGTGAATTCCGTTTCCCTTCACTGTTTATAAACGTTCGTTTTTGTGATTACGCAGTCTGTAATATTTGCTTACATTTATTGATGCCAAAACGTTATTTATGACTTCTGATTAATTTCCAACATTGGTGTTTATGTTATTACAACACTGATGCGCTGGACTATGTAATCAATTACGCGTTGAGGTCTACAGTAATGTATGTCTTCGTATTAGCAGCCATTCAAGAAGTCGTGAAGAAGTCATGAAGAAGTCGTGGTGGCATAGAGGACAGCACTGGCTTAAGAAGATGGAGGACTAGATTCAATCCCCAGCAATTGTAGGATTATTGTGCCCGACCAGTACCCGCCTGGGGTATACCCAGCCGCGCCGCTATGTACCGGATCATGTTCATGATGTCTTGGGAATTGTCTGGTAAGGACACGCGAAAAAGAAGCGAACTATTGGCCTAACGTTATTATGTCTTGGTCTACACTAGGTGACGGTGTAATACCATGTAGTAGCCACGGTTTGTTATCTCACATGGTCACCACAATGTTGAATAAAGTATGTGTTCTTGTGCGAATTACGGCACGTAGTCAAGTCATATGGGTATGAATCCCCTTGTCTTCCTCCTGTTTGTTTTTTTCCTTTCAAGTTTGTCAGTCATCATTAAATTTTCAAGATTATTTATTATAACATTCACCAAAACCTGTACTATCTAATAATAATTCTTCTAATAAATTAACTGTCTTTAACAATTTCTTCCAGGACTACCTCATTAATCTTTCTGGTCCTTTATCATATTCCATGCAATTTCTTCACAAACCATATTTCTGGTGCCATCATATTTGTATTGTCAGTTTGTCGATTGCATTTAACAGTCTATGCTTTATATAACACTACAACGTTGTTGTTCACTGCAAGGTACAGTTTATACTTATATTTACTATTGGCTCTGTTTTACAAGTCGTCGTCTGTGACTTTAACGTTAGACATACCTGGGAACGATTCGCTTTACGTTGATTTCGATTGTACGAGAATCGGCCATTCAAAACACAAAGGCAAATTTCTCATCCAAGCATTGCCTAGTAAATCGCAAACAGCTAATAAATGTTGTAGTTGGTTGCAACGCTCTTTAAAATGGCATACAATTAACTATCCTACAAAATAGAATATTCTATAATAAGTATTGAAGCAACATCTTACACATTGAATATTCTATAGTTAGTATTAAACATGCAAACATTAAGATGATATTGTGTAGTAAAGCAATGTACGCGCTTTATTATGTTTGTAACTGGGTTTTGCATTGTAAAAGTAAATGACATTTGCCATGCCTTGATACGGATCGGGTGCACTTACTAGCCTCATATATTAATAGACCAATCAGGATTCGATGGTCAATATAACATCGAGAGCATTTATTTCCCAGAACATATCAAGGTACCCATTTACAGTTGGATCAACAGATAATTTTTTTAAACCAATCCCCACCGTAATAAGAATACGAACTCATGACCACCGGTCGACAGACAACAGTGTTGACCTCTGTGCTATAGCCACCCCTCCACCATACCTTGCCTCCAATCCCCTAGAAACTACTGACATCATTCTTTCATCTCCT